>CM053583.1:284212767-284271244 GCA_028627135.1 Pseudochirops cupreus | reverse complement strand
TTCTTCTTCCTCCTCTTCACCCCCCCCCCGTCTTGGGAATGATGGAAAGAATCATCTCCCCTGGGGCAGCAAAGAATAGAAATCTGCACTTTCGGAGAGACCAATTATTCCCACAGCTTAAGTATATATTTAAAGATGGTGACTAAGGGTTCAATTCCAACTCCCTTTCTAGGGAGGGGTAATGAGTGGTGACAGATAATGGAGACTACAATATGTGATAGGAGCAAAGGACAGCGATAAAGAAGACAAAATGTAAGGAAGCTTGAGCGGCCTTGAGGAAGCAGGCTAGCCTACTGAAAGACAACGATCATGTCTCCTTCCCTAGATACAGCTCTGAGATGCAACAAAGAACTTGTTTGGGGCCAGGACTTACTGAATCTCATTTCTAAATTATTAATTCAATTTTTAAAAATTTGTCAAGTAACTATGACAAGCAGAACGCTGTGCTAGATGCTGGATGAGATACAAAGTTTAGCTATTATGTCATTCCTGCCATCATGGAGCTTACAATTAAGGGGGGGGGGAGAGGAAATAAGCATTTATTAAGGGCCTACTAAGTGCCAGATGCTATGCAAAGTGCTTTATAAATATTATCTCACTTGAGCCTCACGATAATGCATTCCCATTTTACAATTGAGAAAATGGAAGCAGACAGAAGTGAAGTGACCTGCCCAAGGTCACACAGCTAGCAGAATCTGAGGTCAAATTTTAACTTAGGTCTTCCTGACTCTCAGTCCAGAGCTCTATACATTGCAGCACCTAGCTGCCTCAAGAGGAGGTTATGACATATACACGAATAGCGATTCTCACCAGTTACCCAGAACCAAAGGGCTAAACTGACATGGATCCAGGCTCAGTCCGGAAGGCCTAGTATTGAACAAGACTCTATTCTCTATGATATTTTTATGGCTTTTGCCTTTACCCAGATTGTCTCTCTGGGATAATCACAACCCAGCTCATTTTAGCTTTTCCCTTTGGGTCTTAGACTCCACTCCTGTAAAAAAAAAATTCAAGGCTCCCACTTTGCATTTAAATACAGAATATGTATTCCTGGTCTGCAATAAAGAGCCACAGGGATAACAGTCCAATCTCTAGGGAACATAGCTCACGTTTAGACAAATGCTGGACTTTTTGTTTGTTTTTTCTTAGGGAAGGAGGGAAGGGAAGTATCTATTATATGCCAGGCAGTGTGCTAAGCACTTTACAAATATCTCATCCGATCCTTATAACAACCCTGGGAGGTAGATGTTATTATTATCTCTATTGTAAAATGAGGAAACTGAGGCAGGCAGAAGTTAAGTGACTCGCCCAGGGTCACACAGTTCATAAATCTCTAAGGCCAAATTTGAACTCAGGTTTGTTTGTTTTTTAGCCCTTCTTGCCTCAAATGGTTCAGTTATCAGTACCTTTAAAAGAGTAACATCACCAAAGGGAAAAGTTTCAGTCCCTTTAAAAAGAGGTTCAGTAACTTACCCAAGGTCACCAAGCTGTAGGAAGTAACAGGACTGAGATTTGAACTCACATCCTCTTGGCACCAAATCTAGCCTTTTTTCTACTTCTAAATTCAATCCTCATTAACAAGATGCAATCAAAGCCCCAAACAAAGGTTCATCTCCCTGGGACCTCACAAAATTGATCTAGGGGCTCCTCTCATCATTAGCAATAAAAACAGTAAAGCATGTATATATAAATACACAAATACACACACACACACACACACACACACACACACACACACACGAAGTACTTTCACACCCACTATCTCGTTGGTTCTCCCCAGCTACCTTGTTGGGCAGGTATAAGGTATCCTCCCCATTTTATGGATGAACACACAAGGCTCAGAGAGTTCTAGGTGCTTGCCTAGGGCCTCGTCCAATGCTCTATGACACACATGACTTTATAAAGCTCAGCCAACAGCATGAGACAAAGCCTCGGTCAGACTTCCCTCACGTCATCAACAGAATAGAAACACAGACATAGATAGCGTCTACTGACTGACCTCAAAACTGCTGAAGGAGAGATTCTACTGGATGGGGCTGGGTGGAGGCCCAGAGAACCGGAAAGAGACAAAGCAGCTTTCCCCCTACCCACCTCCCCTCCAGGGCAAGACTGTGCCTACACTTGCAGAAATCTGAACTCTCCTCCTCTCTCCTGCTTCCCAATTTCTTTGATTTATTCCCCTGTATTACCTGGTGAATTTGTTTCCTCTCCTTTCAACAAAGTCAGAATAGTCGTCCTGGATCCTTCCTGTTCATAGAAAGACTGCACATCTGTATGGCCTGGACTTAAATGCCAACATGGTCCAGGCACTTACAGATGGAGAGCAAGGGTGCGATGTGACTGCCTGAAAGGGTCACGCAAGCTTGAAGTTTATGTATCATCACATGATGCTATCGAGTGCCCAGAATGAAGGAGAGAATCGTCTCCCTGTCCTTTGTCTATCCTATTGTAAGTTCCTTGAAGGCAGGGACTGTCTTTTGCTTCTTCACGTATCCCCAGCAATTAGCACAGCACCGGGCACTGTAGGAGCTCAATAAATGTTTGTTGATTGAGTAATTGATCACCTGAGTCAAACTACGTCTGGAATGTACTGGGCTCAGATCTGGGCACCACATTTGAGAGGGAACACGAACAAAATAAAGGAGGTTGGTCAGAGGAAAATGACCTGGAAGGTGAGGGGACTCTCCAAGGAATCTGACACAGTCCAGAAAATTCTCCTATCCCCCCAGGTATGAAATGATGTTTTAGGAGGAATAATGGAAAGAACTAGGAAAGTTAACCGAGGAGTAGGATCAACACCCCCACACTAGGTAGCTGAACCTAGTCCAGGGGCTCAAACTTATACTAGGGTTGGTGGAAGAGAAGACAACCCCATCAGCACCTCCAGGGCGAACAGTCCTGTACCTCTAAGAGTAGGAGTGGCATTATCACGATAAGTAACAGTGGATAGAGTCAAGAAAACCTGAATTCAAATCCAGCCTCAGACACTTACTAGCTGTGTGACCCTGGGCAAGTCACTTAACTCTATTTGCCTCAGTTCCCTCATCTGTAAAATGAGCTGGAGAAAAAAAATTGCAAACCATTTCAGAATTTTTGCCAAGAAAACTCCCAATGGGGTCATGAAGAGTTGGACACGACTGAACAACTGAACAGTAATAATAATATATGTCAAGCACCGTGTCAAACACTTCACAAATATTATCTCATTTGACCCTCATAATAACCCTGTGAGGTAGGGATTATTATTATCCCTATTATACAGATGAGGAAACTGAGGTAAACAGGGGTTCAAGTGACTTGCCCAGACTTATAGCTAAGAAATGTCTGAGGCCGTATTTGAACTCACGTTTTCCCAACTCCAGGCCCCAGCACTCTATCCTCTGTACCACCTAGCTGCCCCCTGGATAACTGTCTTCAAATATCTGAAGAAAGAGAGATTAGACTTATTTGCGGAATTCCAGAGAGCATAAATGTGGCTAGAGACAGAGGCTACAGAGATGCAGGATTTAAGCTCGAATCATCCCCTTTCTTTCCTTCCTTTTCCTCTGTCCACATTGGGTCTCATAACCTTACCTGTAGATACTGTGCCTGGAGGAATGTAAATTTTGGTGGCTGGAACCTAGCAAGGTATCTTGAGGTTTATGGGCTAGATTTCTTTCTTAAGGACCATGCCTTAAATCCAATTCACTCTGGCTCTCATTGATTGGTCAACAATAGGTCAGTGGTCGTTTTTTGGACCCTCGTGGCTCAGAATTAATGTAAAGAGCAATAGTTTCTGTTTAGGTCAGAGATGCTGAGTGACTTTCCCTCCCAGATTGATTTTTTTTTAATTAGGCAAAAGGGATGATTCCTTGGCTCATTTCTTACCTAGCCTTAGACACTAAATGGACATTGCCTTAGTCCAAGTAAGAACTCAGAAAGACCTTAGCTTAAAAAGGTCAAGGTCTTCCACTGTGTTGGGGCCAATTTCATTGGTCCTGATCTATCTCTTGCCACTGGACTCAGATGACTCTGGAGGAGAAAGTGAGGTTGATGACTTTGCACTGGCCTCCCTCACTTAAATCGGATTCACTTGCAAGTCATGGCATCACCTTCCTGATGTCATGGTCCTCTTCTTCTCTTTGAGAAGGACAAACAACAACAGATTTCCTGAACACTCAAGGTTGCCGAGACTCTTTGTACTGAAATACTTTCCCACACAACATTAGGAAGGAATAGAAAATGACAGAGGCAACCAACCACGTGCTCACAGCCATCAAGGCTCAGTAGGAGCCAGAACTGCTGCCCTTCCCCAGTTTCCCCTTACACCCTCGACTCTAAGGGAGGAAGTTCAAAGGAGTCCTGCTTCTCTCGAAGCTACAAAAGAAAGAGATCAAAAATGAGGTGGGCTGCCCCTTTCAGCGGACCCTGAGTCATCATTTCTTCTGGCTTCAGAAGCCAATTAGAGGATTCTTCATCTTCACATCATACAAACTCCTGAGTCATCATGAGTTGAAACAAGTTTGCCCTTAGCCTCTGTGTGGTAATTTGGACTGGAACCAGCGAAGGAAATCTCGGATGTGCCAAGGACTGGTACCCTTAGGCCAGTCCACCTCCATTACACTCAAAACTTCAGTACCTGGAGGGACTTGCTGTTTTTTATAGTTTTATTCATTGGTTTGCCTGAACACATGTGCAAGTTAAACAGTGGCGCCATGGATGTATCACTGGACCCAGAGATAGGAACAAAAAAGTTTAATTCTGGCCTCAGACACTTATTAGCTGTGTGACCTTGGGTAAGTCATTTAACCTCTGTTTATCTCTGTTTCCTTATCTATAAGATGGGAATAACAATAGTACCTACCCAAGGCTGTTATGGGGATTAAATGAAATAATTTTTATAAAGTTCTTTGCAAACCTTAAAGCTCTATACAAATGCTAGCTATCATCATCATCATCATCATCATTTATTTATTTATTTTGCATTTTGGAGGGGAAAGGCAGGGCAATTGGTGTTAAGTGTTAAGTTAATTGGCCCAAGGTCACATAGCTGGTAAGTGTTAAGTGTCTGAGGCAGGATTTGAACTCAGGTCCTCCTGACTCCAAGGGCTGGTGCTCTATTCACTATGACACCTAGCCACCCCCCTCACCATCAGCAGCAGCAGCAGCAGCAGCACATTCTTTATAGGATCATACAATTCAGAGCTCCAAGGGATCTTGGAGGTTATTTAATCCAATTTCTTCACTTTGCAGATAAGATACCTGAGGCCCTGAGTTAGTCAGTCAATAATCATTTATTAAGCATTATGCTAAGCACTGGGGATAAAATGAAAGGTAAAACTATGGTCTCTGCCATCACAGAGTTCAAATTCTAATGGGTGCTAAAGAAACTTACCCAAGATTGTTGTTGTTGTTCTTCTTCAGTAGTTTTTGGTCATGTCCAACTCTGCGTGACCCCAATTGGGGTTTTCTTGGCAGGGATACTGGATTGCTTTGCCATTTCCTTTTCCAGCTCATTTTACAGATAAGGAAGCAGAGGCAGAGTTAAGTGACTTGCCCAGGGTCATACAGCTAGTAAGTGTCTGAGGTCAGATTTGAATTCAGGAAGATAAGTCTTCCTGACTCCAGGCTTGATGCTCTATCCACTGTGACACCTAGTTTCCCAGGTGTCATACTCAAGGTTACATAAGCAATAAACAGCAGAGTTGTCATTCTAACCAAGGTCTTTTGACTTCAAATCCAGTAAGTCAAATGGTCTTTTTGCTTCCAGTAATGGAAAACATCAAAGGACAGTCTTTTGCACTTCTGTGGAATTCTCTCTCCTCATCTCTGCCTCCTGGCTTCCCTTCCTTCTTTCAAGTCTCAGATAAAATCCCACCTTCTACCAAAAACTCTTTCAAATCCTCCTCAGTCTTAACGCCTTCTCCATGAGACTATCTCCATTTACCCTGTCGATATCTTCTCTGGATGGAGCTGTTTGCATGTCGTTTTCCCCATTAGACTGAGTTCCTTGAGAGCAGACAGACTGTCTTTTGCCTTTCTCTGTATTACTAGTGCTTAACACAGTTCCTGGCACACAGTTAGCATTTAATAAATGTGTAATCCCAATCCCAAAGCCCATTGGTATGAAACTCTCTCCTCCATGGTAGAGATGAATGCTCTGTCCTGCATGAGGCAATGTCCATAGACACTCCATCACCTACATTTTTGTTCCAGCTCTTCCTCATTCCTGGAATGCACTCCCTCCTCCTTTGTAAATTACGCTAAGGACCCCTAGTATCTTTCAAGACTCAGCTCAAGCACCACTTTCTAAATGTAACCTTTCATGATGTCTCCAGTTACTGGTACCTCAACCTCACTCCTCCCCCAAATTACCTTATGCATGTAGCATTTGTCTCTGATAGAAAATAAACTCTTTAATTAGGAACATCTGCTCTCTCTCTTCAGACTTTGTATCGCCAGTGCATTAGCATGGTTTCTGGCACCTAGTAGGCTTGTTGTTGAGTGACTTGCTGAGGGTCACAGGAACTGAGACAGGATTCTAACCCAGGACTCCTGACTAATGAGTCTAATGCCACATAAGGTGTCTTTCTCAGTCTCTTTGGGTGGTAAAGATGAGAAAGGACTTGTATCGTGTACAGGATGAGTGAACACCTTGTATTCAATTTATAACAAGCGATAGCTGGACATAGAGTAGGGAATATAAATGGGAGTTTCTTTTAGGAAATTATTGAGAAGATTGAGAAAGAGAGCACTGGGGAGGGAGGAGGGTGAGATACTCATGGAAAACATCTAAGGTATTATAATACCTTAGGGAAATAGGGGAATCCACCTGGGAGAATTAAAAAGGATGGCTGAGAAGAGGGGGGAAAGGGGGCTACTAGTGGTCTCCACAGCAGACTCAGTTTCAGGCAAAAAGAGCAGCAATGCTGTCCTAATCAATCTTTCACTGAGAAAATAACCCTGGGAATGCAGAGTAAAATAGGAGACAGGCCCAGCACTTCAGGATGGGTAAATTATCTGCTTTCTAGACTAAAATATAGTTCCCAGAGTGAGCAATAGATCACAAATGCGAAGGTTTCCACTTGTTCTTTTAAAGCAGCCCCATGTGCCTGATGCCACCAGCTCTCCAGCTGAGGGCTACAGCCCAGCTTCCTCCGGCTGGCAGCCCCGAGCTTCTCTGAGGACACAGCTTTGTTTCAGCCAGTCCAAGTGAGGAAGAACTTTCTTGACACAAAGACTAGGGAGATAATTTGATTGAGGAGTCCTCCAGATAAGATGCCTTAACTAAAAAAGAGTGACTCAAATGGAGGGAATTTCAAGTTTCCTGAAAGTCTGGAGAGATAAAAATCTGGGGGTAGGGAGGTATGGGGCTGAAACTGAAGCATCCTCCACTTAGATTCTAAGTCTCTAGAACATTCCATGTAGGTAGTTGCTGACTCCATTTACTCTGAGGGCCTATTCTGAATATACCCACCTCCAGAAGGCCACTCAAGGGGAAAGGACTAGGCTGGAAACTTTGAGAACCTGGGCTCTTCTTACTACCCAGAGCCCTGGGAGTTCCTTGTCTGAGAAGTGACAAAAACTATTCTTGGTCCCCATAAGCTCTTAAGACCCTCTAATTCAGTTGAGTGACCTGGACCCAATGCCAACCCTTCTCCTCTCCTCTCCCACCTCCTCACTGCTTTACCTTGAATACTCAGCAAAGCCATCTATTAGCACTACTAGGGGCGGGAGGGTGGAGGATGTAGGGAAAGGAGGCTGGTAAGCAAAAAGCCCTGGCTTTTGACATTGGGATTACTAACACCGGCATTTAGCCAGATGAGTGGATTACACCAGAAAGGGGGGAAGGGAGGAAAAGCCATCTAGAGAACAGCAGGAAGGAGAACAAAGGAGTGGGAGTTACTTTTTGAAATGGGAGCTGGCATGTGGGCTGGAAGCAGAGATGGAGAAGGAATACTGTGCTTTGCCAGGTACACCTATTAACAGAATCAGCCTGATAGGAGGAAGTGCTTGTATTTCCCCAGGTGTTTGCATTAGCAAAACCAATCTGATGAGAGGGTATATTTGTACTTTTCCAGGTGCATGCATTAGGAGGACCAACCTGATACAGGCCAAACATGTGATCTCCTAGATCATGTGATTCAAGGGGTAGAAAGGTGAGGAGAAGAATATGGGTTTTTAGAGAAAACTTGGTTTCAAAACCCAGCTATATTATTAATTACCTGGATGACTTCGGGCAAGTCAGTCAATCTCAATAGTAAAAGGAAGTAAAAGTAAGAAGCTGCACCCCTTTCCAGCTCTAAATGTATAATCCTCTTGAGGAAAAAAAAAAGTATTTCTTCACTGATGCCCAAAATTCTATCTCATTTCTCATTTCTTAAACTGTAAACTTTTGTGGAAGAATTCACATTAGTCTAGAATAGTTTGTCAAATAATTCCTTCTGATGAGAGGGGCTTGGGGTCCAGAGGTCACCAGGGCAAAGAAAAAGAAAGGCTGAGTGATCAAGCACCAAAGTTACCACCTTCGTGACTTTGCCAGGGACCAGCTTTAAGTGGCTGAGTGAAGGGGGAGGCCTTTGTCCTCTGCACACACCTGTAAAGCCAGGTGAGCTTTCTCTCTCTGACCTTGCTCAGCTCTCATCTACCATGCTCTCACTGTCCTATGCCTTCACAGGAGTGTGCTGGAGCTGGTTGCTACAGGCTGGCCAGAACTGATTATTAAATTTTCAGTGAGAGCATTTCTACCTTAGAAATCAGCAGATGCTACAAATCAGAATTTGATTTACTGTTATACTGCTTGTCTAGATTTAAAAAGTGATAGAAGGGCAGCTAGGCAGATAGAGCTCTGACCCTGGAATCAGGAGGACCTGAGTTCAAATCCAGCCTCAGACACTTACTAGCTGTGTGATTCTGGGCAAGTCATTTAAGCCTGATTGCCTCCAAAAGGGAAAAAAAGTGATAGAGAAATTTTTAATAATGCAGATTCGACTTAAAAGTGTTTCATGAGTAATTCCCCCACCTAAGACCTATTTGTTAAACATGCTCCTAGCACTCCCTCCCACCCCCGTGTACTCTAAAGAGGAAAAGTGTGTGAAGAGGATTTGATAAAGATTACAAATCCAGTGGGAACCTGGAATGTCAGATCTTGCCACCCTCTTATTCAATAAACTCCTGTGGCTCCCTATCACCACCAGGATCAAAAATGAAATGCTCTGTTTGGCATTTAAAGCCCTTCTAGCCTAGCTTGCTCCTCTCTCTCCAGTCTTCTTATACCTGACTCCCAGACACATACTATTTGATCCAGCAACATTGGCCTCCTGGCTGTTCCTCAAACAAGACACTCCAGTTCTCAGATCCTGGCATTTTCTCTGGCTGTACCCAAGCCCAGAGTGTTCTCCCTTCTTATCTCCACCCACTGACCCCCCTGTCTTTCTTTAAGTCCCAGCTAAAATCCTACCTTCTACACAAAACCTTTCCCTATCCTTAATTCTAGTGCCTTTCCTCTGTTCCTTATTTCTGATTTATCTTGTATATAGCTTGTTTTGTACATATTTCTCTGTTTGCTAGCTCCCCCTTCCATTGGGTTGTAAGCTCCTTGAGGGCAGGGACTGGCTTTTGCCTCTTTAGTGCCTGGCACATAGTAGGTGCTTAATAAATGTGGACTAATTGATTGAACCTCAAGGGCCATCGAGATCAACCTCCTCAGTTTATAGCTGAGGAAGCTGAGGCCTAGAGAGGTTAAAAGACTTATTTACAGAGGTGATAAACACTAGAAATGAAATCAGAGCCTAGGCTCCTCTGGCTCAGAACTAATGGTCTATCAGATGCTGAAATGCTTCATTCCCTAGGCCAAGGGAGAAAAACAAGGATACACACACACACACATGCATGCATATATACACACACACATGCACACATACACACACACATGCACGTGCATGCACACATGCAGCAAAAACAGCAGCTGCAGCAGCAGTTTTGGAAACTCTAAGTCCAGAGACAGTAAGGAGGTCAGACAACCAGTCAGAAAGAAATTATAGTGGACCCTTTGCTGGCACAAGGTACAGCTAGCGCCAACCAGCAACTCTATTGTCCATACACAGTTCTAGATCATAGTTCCAGGATGGAGAGGAACTCTGGTGGTCAGTCACAAGGGAATAGGAACTCCGGTCACAGTTGTAAAGTAAAGAGGAACTCCAGCACTTGTTTCTGCAAGGGACCAGGGCCTTTTCCCGGGTAAAGACCAGAGGACAGACCAGGAATTCACCACTCTGGAAGCACCAAAAACTTGCAGAGTCCTAGAACAAGCTCTGAAAACAGCAGCACGAAAAAGCTTGAAGCTTGGGACAGTGCCTCCCCAGACCCAGGTGAACAGAGTCCAACTTTAACATAAAGTTTAAAGTCAAGAAATAGACTAGGAAATGAGTAAACAACAACAAGAAAAGAATTTCACCATAAAAAGCCACTATAAAGGCAGGGTAGGCCAAGACATAAACTCAGAAGAAGATAGCAATGTGAAAACAGCTACCCAAAAAGGGTCAAAAATAGTAATTGGACTTAAGCCCAACAAGAATTCCTAGAAGAATTAAAGAAGTAAGACTAATAGAGGAAAAATTGGGAAAAGAAACAAAAGTGATGTTGGAAAATTATGAAAATAGAATTATTAGCTTGGTAAAAGAAGTACAAAAAATATTGATGAAAATAATACCTTAAAAGCCAGAACTGGTTAAATGGTAAAATCCACTGATGAAAAGAACATCTTAAAGAGCAGAATTGGTTAAACAGAAAAGGTACAAAAGTTCACTCGAGAAAATAATTCCTTAAAATTTAGAATGGGTCAAGTAGAAGCTGATAACTCCATGAGACATGGACAAACCATAAAAACAAAGTAAAAAATGAAGAAATAAAAGAAAATGTGAAATATATCATTGGAAAAACAACTTATGTGGAAAATAGATCAAGGAGAGATAATTTTAGAATTATTGGACTACCTGAAAGCCATGATCAAAGAAAGTCTAGACATCATCTTTCAAGAAATTATCAAGGAAAAGTGCCTTGATAACTTAGCTCCAAACAGTAAAATAGAAATTGAAAAAAATCTACTAATCACCTCCTGAAAGATTCCATAATGAAAGTGAGAAAGAGTTATGCACTAGGAGAAAGGGGAAGGGAGAAATAGGACCTGGAAAATTTTCTCACGTGAAAGAGGCACACGAGGAAGAGTTTTTATAATGAAGGGGAAAATGGGGGGCAAGAAGGGGCAATGCTTGAAACTCACTTTCATTGGAATTGGTTCAAAGAGGGATGAATACACACACATACATACATACTCAGTTGTATATAGAAATCTATATACAACTGAGGGAACTAGAAGGGAAAGGGAGATGGGATGATAAAAGGGAGAGCAGATTAAAAGAGGCAGTGGTTAGAAGCAGAATAGACTTTTGAGGAAGAACAGGACGGGGGCGGCTAGGTGGCTCAGTGAACACAGCACCAGCCCTGGAGTCAGGAGGACCTGAGTTCAAATCTGACCTCAGACATTTACCACTTACTAGCCATGTGACCTTGGGCAAGTCATTTAACCCCAATTGCCCTGCCTTCCCCCCTCCAAAAAGCAAAAAAAAAAAAGAACAGGACAAAAAGAGAAACAGAGGAAGAAACAAAAGAAATTGGATGGAAGGAAATACACAGCAATCTTAACTGTGAATGTGAATGGATGAGCTCACCTATGAAATGGAGGAAAACAACAGAATGGATTAGAAACTAGATTCTGGTTAGAAACTAGAATCCAACAATATGTTGTTTACAAGAAACATTTGAAACAGAAAGACAGACAGTTAAAATAAAGGACTGGAACAGAATTTAATATGCTTCAGCTGAAGTAAAAAAGACAGAAGTAGCAATCACAATCTCAGACAGAGCAAAAGCAAAAACAGACCTAATTAAAAGAGATAAGGGAAACTATATTATGACAAAAGGTACCATAGAGAATAAAGTAATATCAAAAAAATGTAAAGCAAGTTTCACCGATAAAGCCCTCATTTCTCAAATATATGCTGAATATAGAACTGAGTCAAATTTATAAAAACATTGGCAATTTCTCAAATGATAAATGGTCAAAGGATATGAACAGGCAGTTTTCAGAAGAAGAAATTCAAGCAATCTACAGTCATAGAAAAAAATGCTGTAAATCACTATTGATTAGAGAAATACAAATTAAAACAATGTGTAAAGGTACCAAATCACACCTAAAAGCAATAATAAATGCTGAAGGGAATGAAGGAAAAATAGATACAATAGTGAACTACTGGTAGAGTAGTGAACTAGTCCAACCATTCCAGAAAATAATTTGAAACTATGCCCAAAGGGCTATAAAACTGTGCATACCCTTTGATCCAGTAATATCACAACTAAATCTGTATTCCAAAAAATACTAAATAAGAAGGAAAAGGACTATTTGTATTAAAATATTTATAGCAGCTTTTTTGGTAGTGGTAAAGAATTGGAAATCAAAAAGATGCCCATCATTTGAGGGATAGCTGAACAACTTGTGGCACGTGACTGTGATAGAAGACTATTTTGCTATAAGAAAGGACGAAGGGGGCGGTTTCAGAAAAACATGGCAAGAACTATACAACTGATGCAAAAACAAGCGAGGAGAACCAGAAGATCATTGTGCACAGTAAGAGCAATGTTGTTGCTTGGGACAGTGATGATCAACTATGAAAGATCTGACTACTCTGATCAATATAATGTTCCAAAAGACCTATGATGAAAAAAATGCTATTCACCTCCAGAAAGAGAACTGATTAACTCTGAGTACAAATTGAAGTCTGATTTTTTTCACTTTTTAAATTTTTCTTGGTTTAAAAAAAATATGGCTAAAGTGGAAATGTTTTGCATGATTTCACATACATAATTGATATCATTTTGCTTACCTTCTCAGGGAAGGAGAGAATTTGGAACTAAATTTAAAAAGAAAATATTAATAAATAGTAAATTAAAATGTTTTTTAAAAATTAGCCTAGGACCAGGCTCTATACTGTTCCCTCCCTTCTACAGAAACCTTGGACTTCATGCCATTTCCTATTCTTCCAAACTGCTTGACATCAGTCTGACTTTCAGTCTCAGCCACAACTACCTTTGTCTCTGAAGTCACTTGATTACCCCTACCCACTGAAAACATCCCCTTTGTTCTTGTCCTTCCATTCTAAACATCTGTGTCATCCCCACACTGCTATAAAGTACCAGGCATTGAGATTGGAGCCTGGAGAGAAGATGCAAAAATGCATGCCCTTGGCGACAATAGGAACCTGTCCCTGTAGATGCAGCTGATTTTGAGTTCTAGCCTCAAGTTGATAATAAAAACCTGTAGTAACCAGACCTGCATGAATAATGTATTCCAGGCCCTGATGCAACCCAGACCACTTCAGAGCAAGCCTTGTAAATAATTAATAGCATCAATGGAGACTAGCCTCACAATAAATCCCTGCTGTGGTTTGGTCGATTCTTCAATATGGTTAGAAATGAAGAATTTTCCCAGAGACTGGGAATTATACTACAGGCTCTCTTCTTCCCCTTCACCTTCTTTTTCGTCAGACCAAAACAAGTAAGGAGAAAATGGTAAATGTTTCTAAATTCATTATGTCTTTCTGAACCTCCTTTTCCCACCACCCCCATCACCCATCCATCCTCTTATCTTGATGAAAGAAGGTAGCAACTCAGTACTAGGGTCCAGATCACTGTTATTAGTGCAGAGATGCTGGGAAAGAGGCAGCAAAATCCAAGTTCATTAGTCCATGACTGGGTCATAGAAGCATAGCTCTAGAGTGCCAAAGGACCTCAGAGGCCATCTAATCCAACCCACTCATTTTCCAGACGAAGAAACTGAGGACCAGTTAGGTTTAGTGACTTGCCCATGATCACATGGGCGAGAGGTAGGATTTGGGTCCAAGTCCCCAACTCTAGAACTCTTTCCATTGTCCTACTCAGGCCAATCAAGGAATGTGAATTTCAAACTGAGATAGTCTCTTTCTTTGAATGCATTGGAAGGTAAGACTATATCAGAGTGCCATATAGAGAAAAGAATTTTGAAGAAAAGAACTACCTTGTGTAAAATTTAAGCTAGAAAAGTTGGAAAGAGACTCTTTTGACCTTCTCATCTGATTTGTTCTACTCTCCCCAATCCTTTTTTTAATCTGGAAACAAGCTGAATGTTTTTGTCTTATTTCCCACTTCAGTTATGATCTTCAAGAGGATTTGGAGAGGATGAAGGAAACTATGGATTTCTCCCCTAAATTTCCTATCCCATTCAATGCACTGAACAGCAGCAATTTGTACATAGTAGATGTTTATTGTGTTTGTTGAATGAATAAATGGTTTTGGAGAAACATAAACACCATTTCAGGGATACTGAAAGTCAATGGACTGAAGCATCAAAAAGCATCGGGTAAGCCAAAAAAATCTCAGTCCTAGAAGGAATCTTTCAACCCTGTTGTCATATTACAGATGAGAAAGCTGAGGCCCAGAGAAGTTAAGTAATTTACCCAAGGTCACAAAGTTAACCATTACAAAAGCTATCAAGTCTCTTGACTTCCAATCCAGGACTATTTTCATTACACCACACACATCTGCATTGTTTTTTGCCAGTTTGTTCCCTGGAGTGGTTGTTTCTGTATTCTATAAAAGTGAGACAGCTTTTTTTTTTACAGAATATTAAAAAAAATTGCTACAAACAGCCTAAAACAGTGGTTCTTAACCTTCCTAATGCCGCAACCCCTTAATACTCTGATGTGGGCGTATCTGCATGTGGGCAGACCCGTCTGGAGAGGGATAGAGGAGCGATATCTCAGTTCCTAAGACCATGGGAAATATGTGTTTTCCCATGGTCTTAGGCGACCCCTGTGAAAGGGTTGTTTAACCCCCAAAGGGGTTGGGACCCACAGGTTGAGAACTGCTAGTCTAAAAAGATCCTGAGCGTGAGCCATGATAGATGATACTGTAATAGTAATTGCATGGATCCATGGAAGATTAACTACTGCACCAGAGTTCCATGCCTTCCCTAATCATGCTTCCTGCCCTTTACAGTTCCTCTCCCCCTCCTTCACAGCTCCTCCCTTCCACCCCCTCTCCCCAAGATACTCAGTCTCCTTCCATTCTGTCCTCTTGACTGTCCTATAAGACCTACGGTAAAGCCTTGGAAAGGTTCTGATAACCTACGCACAGTGAAGTAAGGTTCAATGCTTCAACTGGTCAACCGTCATGGAATAAGAACCAGGAACGAGCTGCTATGGATACAAAAACATGGAATTAAATAATGGAATAATGGAATTAAATAATTCCTACCCGAAATAAGTTCACATCCTAATGAGGTAAAGAACAAATATACATATGTGAAAAATATTGATAGACTAAATTAAAAGTTAATGAATACAAACAGAAACAAAGTAGTTAAATCAGGTAGTTTGGGAGGGAGGGCAAGAACAATTGGAGGCATCAGGAAAGGCTTCATGTCAACATGATGATGGTTCCTGAGTTTCTTCTGGAAGAAAGAGAGGAGCTCTATGAGGAAGAGGTAAGCAAGGAGTTCCTTCCAGTGAATTCCAGCACCTAGCACATAGTAGGTGTTTAATAAAGCACCAAGTATGGAAAACATCCAGGACAAAGACACGGAGATGGGAAATGGAGTGTCCTGTGTGAAGAACAGAAGGAAGGCCAGTCTGGCTGGACGGAAGAATGTGGGAAGGGGAATATGTACATTGAGGCTGGAAAGATAGGTCGGGGCTAGATGGTGCAGGGTTTTAAAAACTAAACAGAAGAGTTTCTATTTTGTCCTAGAGGCAATAGGAAGCACTAGAGTTGGATGAGAAGAGAATCACATGGTCAGACCTGCACTTAAAGAAAATTACTTTCACAGCAGTGTGTGGGATGATGAGTGGTGAGAAATAATGAGGAGGCTGTTGCAATTATCTAGGTAAGAGGTGATGAGGGCCTGAATTAGGGTGGTAGCCATGTGAATGGAGAGAAGGGATCATGTTTGAGAGATGCTGTGAAGGTAGAAATGACAAATTTTGGCAACTGATTGGATATGGGGGCTGAGGGAAAATGAGGAATTCAGGATAATGCCAAGATTATGAACCTGAATCAGGGGAAAGGCGCTTTCAACAAAAACAGAGAAACTTGGAAAAGGAGAAGGGTTAGGGAGAAAGATGGGTTTAATTTTAGCCATGCTGGGTTTAAGGTGTCTCCGGGACATCCAGTTTGAATTAAGTAATTGGCAGAACAAGCTCAGGGGAAAAAAAAACTGGCTCTGGAAATATAGATCTGGGAGTTGCCTATGTAGAGAGAATAGTTAAACCCACGGGAGCTGATGAGTTTATCAAGAAAACAGCAGGGCTTCTAATACTTTTTGGTCCTATGGATCCCTTTGGCAGTCTGGTAAAGTTACTGAAAATAACTGGTTTACTGAACCAGTTACTGAAAATAAAGATGTAAATGTTTTCATCTATCAAAGGCCTTAGAAGGTGGGGAGCCTATCGACCCCAAGTTAGGAATACCTGGTATAGAGGAGAAGAGAAGAGAGGAAAAAAAAAGAAAGTGAAATTATACTTCAATCTGCACTCAGAGTTCATCAGTTCCCTCTCCGGAGGTAGATAGGATTTTTGTCTAGAGCAGTGGTTCTCAACCTGTGGGTTGCGACCCCTTTGGGGGTCAAACGACCCTTTCATAGGGGTCACAGGGGTCGCCTAAGACCATCGGAAAACACATATTTCTGATGGTCTTAGGAACTGAGACACTGCTCCTCTATCCGTCTCCAGGCGAGTCCACCCACATGCAGATATGCCCACATATAAGTATTAAAGGGTAGCAGCATTAGGAAGGTTGAGGACCACTGGCCTAGAGTATCTAAGTTGTTCATACTTGATTGTTATGGTATTGCTGTTACTGTGTACAGTGTTGTTCTGGTTCTGCTCACTTCACTTTTCATCAGTTCATATTAAGTCTTCCCAAGTTTTTCTGAAACCATCCTGCTCACAATTTTTTTTATGAATTAATTTATTTTTAGTTTTCAACATTCACTTCCATAAGTTTTAAATTTTCTCCACCTCCCTCCCCCCCCAAGACAGCATGCAATCCAATATTGGTCCTACATACACATTCTTATTAAATGTATTTTTACATTAGTCATGTTATATAGGAGAATTAGAATAAGTGGGAAGAACCTTGAGAAAGGAAAAAACAAAACAAAACAAAAAAGAGCAAATATTATGCTTCGATCTGCATTCAGACTCCATAGTTCTTTCTCTGGATGTGGATGTTTTCCATCATGAGTCTTTTGGAGTTGTTTTAGATCCTTGCATTGCTGAGGAGAGCTAAATCTATCAAAGTCAGTCATCCCACAATGTGGCTGTTACTATGAACAATGTTCTCCTGGTTCTGCTCACTTCACTCAACATCAGTTCATATAATTCTTTCCAGGTTTTTCTGAAGTCCACCTGCTCATCATTTCTTATAGCACAATAGTATTCCATCACAATCATGTGCCATAACTTGTTCAGTCATTCCTCAATGGATGGACATTACCTCCAATTTCCAGTTCTTTGCTACCACAAAAAGAGCTGCTATCATAAATGTTTTTGTACAAATAGGTCCTTTTTCCTTTTTTTTAAAAATCTCTTTGGATACAGACCAAGTAGTAGTATTGCTGTGTCATGGTTTTATAGCCCTTTGAGCATAGTTCCAAGTTGCTCTCCAGAACAGTTGGACCAGTTCACAACTCCAGCAACAGTGTGTTAGTGCCCCAGTTTTCCCACATCCCTTCTATCTAGTGAAGCTTTTTAAGGATGGGGAGATTTGGGCATGCTTTAAAGTCAGTAGGAAATGAACTAGTTGATAGGGAGAGGTTGAAGATTCAAGAGAAAGGAGTTGATTGAGGGTAAAATCTTCTGGAGAAGGAAATGATGAGATTAAGTGCATAGGTAGAGAAATTGGCCTTGGAAAGGAGAAAGGCCACCTCTTTGTCAGAAACTGGGGGAAAGGAAAGAGAATGGAAGATGTTGAAGGATTTAAAATGAAGAAAATAGAAAAAGTAGGTGCTCACATTGGCCTTAATTTTTTTTTTTCATCAAAGAGACAAGGTCTTCAGTTGAAAAGGGTGGGGAGGAGGGGATTAGGAAGAAGTATGGGGGCATGAGTATTTTGAATCAGCTTGTTTTAGCTCCCAAAAGCCAACTGTTAAATTTTCAGGGTGAACATTTACCCCTCAAAAGTCAGGTTTAAGCCTTCAAAAGGGCTTAATTTGTTTTTTGTTGATTGTCTGGACTTAAGAAAGTGATGGATAAAATGTTAATAACGTAGATTAAATTTTAAAACGTGTCGTGTGTATTTTGGGGGGAAGAAGCTGGTTGTTAAACATTTACCAGCACACCCTTACGTGAAGGGGCTTGAGGAGATTGGAGAACGTTTGGAAGAGGTCCCATCGTTAGGGAGGTAGGGAGGAATCAAAGAATTGTCTTGCTGCAGTGAGAGTCCAGTTAAAGTTAAAAACATGAATTTGTAATGCATTCACTCAGCAGTCACAAGACTTCCTCGAGCTTTATTCAATGGCCTTGTGAGTAGAAGCAAAGGAGGCTGATAGTGGCAATAATCAAGTGCTGAGATTTTGTCATTGAGGGCTCTTCTGATTCAGAAACAGAGAACAGTATAGAAATTGACCTCTTCATTCAGGGGGTTTTGGTTTAAGGCAAAGAAATGAAACTCTAAATGTGTAACTTCAGGGATGAGATTAATCCTGCTTTGATGATGTACCCATTACCAGCTAACACAGATAAGCCCTGGCATTTACAGAAAACCTACAGACAGCCAGTTTAAATGAAGGAACATTTATTAAATGCCTACTGTGTACAAGATATTGTGTTAGGCCCTGGGCATACAAAGACAGAAATTAAATGGTCTCTGTCTCTAAGGAGCTTTTCATTCTATTGGGAATAGGTTAGGGCAGTTAGGTGGTGACCTACAGGGAGCAGTGTGTTGAGCTCTGACTTGTTCTTGGAGGCAGGAAGGTTCCAATCCTGCCTCAGACACATCTAGTTGTGTATAATCCTTAGGCAAATCATTTAACTTTTCTGGTCTTAGTTTATTCATCTATAAAATGGGGATAACAATAACACCCAAATTAGGGTTTTTATGAGTATGAAATGAGATAATATCTGTAAAGTGTTTTGTAAATATTCAAGGACTATATAAAAACTAGCTAAAATTATCTTCTTTATCAGAACATTAATTTATTTAGCACTTTCAAGTTCACAGAGTGCATTACCTACATCATCTCATTTGACCCTCACGGAAACCAGAAACCCTTTTTGGTAGGTATAATCATTCCCATTTTACAAATGATGAAATGAGGAAGATGGTAGTTAAATTGACTTGTTGATTATAACAAAACTAGTATGTGTCAGAAGCAGGATTTGAATGACTTTAATTCTGAGGCTCTTTTTACTCTATGCTATCAATATATGCACAAAAAAATAAAGAGAGGGTGATGTGAGGGTTCACCCTCCCAAGAACACTAATGCCTGGGGTAGATGGAAGTCTGGCCAAGATTTGCCTATTTCAAATGAGCACTTATGAATCCTTGTATACAGAAAAAAAGTATTCTGTCATCTGTAGACAATATTCCAGAACACACATATATATACAAGATGAAGTGACTTCTCTTTCCAGAGGCTCCAGTCCAGCTGGACTTATCTGGAAGCAAAAGCAAACCCTGGTGGATTACTGCTGTTTCATTTCACTTCTAGGATATTCATTCATCCTGCTTGGTCTAAAGACATCAGCATCATTACCCATAAGCCCTTATGTATATGAGTTGGCGCCCAGGGACTGAAGAAAAAATTATCTGTTAATTCTGGGGTGCCCACTGGCAAAGAAGTTATTTGATCCCAGGTTTCATCCATCAAAATCACTTTCCCCAAGGACAGTCTCCATTCACTCAGACATTTGTTTTTGTCTCTTTCCCAAGCTGTAATTTCTACCCTACCATCTTTTCCTAGGCCAAGGAAAGAACAGAATTGCTAGTCCTAAAATCTCCTTAGACACCCCTAGCTCAGCTTCCAAACTCCCTTATTGCACAGAACTTCACTGACTCTTCTAGGGCCCCACCTACCTTGTCTCTGGTTAGGTCCTACTAAGTCTGTTAAAGGGACAGATTTCCTTAAAGGGGCAAGGCCTTTTTCACCCTGTCAAAGTCTATGGAGCATCATAAAGGTTACCCTAAAGAAACTGGGTGAATCTGCCCCCAGGAAAGCAAGGAGATTCCAGGGCTGTTTCTAAAACCGACCAAGATAACTATGTACATGTCAGCCCTCTTCACTTACCAAGTGTAGACATGGACTTATCAGATTAATCTCCAGGTGATCTCAGGATAATTCCTCTGCCTCTTGAGTCATTCTAGGAATGAGCATTTTCTCCAGGTCTTGGGAAATACTTGGGAGGAATCTTCTGGCATCCCACTCCTCTTCTGACCTTGAACCATGCTCTCCTGTTCCACAGCTAGCCTATCTGCTGGACACAGGAGCCCTGGTTTTAGAAATACTGCCCTCTCACTGACCACAGGCATTTATCAAGTTTCCTTAAGGACAGACTGGGTTTGGGAAGGCCCTGGAGACACAATGATCAATCATGACATTTGCCATGACAAGAACTGACATGGAATTTCATGCTACATTGAATGGGGGGAAGGAGAGGAAAAGGAAGTGAATGACAGCTGGAGAAATGGAACCACCAGACTCAGGGGTGGGGAGGAAGAGAGAGCAGGATTTACTCATTCTCCCTGAGTGGACAAGGGCCTTGTCCCTTTCCTGGATGCCGTCTAGTTTGTCAGGCAAGCACCATTATTCTCGGTGAAAACGGGTGAACAAGGACTGGTCACATCCTGACCCTGGAAGCCAAGGGCTGAAACAAACACAAACATATCCAGGAAAGGAAAATCATGAAGAGAAGAGCAGGTCTCACGAACCTGAACATTCTGGCTGATGACCCCAGGGCTCTATTTCCCTTGGCCATAGGAAGACTGACTAAGGCTAGGGAAGATTTGTCTTGGCGTTGAAGGACTCGGTATTAAAAGACCCGGGTTTAAATTCTGGCTCTGCAGCAGATGACCAGTCCAGGGTGACCTTGGAAAAGTCTTCACCTCTCTGGTCCCAGTTTCTTCATCTGTGAAATGTGGAATGTGGATTTGATAACTTCTCTTTCAGCCTCTCCTGGAAGTAACAACTCAACACCACTAGGAAGGGAGTAAATGGACTAAGGGTTGAAGTAAAATAAGGATTCTGAGTATACTTCAGCATGGCTAGGAATAGGGTATGGGGACAGGAAAGCAAAAGAGGACGAGGCCCTTGACAGACATTACTAGTCCACTGTTTTTATTTTTATATTACAAACATTTACAGATTGCCCCCTTCTCTGTAGGAGTTCTTTTGTAGCAAAGTAAAACAATTAAGCAAAATTTGCACTATAGTGACCTCATCTGAAAGTTTACAGAACATTCCACATCTGTAGTCCTCTTCCCCCACTTCTCTGTATTTAAAATAAGTCATACAAATCTATTTTCTCTAACTCCCATTCTAATCCACTGAAATTTCTTGTACTGTGTATAATCAAGCAAAACAGAATCATTCATTGGCTGTGTAGTCTCTCTCTCCCCTCCCCCCAACCCCATATAAATATATACATACAAATACGTGAGTACACACACACACACACACACACACACACATGCATACAGTCAATACAGACATGTGTATGTGTATGTATGTGTATATGGAACCAATGGGAGATTTCGTTTTGCTTAATTACGCATGTTGTCCTTTTTGTCCTTCACTTTCTTTTTTTTTATTAAATTATTCACTTTTAGTTTTCAACATCGACTTCCATAAGTTTTCAATTTTCTCCCCCTTCCTTCCCCCTCCCTCTCCAAGACAGCTTGCAATCTGATATGGGCTCTACATATACATTCCTATTAAACACATTTTCACATTAGTCATGTTGCATAGATGAACTATAACAAATGGGAAAAACCTTTAGAAAGAAAAAAAAAAACAAAAAAAGGAAATAGTCTGCTTCATTGTGCATTCCAATTCCATGGTTCTTTCTCTGGATCTGGCTGACATTTTCCATCATGTGGCCTTTTGTCCTTCATTTTCAAAGAGGACCAATGACATCATGGGTGATGTCTTGACTCGTGGGTGAATTGGATTTAAGTGAGGCAGAGTTACACAAAGTTGTCAGCTTCACTCTCTCTTCCAGAGTCACTGAAGTCCAGTGGCAGGACAAAAGTCAAGACAACTGGCGACAAGCGAGGATACAGTGGATGACCTTGGCATCTTCCATGTCTTACCAAGCTGTAAACGCTCCACAGTGCCTGCTTCAACCACCTTCCTAGCCTCAGGAACAAATTGTTCTTGTCTGCCCATTCCACCCAGGGAAGTCTTTATACGATTGGGGTAGACATCCCCTAATTCACCGAGGAGTATGAGGCCCATTGGTTATCTCAACCTGGCTTAACCTGCCTGCCAAGACAATTTTACTAGGGTACTAGCTGCTGCCTGTGCTACAGTTTCTTGGGGCCACAGGTGAGATGTCAGCTAGACACCAAAGGTAGATAAGCAACCCTAAACACCAGAAGTGCTAGCTTTCCTAAACCTCCGATACACCCCTTGATTATGCATATACATATACATACACACATGCATACAGCTAATATATATGTTTATGTGTGTACGTATGTCTCATCATGTGCCCTAAATCCATCACCTCATTGTGAGAGGTGAACAATATGTTTTGTCATAGGTCCTCTGGAATTGCGGATGGTTATTATACTGATTATAGTTCTTGCGCTTTCAAAATTGTCTTTTAGTGTTGTTATTGTATAAATTGATCTGGTTCTGCTCATTTCGTCCTCTCTCAGTTTTTAAAAGTCTTCAATTGTTCATTTGTATAATACTGATGTTACAGTATATATTTACTCTTTATCTTTATATTATCTCAGTCCATTGAGGCTAATTTTTTTTTTCCAGAACGCCATCCCCATCCAGCCTTAGACGCTTATTACCTATGTGATCCTGGGCAAGTCACTTAACTTCTGTTTGCCTCAGTTTCCTAGTTTAACTATCAGATGAGGATAACAACAGCAGATACCTCACAGAGTTGCCAATGAGGACCAAATGAGATAGTATCTGTAAAAAGCACTTAGCACCATGTTTGGTCCATATTCCTTCCCCATCCTAAAAGAAACCTAGACAAACCTCATGGGGGGGAGGGGTTGGGAGGGAATCTGGATGGGATTCAACAAGCAGGGGTTCTTAAGCATTATTTTTACCTGGAAATGGAGAAATGGCTGGAGCCTGTGTTGATGAGGCCAAGATTAGGTAGTTTTGATCTCCATTCAGGCCAGTTAGCTATGCACAGAGAAAAGCTCTTCTCCAAGGCTACAGACTGACTTCTAATCCATCCACAATGCTACAAATATGTGTCATTCATCACAAGGGGGGCAGAATGAGAATGTGGATGACTCAATATGAGTCTATCATGACTAGAAAAGAACAATTGATTAATGATGGTGGGTCATCTTCCTTCATGAAAAGGCAGCATGTTTTATACATGTGATATCAGGAGTGAAGGAGGGAGCAGTAGCAGACTGAGTTGCTAGATCATATAGATGTGCTCTGTTAGCTTCTGGGAGGGGTCTAGTATATCCTACAAAGGGTCAGGGAGACTGGAGCTCAGCAGGTTTAATAACTCCAATCCAATATTCTTTGAGTTTTATTAAATTTCTATGTGCCAGCCACTATGCTAAGTAGTAGGGATATAATTAATAAAAAGATAGTCCCTGCCCTCAAGTAGCTTACAATCTCGTAACGGGAAGGAAGAACAACATGCAGAAAAAGAGGCAGGAAGGGGGAGGAGGGTTGTAGGGGAATCTTGTCTCATGGAGTTGAAATCAGGTAGAGAAGCAATGTAGAGTGAAGAGAGCCCACAAATTTAGTTTCTGCTCTCTATAAAAAAAGTCATCAAGCAGAAAATGGGGTGAGAATGAACCTAACATATGTTTCCATTTCCTTCCTTTTTTCTGAAAAATTTTTTTCTGCCAATTTTACAAAATTTACAAATATTATCTCATTTGAGGCAATCAGGGTTAGGTGACTGATCCGGGATTAAGTGACACACAGCTAGTAAGTGTCTGAGGCCAGATTTGAACTCAGAAGGATGAGTCTTCCTGATTCCAAATTTAGTGTTCTATCCACTGCACCACCTAGCTACCCCCATTTCTTTCTATCTAGACACCTCTAACTCGAACCCTAGCCCAGACCCATATCCATCTGACAGCCTCAGACCTGCTTGGAAGAAGGCAAGAGTTGTCTCCAATTTTCTGTAGAGAAACTACCTGTAGAGAACTCCAGTATCCAGAAAGCCATAATGACATTATCCTGTTTTGTTATCTTCTCCAAATAATTAGTATCTAGGAACTTCTTTCTTGGCAAGGACAAAGGGGAGAAGTTTTCTAAGGCAGAGTTGGGCTATTAGGAGTAGAAACTGAGGAAGGCTACCTCAAAAAGGAAAACAAAAGGACAGCTAGGTAGTACAATGGATTCTAAACACTAGATTTGGTCAGGAAGACATAAGTTAAAATGCTATCTCATGGGGCAGCTAGGTGGTGCAGTGAATAGAGCTCTGGCCCTGGAGTCAGGAGGACCTGAGTTCAAATTTGCCCTCAGATACTTAACACTTACTAGCCATGTGACCTTGAGCAAGTCACTTAAACTTGCCCCTCCAAAAAAGCAAAAAAAAAAAATGCTATCTCACATCCCTCATCCATAAAAATAAGGAAAATAGTAGGTTGTTGTGGGGATGTAAAGCACTTTGCAAACACTAAGGTGTTACATAAATGCTAGCTAGCATTAGAAGGGGAGTTAGGTGGTGCAGTAGATATGATGCAGTACCAGGTCTGGAGTAAGAAAGATTAGAGTTCAAATCTGGCCTCAGATACTAGCTGTGTGACTCTTGGCAAGTCACTTAACAATGTTTGCCTCAGTTTCCTCATCTGCAAAATGATCTGGAGAAGGAAATGGCAAACCACTCTGGTATCTTTGCAAAGAAAATCTCAAATGGGGTCATAAAGAGTGAAACCTAACAGAACAAAAATTATTAGTATTAGGAAATATATCTAGAAAGGTCCTACAGAAGTGAGAAAGATATCATGACGGACATTAACAGAACCCTTTAAAATCTGCCAAGTGCCTTATAGGATCACTTTGTTTGATCTTCACACCAACCTTGTGTGGAAGATACTTCAGGCATTATTACAGATTCATAGATAAGAATACTGAGACTCAGAAACATTAAATTACTTGCCCAGGGTCACACAACTAGCTGCGTCTGAGCAAGTATTCGAATTCAGGTTTTCAGTTCCTGTGTTGTATTTATTATGAAATGAAACTTGGAGTGATAAGGTACTTTTTGTCCTTTTTCCAGTGGGGGATGGGGACAGAGTGGCAGAGAACAGCAGAAGAAAGTCTGGCTTCCTGGGAATTGGTCCAGCCTGCCTTTTGGAGACTCAAATCAATTCTCCTTGTGTTCAGTTGACCAAACTTGAGCCGCATCATCTTCCCCCCACTTTCGCCTCTGCCTCGCCCCTACCCCATATACCACTGCTGCTGAATTTCTCTTTTTCCCCCCTCAGCTTGTGAGTTTTCTCTCCTTGCATTCCACTACCGGAAGGAGCATTTGGGCAACAGCTTCATAGAAATCTGGACACCATCCTCCTCCCTCCTTGTCTTGTTCTGACTTAAGTGGAGATGCAGAGTTTCAACCCTTTCTTTCTCCTAGATTCCAGCCTCCTGGCAGACTTTCCCCAAGACCTGGGGACTGATTCCTGTCAGCTCATCAGGACCTCGTGACTGTGTTTGGCAGCAAGAGCTGCTCGAGCCACAGAATGCCAGATGTGTGTGACCCAGAGTGTGAAGCCAAAACCTAGAAAAGGAGGGCAGGAAAGGTGAGGGTCCCCAGGGAGTGGGGGAAAGAAATTGCTTCCCTTTGATGAGAATGGAAATTGCCAGAAACAAAGGACTTGGGGCCCTGCTGCCCTTTCCCCTAGCTGAAGCTGAGACCAATACTTCCCAAGAGACATGGTGTGTATGTCAGTATGCAAACACCACTAGGCACTCACTTTATAAAGAGCACTGACTTAGGCATGGCAGAATTTGCAGGCCAATGATACAAGGTGCTTATATAAGACATACATCTGGTTACTTTAGAACATCTGTTACTCTAAGGCTAGACACTGGGCCTCTTTTTGCATAGTCGCTGGCCCATAAGTTGCTCAGTCCTTATGAAACAGTAATGAGCCACAAGGGAAGATTGGTGAGGTCCTATGGGCCTAGATGGTGTGTATGGGAAGGTTGTAATATCCACCTCCCCTTCCTATATCTCTCAAGGCCCTTTGCCCACTAATTATTCCTCTAAGCAGGTTTCTTTCATAATAGGTAGAGCTCTAGAATGGAAATCAGAAAAACCTGGGTTCAAATGCTGCCTCTGAAACTTACTAGCTGTGTGGCCCTAGATAACCCAGTTAAACTCCCTGAGCCTCAATTTTCTTATCTGTAAAATGTGGATAATACTATCTGAAATATTTATCTCATGAGATTGTTGTGAGGATTCAGGCTATGTTGAATTAAGGCAACCTAACTCTCTGTTCTTTATTTTGGGGGATAGTACTACATTGTCCTATATCAGAGAGGGCATCAGGGAGCCTGAGTTATAGTACTAGCTCTGCCTCTAACTAGTTATATGATTTGAACAAGTCCCTTGTAGCCTCTTGGCCTCAGTTTCCCCATCTTGTAAAACAAAAACATTACACTGAATGATTTTTAAGGTCCTGTCCAGTGTGAAAATCTTGTAATTCTATGACTGTGCCAGACTTGCCTGAATCTACCCAGGCAACCTGGTGCCCACACCACTAATAAAAGTTCAGCTAAGGCTTGAGTCCAGTATAAGCCTGGGGAAGGTTTTGCACTTCACAAGCCTTATTAAAGAGAACTGGCTTTGTGGGAAGAACCTGTTTCAGTTCCTTCCTGGAACTCCAGAGGGAGGAGAGGGGGGGAAGCCAGGTCGAAAAGGAAACCAGTAAACTTTGAAGTGGTCTATGGGATTTGTTCAAGTCTGGAGAGTTCTACTTTTTCTGCTCCCCCAAAATCCAGATGCTGAGATATCCTTGCGCATGCTTTCAAAAGCAGTTTTTAAATTTTTTTTAAAGTTGTCTTAATGCTCTTTTTTTCTTTCTAACCTTACTGTCACTTTGCTCTAACTTCACTTTCCCCACAGAACCTTCCTTTATAACCAAATACAATTAACCAAAATACACCAGCACAGATTTATTTCAGAAGAGGAAACAACAATGGAATTATGCTCTCTTGTATTTTTGAATTATACTCTTACAGTAGAAAGGGCTTTGAAGTCAGAGGATCTGGGTTTGAAATTTGTCTGTCACTTGTGTGACCTTGGGCAAGTCACAACCTCTTTGTCTCTTTCCTCATCTGTAAAATAAAGGAATTGGACTAAATTACTTCAAAGGTCCCTAAATCTATGGTCCTATGCCACTGGTCATGTCTGAAAAAGTATGCCACATTCTGCTACTACCTCTCACAAGAGACATACCTGCCTGTCAGTCCTCTGAAGTTACAAATCATTCTTGTATCAATCAGAGCCCTTACCATATTGTTTTCCCCAAAAGCAATTTCTATGAAGCTAGAAACTCCTACTTCAGTGGCTGCTTTGGATGATGTAGGGTTTTTATCCCTTGGACTGGAAGATAAGGAGCTCTCTCATTTTTGAAAATCTCTTTTCACTCTGTCTCTCCCTTCTGCTTTAGTTCTGAGACTTTTAAAGCCAAACGACACCTAACCTCCTTCTCTTCTCTCTGCTTGGAACTCTCTGCTTTAGGAGCTCCTGAACTCCCGTAGGCTCTTTACCATTTCAGGTTTTGCCTGGGGTGACTTCCCATATGCTCTGCAATAACTCAGCCTAGGGGCCTCTCTTCTATTTCCACTACAGTTGGGCTCCAAAGGTTTCCTTTTCATCTTGGGTAAGAGTAGGTTCTAAATTAGCAGTCTCCTTTGAAAGATGCTCAGCTTGTCTAGAAACAATATGAGGAAACTGGCTTTCAGGACTTTGTTTGACAATCTAGACTAAATTGATAATCTTCAAACAAGAGAAATCTAACCAACTACTCTCTCCCCTCCTCTTTCGACCTCCATCTTCTTTTCCACCACCCCTGATGAATTATACCAGACATTACAGTTTTACTCTACCCATCACCATACAGATCTACTTTCAGAAGAATAGAAGACCCATTTAACATCTATAATTCTCTCAAAAGGAGAATTATCTAGATTTCTAAAAAGAAATGGGTTTCTATTCTTTCCTGGCTCCCAATTCCCAGTAGGGATGAAGAGGCTGGCCCTAATAATTCCCTTCTACCTTACTTCTTTCTGCATATAACACTCACCTCTCCCCATCCACGAGAGAAAGAGAAATCAGTCATTGGTTGGAACTACCTCCAAACAGCCTAGAACTCTCACATGATGCCAACACCAAGGGAGGAACAAAGGATGAAAGCAGTACCTGGCAGGAAGCGTCTGCCATAAAGGTTGAGTCACTGGGATTTATACGGAAAGCCAAAGCAGGAAGGAGCCTTTGAGATCATCCAATCCAGTACTCTCATTTTAAGGAGGAGGAAACTGTCCCCAGAGCAGATAAGTGACTTGTCCAAGGTCATGCACTGAAGCTAGCTGCAGACCTGAGATTAGCACGTCATAAGAGTGTTGGGGAGGGGAACGTGAGGGGAACGTGAGGTCTTCTGACTGTAAAGTTTCACCTGATTATCCTGTAATCCGGGTTATTAAATTCTGGCTACTCTTCACAAAATCATCAATTCTGAAAATACCAATCTCTACAACTCATTTTACTCCCGTCTCCTCGGTACCCCGCAGTGACCTCCAGTGTGGTTTCTGTCCCTCTCTTTCTCCCCACTAGACATGTAAGGGCTGAGGAGGTGAGAACCTGGGGGGAAAATCCCTTTGTGGAAGGGGATGAGAAAGAACTATGTTACCGGTGACGGGGAGATTTTAGCTGACTTTGCAAAGCAGACAGTTCCTCCTGTCTTTCTTCCTGAGATCAGGAGGGACCCTCTATCCTCCCACTTATTTGTTATTAGGAACGTCTGCATAGATACATACGAACAGAATGCGTGTACTATATGTGTATGTGTATGCTAACCACCTGATAATCAGCCACGCCTCCCCTTGCCCGGGGCCAGTAAAATGTCCAATTTCGGGTTTTGTCCCTCCTTCTCAGCGTGCTCCCCCCCTTTTAGCACCACCCCCTTTCTCCTCCTCCTCTTCCCCAGAAATTCTTTCCTCTATTGTTCCACCAGCCCCAGCCCCTCCTCCCTCTGGAGCTCCCCCAGCCCCAGCCCCAGCCCCAGCGTCTTTTCCTCTCTCCCAGCCCCGCCTCCCGCCCCCAGCTCTTACACTCCAACTCGGATGTTCAGACCCTCTCTCCCGCAGCCCATGTGACTGGTTCACCTCGTATCGCAATCCCAGCCGGGCTTCTCTCGCCGTCGGTCACAGGCATTTCGCTCCCATTGGCAGATGCCCCGGCCCCTCCCCGCCCCTCCCCCCTCTATAAGGCGGTGCTGGGCGGCTTCGCCACCGCAGAGCAGTTTTCGGTCTGCTTTGTCCCTCCTTTCTCACCCCCCGCCCAGCCCCCCCGCCCCTCCAGGGATGGTGCACGGCTGGGACTGAGCCACCGGGGCGGAGGTAGCACTAGGGTGGCCGCGTCTAAGCAGCGCCATGGTGAGCGCATCGCACGAGAGACTGGGGGTGGCGGGGGGCTCTAGCAGCTGTCCCACGGAGCGTACGGTGGCGGGGACTGGAGGGGGAGTGGTGGGCACAGCATTGGATGGGGGAGGGTGGTGAAGGGCAGCGCGGGGTGCCAGGCTTGGGAAGAATCGCGCGCGCACTAACGAGGTGGACGGGGAAGGCGAGGAACCGTGCACAATGACGAGCTCGGGCTGGGTTGCGGGGAACGAGGCACCTTCGGGCTTGGGTGCTGCGACGCGTAATGCCAGGGTGGGAGCGCGCAGTTTTCGCGAAGCGGGTGCAAAGGGTGGGTGGGTGCTTACAGCGCCAGAAGCGGTCGCGGTGGGTGGTGGGGTGGTCTTCTTTGTTTCTACGGCCCCGGGCCCCTCTGCAGAGAGATCGGGACAAAGGAAGCAGCGGCGGCGACGGGGAGGAGGGAGCTGCGACGCCGCTGTCTGCAAAGAGGGATCTAGGGGTTGGGGGAGCTGCGCGGGATGGGGGTGGGGTCCTCTCCTTTGAGCTAAGTCCCACTCCATCTCGCCCCTGAGGTTGAGCTGAATAACTGGCTGAAGCAGGTCACAGAGCTCTTTCCCAGTCTCTCTCTTTTCGGAGACTTCTCCAAAGGTCCTCCACCCTCCTTTCTCCGGAGCGCTGCGGTTCGGTTCTGCGTTCCTTACAAGTAGCGATACCCCTTTCCTGCAGAGGCTGCGCTCCCCCTGGAAACGCGCCTTTCTTTTTGCTCACAATATGAGTGGTTCCTTGGCGGTTTGAGTTCCACAGCGTTCACCCCTCCTCTCTCGAGGCTTAATGGGACACTTTAAAAATTCCAAAAACCGCCTAGGGAGGAAGGGAGAGGCAGCCTTACCACAGAAACCGGTTGCCCATTCTTTGACTGGGAGGTGTTGGCTCTTGAGCAACTGCATTGGAGTATGTGGACGTTTCTTTAAGATGAGCCCAGGAGAGAGACTGGGAGATGCTCGCCGCTTGCCGGTTGTAGGGGTAGGGAGTGGTTCCGGAGTGATCTTTCCTGTCTTCTAACGAGTGGGGTTGATTATGAGTATGATTTGCACCAGCGTCCCAGGAAACTTACTTTAGGGTCCTTCAAATTCCTTCTTATATATTAGGTGTCTCTATTGTGGGAAGTCTCAGGTTAGGTTTTTTGGGGATGGAACTGAGCTGACTTGAAAGAGAAAGTTTGAAGGTGTTTGCTGTAGCGTAAAATAATCCACCAGGCTTCCGTGTGCAAGGGATTTTTTTTAAAAGGAGGTGGGGAGTCTAGACTTGTGATTTCACCTTTATAAAGGGCCTCTTTTCCAGGTATGGAAGCTCCTACCAATGATGTAGGTTGGCCTCTCTGCTTGGAGCCCCGAAAGGCTAAGTGACTTGCTCCTGATCCTACAGCCAGTATGTCACTGGAAGAACTCACGTCTTCCTGACTCCAGCAGCAGCCTTATCCCTTTAAGTGTCTTGTTACTTCTAAGGATATAAAATACAGAATAATAAGGCTTTTAGGAGGAAAAATAAACCTGAAGATGCTGTGTTACATTACTAACGGCCAAATGCTATAAAGATGCCTCCCTCCATGACTGGATATAGTCCAGTTTAGCTACTGTAAAATGATAATTCTTTCCTACTATAACTCATTCACTCAGTTACAGATTTAAGTGTTTGAAGAGACAAAGGGAGAAAGGAGGTCGAGTGACGTAGTTGAGAATCTGTGTATAAATTTCTCTATTCAGTTTTATATTACCTACTTTGTAGGGGAAAACTTGATCCGTAGCCTCTATCTCTATACTTCCTACTGCTGTCAGTGTGTGTGCATTCAAAGAATGGAAAGAATCAGGAGGTAAAGTACATCTTATTTTTGGAATTGTGCTAAAATTTAACAATAATTCTTCATTATTACCTGTAAAATCTACTCTGGCACCTCCACCACTCTCACCCCTCCACTGGATAAGTGAGTGAATTACTTAATGCAGACCAGCCCCAAGTGGCTTTCGTACAGTGGATGGACTCAGTGTTGTGGCTGAAACTGCCCCTTAAGAACCCTAAGGGAGAGAGAAACCTGGGCTCCTGCTGCAAGCCATGTTGGTGGGAGCTGAGCTAAATTAAAATGACAGTGAAAGCTCTCAGGATAGAGAGTTCTATTTGCAGAACTTAGCCTTTGTTAGCATTCTGGAATGCTCCTGGGGATTAATCCTAATGAACTGGCACCAAGGGGAGGAAGAAGAAGAAGTTGCCAGAAAGGATAATGAGGAGAAAGGCCCTTTGCTGGTGCATCTGGTGTGAATTGCAAACTCACTGGCTGTGCAGCTTGTGACTGGAGACACCAAGGCCCATCCAGAAGATTGTTACTTGGGGCCCTTGGTAAGAAATAGTCCTGGGCATGTAAATGGAGTAGATTGTGTGATTTAAAAGTATCAGGCCATCTCTTCTTCCAATTATTTTTTTTCCATTGACCTTCTAGGACAATTTTTCCTTTCAGATAAGCCATTCAGTCTTTCTCCTGGAACTCTCAGATAAAATGCAGATATGTTTCACAGGGATCCATTTCCTAGCAAAATCCATTCCAATTCTAAAGCTTTAGAAGAGGTAGGAGAAAGGACAAGAGAGTGCATATAATAACCCTGAGAAGTTCTGAACATTAGGATTATTTTGCTTTGCATTGTTTTGGTTTTGGGGGGAAGGGGCCAAGGAAGATACTTCATTGTGAAGGGAATGATAAATTGCTTTTCTTCTCAGTCTTGGCCTGGCTTGAGGAAGCCCCTTTTCTTTTCCCTCTTGGTAGCTGTGGCTTGATCTATTAGCTCCTCTGGGGAATTTGAACATATAGCATTAGATATTTTAATAATAGCTCACGTAGATAAAGCACTTTACAGTAGTTTTTAAATAAAGGCCATTCTTCACAACAGTCCTATGAAGTACATAGTATAAGTATATCTTTTTCCCTTGTTGCTGGCCCTTTCCCCAGGGATCTAACCCTGGCTGCTCTGATAGAGGTGGTGTGATTGCAAAACTCCATTCTCCGTTCCTTGTTCCAATTGACTGGGCAAATTCCTCAGAAGGTCTTCATAGAAATTGACAAATAAAACCAAAACTCGTTTTCATAATTTTTTAAATAGGGAGAGGGGCAGAGTAGGGTAGAAAAAAAGACATGTTAAACTACTGGTCAGTGAGACTGACTTTGAATTTTGACAAAATTTTAGAATATATTATTATGGGTAAGGTAAAATCAATATCTAGCCTTGTTGCCCAGTCATTTTTCAGTTGAATCAGACTCTTTGTGACCTCATTTGGGGTTTTCTGGGCAAAGTTCCTTCTCCAGTACATTTTACAGATTAGAAAAGGGAGGCAGTTGGGGTTAAATGATTTGCCTAAATCACACAGCTAGTAAGTGTCTGAGGCCGGATTTGAACTCAGGAAGATGACTCTTCCTGATTCAGGGCCTGGTGTTTTATCCACTGTTCCACTTAGCTACCCCAACACCTGGCACAGGATAAAAGTAATCATAGAGAGTCTGCATGGGCTTGTCTCAGGACAGGTCATGCCAAACCTTCTGACCTGGTAGATGAGGAGAATACTGTAGATACAATTTCTTTATGTTTTATTTTCTTGGATATCTTTTGTTTTTATATTACCTTCATTTCTGAGCCATCCTTTTAAAAAGAGGAGGGGGGGGATAATTTCTCAAAGCCAATCAACACCAACTATTAGAAAATATATGAAATATTCCATGCCTATAGTCCTTTGCTTCTTTAGAGAAAGGATTTATCTAGATTGTCCAATGCTTTGCTTAAAAAAATAAAAGTCTAATGTTCTTCTTGTGGAAGAATCGCTAAAGGTCATCAATCAAAGGTTGAATGACCATGTATTGGGGGGGTTTATTGTAGAAGAGTCTTTTACAGGCATAAGTTGAACTATAAGCTGCTGAGGTCCTTTCTAACTCTGAAATTTGGTGATGTTCCATCTACACCTACATCCTAACTGGCCTTTCCTGGGCTTCCATTCCTATAGGAAGAGGGAGACCCTGGTTGCTAGTACACTGTAGCCAATCACTAAACATTTAAGTGTCTGCTATGTGCCTGGAGGGCAGCTTGGTGGTGAAGTGGATAGGGGGCAAGGCCAGGAGTCAGAAAGACCTGAGTTCAAATCCTACCTCAGACACTTAGTAGCTGTGTGATTCTGAGCAAGTCACTTAACCTTGTTTGCCTCAGTTTCCTCATCTGTAAAATGAGCTGGAGAAGGAAATGGAAAACCACTCTAGTATCTTTGCCAAGAAAACCCCAAAACGGGGTCATGAAAAGAGTTGGAGATGCCTAAAGATGACTGAACAACAAAAATGTGCCTGGCATTGGCGATACAAAAAGAGACAAAACCCATTCCTTGCCCTCAAGGAGCTTATAGTCTAATATTCTTTTTTTTTTTTTGAGGGGCAATTGGGGTTAAGTGACTTGCCCAAGGTCACGAAGCTAGTACATGTTAAGTGTCTGAGTCTGAATTTGAACTCAAGTCGTCCTGACTCCAGGGCCAGTGCTCTATTCACTGCATCACCTAGGTACCCCAGTATAGTCTAATATTCTAAAAATGGGAAAAGAGGGACACTTTATCCAAAGCCCCTCTATATTTGATAACTTGTTTCTTTTCCTTGCCCTGTGGCTCCTTCAGCCAGATAGTTGGAGGCAGTGACTATGGTGGAAAGAGTACTGATTCTCTAGTGAGAAGGTGTGCATTTCAGTCCCACCTCTGACACTTAACAGTGGTATTTTGGGCCAGTCACTTAAACTCCCTGAGCCTCAGTTTCCTCATCTGTAAAGTGTGAGGGGATTGGACTAGATGTACTAAACCTACAATCTTTTGGGCTCTCTTCCTCCCCACCACATCCAGTGTCTTCTTTCAAAGGATCAGGAAACTTGGGAGAGATTCATGAGAGCAAAAGAGCTTTCCCCCTCCTCCAGTCTGTCCTCTTCTGGAACAGTGTCCTGAGTTCATAGTTCCAGAGAATATGCTCAGTCCTGAGCTTGGTTGGAAATGGGACTCCCCCCATCATTCAGGAGGGAGAGACCTGATCTCTGAAGAAAGGCAACAGAGAGACAGAGTACCTGATAAATGGTTCTTAAAGGTTGATCTTTTCCTGTGCCAACTCTGTGGTGCTGCTTTACCACTATCCTTAAATCCTGTTTGGCACGCCATCAACTTAGTTAAGTACCCAGCTACTTTGCTAAGCTTTTAGGTGATGGCCAATAGCATCTGGAACCTGGCAAGCCTTTGAGAGAAGTTCTGTGGCATTTGAAAGTCTCGAGTGAGCTGCTGTGCCCACCCCTGCTTTCTGACCTCCTCTGTGTGACTGCCTCAACCACTTCCCTTTCCCTTCCCCCACCTCAGCATTTATTCCAAAGGGTCAGGGTTTTTCAGAGGTTCTTCTCACAGAAAGCCATGTGCTGTTGCTCTCCCTCTCTTGGGAGAAACAGCTGATTGAGCTTTCCAATTATCTTTGCCTGTGGTTAGTTCCTCTGCCTGCTGTTCAGGCAGCTTCTTCAAGAAGCCATTTGCCAAAAGGCTGCTTAGCTGTTAGTGTGTTACACCCCTCTTCCTCTTTTAAGATATTTGTAGCAACAGATTGTCAGGACCCTGGGCAAACAGGGCACAGTTCTAATGGCTGCCTCACCTTTTCTGCAGACAAGCCCACTTAGCTATGGGACGTTATCCAGAGAGGAGATCGGAGAGGTTTCTTAAAGTCGTCCCCAGCCTTCTGGTAGCAGGGAACCAAAAGCCAGCTGGCACCTGCATTGGGGCACAAATGTCTGCCCTCTGTGTTACCCGGCATTAGGAGGACAAAACTGAGCTCTCCTTATCTCTGCCCTCTCTTGCTTGAGTTCTTCAGATGCCTGTCACGATAGTAAAGATAGAACCTTTAAAGCAGGAGTTCTTAACCTGGGATCCATGAACTTTAAAAATATATATTTTGAAAACTATAATTAAGTATAATTGCTTTCTTTTGTAATCTGTGTACAGTTATCCTTTCCACATCGAGGGGGTTAGGGATGTGACACCCCCAAGGTCTGGAAAATGCATGTAAAGTTTTTTGGCCCTCCCTTCATACCAGAGAAGAAGTCTGAATTTTTTTCTTTTTCTTTTATGTTTATAGTACCTTATTGTAAAATTTGAGTTGATATTATACAGTACTATATATATATTACATATATATTATAATACTATATATTACATATATAATATAATACTATATATTATACAGTACTATATATTACATATATAATATAATACTATATATATTATACAATACTAAATATATATATATGTATATAGTATTCATTTCTGAGTTTCTAAACTTTTTCTGTGTCATCTGCTGCCCTTCTCATGTTGTCTGTGGCTTCCACAAAACTTCCCAAAAATTCCCATTATATTTCTTATACCAACCCATGATATATCAAAACCAAAGTAGGGAAAATCTCTATGTGGAAGGGAGAACTGTATTTTATTTTAGGCATTTTAAAATGCTCTGAAAAGGCGTCTATGGGCTTCAGTAGACTACCAAAAGGGGTCCATGATATGAAAAAAGTTAAGCACTCCTGCTTTGAAGGATTTAGCCCTTACTGAGCTGCTTGGGGTTGTCAGATAGATCAGGATAAATCTTTCAAAAATCTCACCTTCCAGCTCCCTGCAGGACGGTGGAACACTCCCTTCCTATCCCTCCAAATTGGAGACAGCATCTCCAGTCCATTTTGAACCCTGCTTGAGCCTATACCCCTGGTGGCTTCAGGGAAGCGAATCTAAGCTGTTCTGCCTGACTGAATGTCTCCTTTCCCCTCCTCCACTGAGCCCCTTCCTTCCCCCCCCGCCCATGCCCCAGCTCCTTGGATGGTGCCTGCATCTTTCAGCTACTTGCTAGTGACATGGGAGACATTGGTTTAATTGGAGGCAGTTTTGGCCAGGTTTTCCCCTGTCCTTGCCCATCTTATTTCCATTGTTTGATTTCCCATTTCCTGCCAGTTCTGGGACGGATGCTTGATTTCCCTCCTGCCTTTGCCTCCCAAATAGAAACAGGCTGGTGTTTAACTTGCTTCTGTTTCCACGGGGATAGGTAATATACCCTGCCGTCCTATTAAAGGCAAAGCTTAGCATTACTTTTGTGACTCCAGCAAAGAGAAGAAAGATTGGGACTGTGATTGTCCCCAGGAAATGTGAAGATATTGTTGCTTTGAGGCCAAGGGAAAAAAAAGAGATAAGAGCAAGTGGGTATAAAGTATTGGGGGAGGGACTTAGGTTAGACACTAGGAAAACATGTTCTTTACAGATTGGTAAACTATTCCACGTAGTTTGATGGTACCTCTGCAGAGAGGTGTTTTTTGGTGACCTTTCCTTATCCCAGGATTCCAAAGCACCTAGTGTTTAGTTAGCTACAAGCCGTTCTTCTAGGTCTGGAGCAGTGTATATATGAAGCTTAGGGCCAGCAGCTCTAGGGAACAGGACAGAGGTGACCTAAGCAAAGCAGTGAAGTGGGTCCTAAGCCCTGAGTGCCATTCAGCCAGTGATTGGCTGAACATCTCAGTTTGTAGAACTAGCTGCCATCTGGCCTGAGAGAATCTGAAAGGGATTCCCAAAGAGAATTTCCTGTCAGAAGTGAGCAAAGACAGATCTGCTGAAAGTTGTTCTCTGTTTTCCTCATTGTCCAAGTGGAAATCTGGCCTCATCACACCAACAAGCATTTTTTAAATATATTTTTTTATTTTGTTAAATATTTCCCAATTATATATATAAGGAAAAATTTAACTTTCATTTTTTAAAATTTTGAATTCCAAATTATCTTCCTCCTTCCTGCCCTTCCCTCCTCCTTGAGAAGGCAAGCAGTTTGATATCAATTATACATATGAAGTTGTGCAAAATATATTTCCCTATTAGCCACCTGCAAAAGAAAATATAGACAAAAGCAAGAAAATAAAGGTTTGGGAAATATGCTTTAAAATTTGGAACTATACCCAAAGGGTTATGAAAATATGCATGCTCTTTGACCCAACAATACCACTTCTAGGGCTGTATCCCAAAGAGATCATACAAGTGGGAAAAGGACCCATGGGTACAAAAATATTTATAGCAGCTCTTTTTGTGGTGGCCAAGAACTGGAAACTGAGGGGAAGCTTATTAATTGGGGAATAGCTTAACAAGTTGTGGTATATGAATGTAATGGAATACTATTATGCTATAAGAAATGATGAACAGGCGGACTTCAGAAAATCCTGGAAAGACTTAAATGAACTGATGCTGAGTGAAGTGAGCAGAATGAGAACATTGTTCACAGAAACAGCCACAGTGTGTGATGACAGATTTTGATAGCTTAGCCCTTCTCGGCAATGCAAGTACTTAAAACGATTCCAAAGAACTAATGATGGTAAATGCCATCTATATCCAGAGAAAGAACTACGGAGTCGGAATGCAGAGCAAAGCAGACTGTTTTCTTTTTTTGTTTTGTTTTTTCTTTCTCACAGTCTCTCCCATTCATTATAATTCTTCTATGCAACATAATTAATGTGAAAATGTGTTTAATAGGAAAAAAATATGCTTCAATCTAGGTTCGGAGTTCATCACTTCTCTCTTTGGAGGTGGATATTATTTTTCATGGATCTTTCATCTTGGATCAGATTAGCTGAGTCATTCCCAGTTGATCGGAGTTAAAGTATTGCTGTTACTGTGTACAGTGTTCTCTTGGTTCTGCTCGCTTCTCTTTGCATGAATTCATATAAACCTTCCCAGGTTTCTCTGAAACCATCCTGCTTGTCATTTCTTACAGCACAATAGTATGCTTTTGCAATTATATGCCACATCTTGTTCAGCCATTCCCCAGTTAATGGGCATCCCTGTCAATTTGCAATTCTTTGTCACCACAAAAAGAGCTGCTATAAATGTTTCTGTGCACATAGGTTCTTTTCCTTTTTTTTTTTAATCTCTTTGGGATATAGACCTAGTAGTGGTATTGCTGGGTCAAAAGGTATGTGCCGTTTCGTAGCCCTTTGGACATAGTTCCGAATTGTTCTTCAGAATGGTTGGACTAGTTCACAACTCCATCAACAGTGCTTTAGTTTCCCAGTTTTTCCTCATCCCCTCCCAACATTTGTCATTTTACTTTTCTGTCATGTTAGCCAATCTAATAGGTGGGAGATGGCATCTTAAAGTTGTTTTCATTCTCATTTTGGGCATTTTTTATGTGAATATTAATAGCTTTGATTTCTTTTTTTGAAAACTTCCTTCAGCAAGCGTTTATTAAGGGATTCCAAGAAACGGGGGTGGGGGAGAACCAGTTCCTGCCCTCTCAAAGGTTACAAGTGATTTTTAACTCGCCAAATCTTTGACTTTTTCTCAGTCCTTATCCGTCATCTTTCTCTTCCTTGTCCATGCCTCTCTAACATTTGACACTGACTATTCTTTATTGATTTTCAGGACACTGTTTTCTATGTTCTCCTACCTCTCCGTCTGCTCCTGTCTCCTTTGTTAGATCAGCCTCTCCATGCCACCCTGTAATCCCTAAGGCCCTATTCTAGGCCCTCGCATGTTTTATTTATCCCCTCTTACTGACCTCATCAGTTCCCATGGGTTCAGTTATCTCCATGTAGACAATAGCTGTATTCAAATGCTCAGCCTTTGCTCTAGTCATCTATCACTAAATGCCTATTGGACATTTCCAGCTGGCTGTCATCCAGGCATCTTAAATTTGACCTATCTAGAACAGAACTCATTATCTTTCCCTGGAAATCTGCCCCTCTCTCCAACCTCTCTTTTTTTTGACCTTTTCGATTCTCTCTGTCTTCCTTCAGTTTCTGTGACATAGCCTTCCCTCTTAGTCTTCCTACCCATCTGTTCCTCAGTTTCTTTTGCTGAATCCTAGTCACCTGAAACTTTGGTCTTGACCATTTTCCTTGAATACAACATTCCATCTCTCTACTCCAGCCATTTTCACTGTCTATCTATTCTGTATGCTTGTCTCCCCCTCCTGGCTTCCTCCAAGTCTCAACTAAAGTCCCATATTCTCCAAGAAACCTTTCTCAGTCCTCCTTAATCTTAGTGCCTTCCTTTCAAGGTCATTTCCAAGATATTGTGTCTCTACCCTGTTTGTACATAGTTTGCATGCTGTTTCCCTCATTAGACTGTGAACTCTTCCACAACCAGGATGGCTTTTTGCCATGCTTTGTATCTAGCATTTAGCACAGTGCCTGGCACATAGTAAGAACTTTAACAAATATCTATCAACTTGATCTGATTTGATTCGTGTACACCTTTTTTTTAGTGATTTCATCAGCTCCCATGAGTTTGTTGATCTGACTCTCAAATCTATATATCTAATTTTAATCTTTATGTTGCACTGTAATTCTGCAGTCCCAGCTGACTGCTTGGTGTCCTATAGGTGTCTCAAATTCAGCATGCTATCTTGTTCCTCCTTCCTTCCAAATCACCAACCTTTCATTCTTTCGTGGAAGACACCATCATCGTTCTAGACACCCGGTTTCCCTGAATTGTTCCCAACTCTCCCCACCATCACCACATCCAGTTGGATTTAAATCTTGTTACTTGTACCTCCACAATCTCCTGCTTGTTATCTTTTTTCAGCTTACACAGATATGCCCTTCCATATTGCAAAAGCAGTAGTGCTCATTTTACTTTTAGTCCTTCTCTTCTAATCCATCTTCCAGACTGCTACAAAAATATTTCTAAAGCAAAGGGTGAACATGTCAACTCTACACCCCATTCAAGAATCTTCCCTACTGCATTTAGAATAAAATACAAATTCCTTAGCTTGGAATTTAAAGTCTTTCAAAACTTGACTCAAGGCTACCTTTCTAAATGTAGTTGCACATGACTCCTTTTCAGGCATTCTCCATTACAACCAAACTAGCCTCTTTGCTGTTCCCCAGCATAGTACTACTGTCTCCCAGCTCTGAAACTTCTCAGACCTTCCTCTGTACCTAGGATGTACTCCCTCATCACCTGTACCTCTTAGAATCCTTAATCTCTCATGCTATAAGCATTAATTAAGCACCTACTATTTACCAGGTACTATGCTAAGCCCGGGGCATACAAATAAGAAAATGAAAAACAGGGTTTGCTAGGTGGTGCAGTGAATAGAGCACTGGCCCTGAAGTCAGGAGGACCTGAGTTCAAATGTGACCTCAGACACTTAACACTTACTAGCCGTGTGACCTTGGGCAAGTCACTTAACCACAATTGCTCTGCCCTCCCCCCTCCAAAAAGCAAAAAATTTGATTTAATTTAATTTAAAAAAAAAAAAAGAAAGAACAGCTCTGGCCCTCAGGGAATTTACAGTCTAATGGGGGAAGACAATAGACAAAAGGATGTTGAAGGGGAAGGAGAAGAATGCTAGGGGGTACTGAGGATGAAGATGCTGCCTGAAGATGGTGCCGGGGGTTGAAACCAAACTGAATAGTTGGTTGCAAATGAAGGCTTTGATTTTTGAGTCTTCTATAAAGGGAGGCTATAAAAGGAATTTTTTGCTCTGCCCTTATAGCCCTCCAGACAGAGGGGCAGAAACAATTGAAGATACGATGAGATGTGAATATCAAAGCCAAAGCAGTCTCCAAGATGGTGGTAATGAGCTTATCCTGGGTGGGGCGTGGTGAAAATGATGATGTAGTTGAAACGAAGCTGGTGGTAAAGGAAGAATTTTCCTTAAAGATTCAGTTTATGTGAAATCTTTAGGGGAAGTCTTTTCTCACTCTCCCTAATGGTCTCTCCCACTTTTGATTACCTTTTCTTTCCTGTTTACAAATTGTATTCCTTCCTTTCTTCCCTCCGATAGAAAGTAAGCTCTTGGATGGCCAAGACTTTTTTCCCCAGGCTATATATAACCACTGCCTAGCTCTGTCTCTTCTACTCTATTGGTACTTTAATGCTAATTAAATTGCCTTGAATCCAAAATCACTGGTCTTTCAGATGAAGAAGACGGTAACTTTCCTACCTTACCCATACTTTAGTTTGATAACCCCACTGGGAAGTTCTGCCTCATGTCTAATTTTAAGCTGTCCGTTTTTTTCTTACACTTCATGGATTACAAATTAGGCATCCCATCTTTTGTGTTATAGTTGATGCCCTTAATGCTTTTGACTTGAGTTAAGTGAGTGGGGGGGGAGGGGAGGGAGAATAAGCTAGAGACTATTGTTACTGGCTGCCCAGAAGGGGTTTATGCAGCTCAGCATTTCCAAAACTAATTTACCCTCAGAATCCTTGGGCTTGAAATATACAGACAGAACCTTGGAGAGGGGAAGGATGGCGCATTCCCTGTAATAAAAAGGGTCAAGGACATTTTAGGGCAAAACAGAAGTAAGCCTTTTTATAATGAAAAATTATTGCATGCAATAATAATACTGTCTACCAGCTCTTTCTGCCTCCAAAACTAGGTCTCTCTGCACTATTATGAAAATCACTAACATCATCACTTTTTTTCCCTACATAATTCCTTCTGTAGCTTTTAAGATGATATACTGCTTTTAGGAAGGACCCTACTCAAGGTTAGCACCTTGAGGGTAGGGACAATATCTTTTAAAACATTTTTTTTCATTGTATCCATAGTGCCTTGAATTTGGGAGATGCTTTAAAAGTAGTGATTGGCTTATATATGATGATGGAGAAATGGAAAGGCTTCCTCCAATTTTCAGTTGAGAAAAGGAAGTGCACCATTACCACCACCCCCTTTTCAGATAAATATCAAGCTTTTCTGTTAGTGAAATGTGCCCCTCTCTAGTCCATCTTTCATGCAGCTCATAAAGTAACCTCCTGGAGTGTGGGGTGTATGGGGTGCTTAAGGAGGATGAGCACCTCTGGTATGAGGGCTTGCTGAGACCTTTTCAGGGCTGCCCATCCACCTTTGGTGTCTACCTGGTACTCAACTTTCACCTATGGTTCCAAGAAACCGTAGCATGTCCAGCAACCACACCCCAGTAAAACTCTTTTAGCAGACAGGCTAAAACAAGTTGAGAATAAGCAGCAGGCCTCAAACCGCTCAGTGAATGGGGTGTGGGGGTGTCTACCCTAAGCATGTGAAGACTTCTCCTGGTATCAAGGACAGATGAAAACAGTCTGTTCCAGTGGCCATGAAGGCATTAGAATCTGGTGTTATAGGACGCTTAGAAGCTTGGTCAGACATCAAAGATGCCAAGATCATCTGCTGCGTCCCGGGCCATCACCAGTTTCCAAGACTTTTGTCTTGCCAGTGGACTTTGATGACTCTGAAAGAAAGAGTGAGACTGACAACTTTGTGCCTTGCCTCACTTAATTTCAGTTCATTCACCCAGAAGTCAAGATATATCACCCTGTGATCCCTTTGAAAAATAAAGACAAACAACAAAAGTAACCTTCCTAAAATTATGTCTGAACATGGAGTTTCCCTCCTCAAAAACCTCCTTTGTTCCCATGTTGCCTCTAGAGTCAAATATAGAAGTCCTCAGCCTGTCATAGAAGGCCCTCTCCAGATGGTCTCAATCATCTCCTTTCCTGTTCATTTTTAGTCAAACTGCACTATTTGACTTCACATTTCGGTCCTCTCCTCTACAAGCCAATCTCCCATTCGTGGAATACATACGCTCTTTTCTCATCTCTACCATTTGGACTCCTTTTTTCTTCCTCCAAGGCTTAGTTTAAATATTGCTTTTCCCCATGTCCTTACCCCAGCAATTGTTAATACACCCTCCTTCAGGTTTTCCTAGATTACTTTGCTTTGATATTAAAGAATGTGTCCTACTATGTCTTATTTATACCTGTTTTCAAAATGTTTTTCCCTAGTAAAATGTTAGTTCCTTGAGGGCAGGAATCATTCCAGAGCCCTAGGCACTTGGTAAAGAAACTGACAGCTTACCTTTATCTTAAGCTTTCACGTTTATTATCTCATTTGATGCTCACAACAACCGAGTGTGGTGTGTCAGACATCAAGGCAGTGTGGTGTAGTGGAAAGAGCAACAGAATGAGTCAGGTTTGCGCTTGAGTTTAGATACATATATCACCCTTGACAAATCACAGCCTGTTTCCCCATATGTAAAATGGAACTAATTAATGCACAATTTACTTTCACAGAGTCCTTGTGAGGAAGCCCACTGTAAATGTGAGAACATTATAGAAATGTGAGCCCCGTTGTCTTGTTTTTCCTTTTGTTGTTTAATTAAGTGAACAGTGAGGCAGAGATGTAACAAGTACTCGTATAAATAAATTTTTAAAAACAACCCAAAAATCATTTTTTGCATCCACCATCCCCATTTGATCCTCATAATCAATCTGAGATAGGAAAAAAAAGATTGTTGCAAAAGTAATGTCTAAACTACTTGCACATTTAGGGATTTTTTTTTTTAAGCACTCAAAACCATTTGAGCAGTAAAGACCCAAAGCTTTTGGCCCAGGATTATGTAACTAGTAATGGATTGGGCTAGGACTTGAATCCTGGTTTCTTAACCCCAAATCCCAAGCACTTCCACTACTGTTTTCTGCCCTTGTCTCAAAGGTGAAAAACTAGAATTCTGTTTTTATAGTTTCTTCCCTAGTACAGGAAAATTAGGAATATAGGATTCATTTTTAAAATTAAGTTTTCTTTAAATATGATGTTGATTACAAAACATTTATTCCCTCAAACTGGTCCAACAGAAACTGCTTAGAAATAACCTTGCTAGTCATTGTACCACACACTAGACACAATCATTGTGCCCCAATTAATGAATGCTCAAGTTGTTGTAAGCACTAAAAAGAAAAAATCCCTGAATCTACAACTATTTTACACACACCTTTTGCAATTTTTGCAATTAGATAGTCTTTTCTTCTGTCTTAGGGTGGCTGTGAGGATTAAATGGGAATGGTGAATGTGAAAATGATTTGGGGGCTTTTAAAGTTTTATTCATATCAGTATTTATGTCTGTGTCCTACTGTTCACTCATTTAAACGACAAAAAAGTAAAATTTTTTAAAAGTAAAATTAAACCCTGATAACAAGTATGTATAACCCATTGAAACAAATTCTCAAGTTGGCCACGTTCAAAAATATATACTTGTTCTGGAATCGAAGTCAATCACCTCTCTGACGGGTGAGGTGATTCTCAGTCCTCTCTACTTGTATTTAGCAATTGCATTGATCACAGTCCTGGTTTTTCAAAATTGTTTTTCTTTGTAATGTCACTGTATAAATTGTTCTACTTTACTCTGTACGGGTTCATACAAATCTTTCCAGTTTCCTCTGAAACTATCCATTTCATCATTTCTTATGGTGTAATAGTATTACATAATACATGATACTTTGCTTAGTCATTCCTTAATAGGCAGACACCCCCAAAACATCCAGTTGGGGGCTACTATGCAGAAAGCTATTATATTTTTGTACATATAGGTCCTTCTTCTTTGATCTCTTTGGGATGTATGAGAATTATTTGATTAAAATATTGAATACCTTACCTCAGCAGTTCCTTGGAGTTAAGCCTTAAATATCAACTTTTAGGGGGGGGGGAATAAGGCAGGGCAATTGGGGTTAAATGATTTGCCCAAGGTCACGAGGCTAGTAAGTGTTGAGTGTCAGAGGCCAAATTTGAACTCAGGTCCTCCTGATTCCAGGGCCAGTGCTCTATCCACTGCGCCACCTAGCCACCCCTAAATACTAACTTGTGCTGTTATTTCAAGAAACATGTTCATCTTCCTAACTTTTTACTGACTTACTCGTCCAGGTCTGTAACCTTGCTTACCCTCAGCTCTTACTTCCATCTAGTCAGTTGCTGCATCCTGTCGATTGTGCCATCATGCCATGGGAGTCATGCATTCCCTTCTTTCTGCTCACACAGCTACCACCCTAGGTCAGACTCCTCCAGTTTCTTAGCTAAGCTATTATGCTAGCCTACCAACTTGTCTTTTACTTAGGTCACTTTCTTTTCACTTTGTCTTCCACACAGCTGCCAAAGTGGTATTTCTAAAGCACAAGTGTACGTCACTCTCTTAACCAAAAGCCCATTGGCTCTCTCTTGCCTAAATAGATAAAATAGAAATTGCTGTTTGGCATTGAGATCCTTCACCATCTGTTGCTAGCCTACTTTTTTAGACTTCTTATACATTGCCTCTCTTTGCACACTAAAGACTAGCCAGACGGGCTGCCTTGCTTTGCTTCACACACAATATTACGTAGATCCCTTGAATGCATTCCCTCCTGCTGGGACACCTGGCTTCCTCTAAAGTTCAGCTTAGCTGTTATCTCCTATGAGAGGCTTTCCCTTATTTCTAGCATCCCCTTCGGGAAAATCAGTTGTATTTACTGTGTCTATACACTCGGTACTTGTGTGTGTGTGTGTGTGTGTGTGTGTGTGTGTGTGTGTGTGTGTGTGTGTGTGATTATTTCAACTGGTAGAATGTAAGCTCTTTGAAGGTAGGGGCTTTCATTTGTTGTTACTGTTGTTCTTTTGGTATTCCTAGTGCTTAGCAACATACTTGGCACATAGGAGGTACGTAATGGCTGCTGATTGATTGTCCTGTTCTTGGTTGTGATTTATCAAAGGTCTAGAATAGACTGATTAATGCAAATTCAAGCTTTTGGGTAATTTTCCTTCTTGGTTAAGGGGAAATTTCATGTTGAATGGTGATTGGAAACTGGCTGCTTCCCTGCTTGCTTCTGTTCCTACAGTAAAAACAAGGGGATAGGTACCAAACCTGTGTTTTCCCTTCTTCATGCTCAAGAGACGAAACTCCATGTACTCAGAGGTTAATTGACTTGCCCAGGGTTACACTGTCAGTATGCGTCAGGAGGATTTGAACTTAGTTCCTCCTAAGGCCAGTTCTATCCACTACCCCATGCTGCCTAGCCAACCTAATATCAAAAATTCTGGCAAACCTATTTTCCACACTCCAATATGAATCTTCTGATCTAGTCAAGCTGAGATCTTTTCTTCTCAGACACTGTTACTCCCTGTGCTTGAATATAATATATTGAATATCATACTCTCTTTGCTTAGCTATAGGTGCTATCCACCTATCTTTGAAAGTCAGACTTCTTAGCCCCCCTGCTTTGGAAGCTTTCCCTTATTCTCTCATTTTATATTACTCTCATATTACTATATGTGTAATAATGGGTCAGATCAGTTGTATGCAGTTGTGTTCTGTAAATGTTTGATTTTGCAAACCTAGTGTTTTTAGTCAGACTGTAAGTGCCTTATTGGCAGCCACTATATATATATATATATAATTTTTTTTACTTTTGTATGATGTACCAGATACTCAAATACTTGTCAGATGATCTGCAAAAGCAAAATTTTATATCTAGCTTTATTTTAGGACCAAAGGCAGAAGTTTGATCTTCTCTCTTATGACATTAAATGCTTGAATCAAAGTTTTATTTATACCTAATGTAAGATCATCACTGTCTCCATTTATTGAAGCTATATGGCTGCATTAAATCACAGAAAACTTGTACAACTATCAGGTCTTTCCATTTATCTGGTTTTTAATGGTCTGTTACTTAGTTAAAGGTGGTCAAGTTACCAAGTAGATTTAACAGTCTTGTTTCTGGTGGTGAACAGCTGGTTTTTTATTCCCCTTAAACTAAAACAGAAGAGGAATGAAGGAAGAAAATGGCATTTCATTAGAGTGGGAGATCCAATCATTTAAAGACTAGGATCTCTTTTCCAAAGAGGAAAAAAAAAAGCCAACTCATCTGATACCCATAATGAGGGCAACCTACTGTGGATGGATAACAAAGAATAGGAAATGCTTAAGTTACTTTATAAAGCTGGACTCAAATCAAGAATCCTGGAGTAATGAAGTGGCAGTTGTTGTTATACAGTTTTTACTACTATTTGGAAATCGATGGCATGCAAACGTAGCTCCATTTACTCATATCTTGCTTTCTGTTTCAGGACATGCCTATGCAGATAGGGCCACGTTAAGCCCACAGAAGTGGTAGGACTACCATTTTAACTTGTGAGCTGTCCCAAAGAACTGACCATGTCTATTATGGACCACAGCCCCACCACAGGAGTGGTTACTGTTATCGTCATTCTCATTGCCATTGCCGCCCTGGGGGCCTTGATCCTTGGCTGTTGGTGTTACTTGCGCCTACAGCGCATCAGTCAGTCAGAAGATGAAGAGAGCATTGTGGGTGATGGAGAAACCAAAGAACCCTTCCTTTTGGTCCAGTATTCGGCTAAAGGTCCTTGTGTGGAGAGAAAAGCGAAGCTGACCCCTAATGGCACAGAAGTCCATGGCTAAGCTAACCCTTGGCACAGATGCTCATGGGTATTCAACCTTGAATACAACCAGCAGGAAAAATGGAGAAGAACAATTCGGATATGCTGCTCTCTAAGAAGAACTGAGGTTAAATGTCACATTATGGTCTTGCTGGGTTTTGTTATTGCATGCACTGAGACCTGTGTCCTGAACCCAAATTCCTTGGCCCTGGGAGCTGGCTAACCTTTTTGGTGGCACTGTCCGTTGCAGGCAATGGACAGACCAGGCCCTGCTGGTATAAAAGGAATCAAAGCATTTTTGTTACTTGAATGTTTAGCTGAGCCTGTTTTTGATGGAGCTACTACTGTAATGTGAACTAGCTAACAAAACTGTGAACTGTAAATAGGCACCAGAAGCACTTGGTTTTGGTTTTTTTTCCTTTTTTAAAAAAAAATAATATAGCACATGGAGCTGCTGGTCTGAAGTTATTGTAGTGGCAAACTCAGTACTAAAGACTGAGACCCATGACCATGGAAAAGGTTCTAATCATGGAGAGCCCAAGTTGCCATCAGCTGGCTAGTTAGGAATCTCAAATGTAAATATGTAAAGAAAGAGCTGTTGTTTTTAAGTCCTGTGGGTAACTTTGTAGAAAACAAGAGATGATGCTTATTAGAATTTGGCTTCTATTGCAGGAAGCAATAGGCCAAAAAAAAAAAAAAGAAAGAAACATGCCTCTCTCCTTTCTTAGGTAGATTAGGCTGTTAACTATGAATACTGTTAACATTGATTGTATAACTATTGCAAGGAAGCTGCTGTATTATCTGGGAGCCAGTGAAGGATGTGTAATCTACACAGGGATAGTCCGGAAGGTTGCCAGGCTAATTTACAGCAGCAGAGCAGTTTTTCCTATGTGTTTTTAAAAGCATGTTAAAAGTATAGAAATGTCTTTTCCCTGCAACTGGCATTACTTAGTGCTAGCTTGCTGTCATTGCTATGATTTACATGTGAAGATATGAAATCTACTTTTAGTCTAAACAAACTCACTTGTCCCAGTGTAGACAGCAACAAACTATTTCCTGCTATTTAATGTTTTCTGAACTGGAAGGGAATGGCAAAAGAGGCTTAAAAGTCTTTTTTTTTTCTTTTCATTAACAAAATTTCTAGTTACTATCCCACTAATAAGTATTGAATTTTACCATCCTCAGCAAATCAGTATAAGCTTGACTGAGATTCTCTAATCAGGCTTCAGAAACATTCAGCAAGCATGTGGTAAGCTACAGGCAAGCATCCTAATGTTCATTCAGAAACCACTTTTGTGTGTGTATGCGATTTAATGCTTATCAAGTACTATAGGGATAACTAAAAAAGTTTAGAAGTTAAAGATTTCTATTTTCAAAATAATGATTTTAATCACAGTCTAGCCAGCTTCCCACCTCAAAAAAAAAACTCAAAAGTTTTAACCCATCGTCTTGAGTCACTTTATGTACACTGGTATGAATTTTGCAATAGAATAGTATAGACTTAACAAGGCACAGTGAGACTTTTAGTGTTACTGTTAATTTAAGCATCAGTGATTAAAAGAAAATCAGTGCCTAACTTTATTTTGTAAGAATCATTAAAGATTAGCTACTATGAATTGAGCAAATAAAAATGTGAAAGTTATCTGAGCACAGAACTTTGGTGGGAAAGGCTGAGTATGTACTAAGCAAATAATATTAATGTTAAAAAATCAAACTAAAATGGGTTTCTGTCATTCCTCCTTGTTATTAAATTTTTGTTTTGATGAGAGGGATCTAGATTTTACAGCAAGGGTTCTTTACCTTTTTTGTCATGGACCCCTATGGCAGTCTCTTGAAACCTATGGTACCCTTCATCAAAATATTTTTAAATGCATAATATAAAATACATAAGATTACAAAGGAAACTAATTGTATATAAATAGTTAACAAAATAATTTTTTTTTTTTAAAGTTCATGGTCCCCAGGTTAAGAACTACCCTGCTTTGCAGTAAAGGCTTTATTGGGATACCAGTCAAATTGTGGTCACACTTCATTGGAGTCCCAAGTTGGGGATGCTGTTAAGTACTCAAGGTTTAACAGAGACAATTGCAAGTGCAAATATGGCTGATTATGGCTCATGAACTAAAGGGAGAACCAACATCCAAGTCCAAGGATGAAAGGAAAGGAAGAGGTAGGGAGGTATGCAAGCCGAAGATTAGCAAATCCTAGAACGGACAACCATTTACTTAATCACATCAAAAACTTCTGAAGTGTTCTACCTCTCTTCAACATTTTGCTCTGTAGGGAAAACATTCCCTAGATTTAAGTAGCTAGCAAAGTAATCCAAAAGCAACTTCACATTTGCATATTATGGAGTATGCTGAGGTCATCTAACAATATATTCTTTTAACTGCCCTGTTTTTTTTAAACCATGTCTGGCTTTTTATAGGGGTGTTAATTTTTTAAAAACTGTTTATTTCTCTAAATTTTAGGGAAATATTTTTTTCCTCCATTTGGTCACCAGAGAGAACTTTTAACTTTGCTTTGTATTTTTAAAATCAGACTTAAAGACAGACAGTACTTAGTGGACAGTAGCATTACCACTTACTAGATTGAAGCTCTGCTTAAGATGGAAATACCAATAAAACTGGCCAGTAAAACGCTAGGCAAAAAAGCAGCTTTTGCCATGCTCACCAATCAAGTCAGTATTTCGCTTGTAAACCCTTCAATCACTTCTGTAGTCTGAAGATTTACTAACCTCTCAAAACAACTCTAAATGGTTTAACACCTTCAAACTTGCTGAACAGGTAACAAGGAATGATTAGAAAACTATAGTAGGGGAAATGCAAGAATTGTTTGTTATTGTCACTTAAATATGAACTCATTTTTTTCAGATTCTTATCCTCAAGCACCTGTGCTACTGTTTTGGTCTCAAACCTATCAAGTTTGTGCAATAAATATATAGGGAATGTTTCCCCCAGTTGAATGACCATCCACTTTGATTTTCTAGACCACTGAGAAAAATTTTTATTTACAATGAATTTCAATAAAATTTGCATAAATTATCTTCCCGGTATACAACTGTCCCTTCTGATTTCTTCATATAATCTTAAAAATCAGTCTGTCCTATTTTCATTATTCTGATCAGAAGCCATAGGAGAACTCATATTAGTGGCAAGTTGTGTGTTGTCTCGTGACTGGAGTTCAGTTTCATGAGAAAGTGTCTCTTGTAGGGTATTAGATTTTTCAGATTCTTCTTTATTTTCTAATTTTCCTTCCATTGTTGCTACCAATAGTTTCAGTAACGCATTTTCAGTTAAAAGGTTTTCTGACGCATCTGCTAATTCTTGAAGCTTCAGCGCCATCTCCTCCAGCTCTCTGGTTTTCTGCTCATAGAGGGCTTCTAACTGCTCACTATGAACCTGAAGAACACTATGTTGTTTTTCCAGTGTTTGTTTTTGCTTCTGTAGTCTGTGTTTATCTCTCCTGGCATCTGAAAGTTGGGATTCCACTTGGGCTTGAGCCTGGTGAAGGGTAGTGATTTCTGCTCTTAATTTATGAATCTCTTTCTCTAAGTGAGATATATGTCCTTTCTGTAATACTGCCTCATTCTGAAGACGTTCTTTGGTTTGGGGGTCAGCTGAGCTCCCAACAGGAGAAATGGGGTCTGAGTAATGTAAAATAAATTTCAGCAGATTGGGAAGGGTGATGGGAGAGTCCTCGGGAAACTTCACACTCAGGTCCTTCCTAGAAAAGAAGGAAGTATTTGGGTTAGAGCTGACATAGATAGAACCTAAAGTCAGCCTGCTATTAAAGTTTATTTACGTAAGGGACTTTTTTTCTTGTTTACATTTGATAATGGAGGGCAAAAATCCTTAAAGCTCAGACCCTCCACAGCATGAGTGCTGGGCTATAAATTATGAAAGGAAAAAAAAATTATGACATAAGCTTATCCGAGATGTTTGTATAGGTTACGAAAGCAAAACATACAAGTAAGTTATTAATGATACACCATAATGTTGCAGATGCTGCTAGACTGTGGTGAGTTAATGCAATAGAACAATTTTAATTTTCTCTGAAATGTCCCTGTCTACCCTATGATACCTCTCTGCATACCACATGTTTATAATCTTGTTCCTATGAATAATGAAATTAGTGCAGTTGGGCTTTGGCTTAAAAAGACTAACTGTTGCACTGAATTGGGGGGACACGAATGGGTATGGTTAACCAGATCTCTAGGACAATCTGTGGACAGTTCATAAGTACTGCAGAATTTTATGAGGCCTCACAGAATTGTGCTGTAATTAATCTACTGTTTTTTTAGGTACAGTAAAGGAGCACCAAATATGTGAAAATTAGAATTTGAAAAATAAAGGATTGTTGCTGTATTCTTTTTAGCAATAGTTTCTCCTAGTACAATGATTTGGACGTAACTTTTCAGGAACACATTTAAGTAGCGTAAGGCACATCTACATTAATACCACAGTACGAGGCCTCTGGACATGACTATTACTATTGCTAGGGACACAACCCATTAAAGGGCAATACTCTATCTTTCCTAATAGAGCTGAGGAGGGGAGTTTATAGTTTCAGATAAAGCTAAAAGGTTTTTTTAAAAATCACTCAAGAAGAAAGCTCAGAAAAGCTTTACTGGGGAAAGACTTCCCACTTTTTTTCTAGACCAGTCATGGAGTACCAGTATTAGAAGGTTTCAAATCTTAACTAACATACCCAGCTCCCCCTTCTAGGAACAATATGAACTTCAGTACAAGTCCACAAAAAGTACACATACAGCTCTTGGCTCTTGCTTGCTTGAGTTCTCTCTCCTAGCCCCAAGAGAAAACAAGATGATACCTTGGAATCTTCTGGCACCAACCACACTTACTACATAAAAAATTGAGAGCTCTATTCATTACTTTTTAAAAGTCATTAACATCCATTGATAGCATCCCCAATTCTCTTTTAGTAGAACATAATATAATGTTTTCTAAAAGGTGGTTGCATCATATGCCCAGAGGGATGAGTGTAATACTTTAGAAATCTAAAGTAAGCAACAGGTATACAAATAAGTGTTACTCAAGGTATCTGGAGCCTCAAGCTCAATGTGCTAGGTGAGCTGCCATCCAGGTCTTAGTAGGCCAAAGGAAAACAAACCATGATATATTAAAGCTATTCTCTTTTCAGAATAAGAAATAATGACACACCCTTAAATTTCCCTTTCCATTGAGATTTTCTACAAACTTGCTATAAGGGTTCTTTTTTAGACTTTTTTTTCTGCCAATCATTTCTAATAAATATATATTTAACTTAAGCACTCTGATTAGTGAAATCACGGCAAAAACTATCCATACTGTATGAAGCTATTAGTTCTGGTCAAACTGTACTCTTTATCACATGACATTCACATAAAGTCTTAAATGTCAAATGCCAATTACTCTTAAAACAAATAGCCTCATAAGAAATCATGAGAAATTCAGTGCATCATGAGGAGACATCATATAAACTACTTACCCTACTATATAAGCAAAAATTAGAAGCAAAAAAAGGACAGCTGTCTCATTAAGAGTTGTAAGCAAAATGAACTGTTTTAAATGGAAGGCATTATTATAAAAGGATCTGGTACAGATTTTCTTTTAAGACAAATGGGATATTCATCTATTGTAGCTTTTTTCTAAGTATGGGATTTAAAAAAGATTTTTCTTAAAGTAAGGCATTCCTGTCAATAGAAAAACTGATAAGTATTAAGATAACAGCTGGAAGGAAATACTGAAATGCCATATTTACTATTAGTCTAATAACCCTCCCACTGCCCCATTGAGTTTACTGCTCGAAGCTGATTTATTCTCCCAGGAAAGCAGTGGGTGATAAGGCCTAACTTAACATCATGGGAATTTCATCTAAAAAGATTCTGTTGTTTAATCTCAGACAGACAGACGTATCATACATCATTCTAATGCATTCCTAGAATGAATAAAGCTGGAGAAAAGACTTTACTAAAGTGGTCTAAGTACCTACCCTAGGAATGGTAAGCAAATCTGCAAAGCAGTTCCTAAAATGAAGAAGCCCAGAATACTGAATTTGGAGAAACACCCGAGTTCAGATTCTGCCTCCGACACTTACTTGCTGGCCCTTAGCAAATCACTTAACCTCTCTCAGCCTCAAGTTTCCTCGTCTCTTAAAATAGAGATAATAATAGCATCTATTTCACAAGGATCACATAAGGATCAAAAGAGACAACACACCTTACGTCTTTGCAAACCTAAAAACAATTTAAAGTGATAACTATTATTGTCACAACAAAGATGTTCAAATACCATTAAAAAGTGCAATCTCCTGCCTAAGAATCATATTCATTAAAAGTCTAAGAAAAGGGAAACCTTACTTAACTTGGGCACAGCCAGGGCCACAAGAACACTTGCTTCATTAAAGTTAGAAACCCACATTCATTCTGAATTTCTTTATAACCCAGGTTTATCATTATTAAGTTCCATTTTTCTCTTTAGGGGAATTAAAAAAAACCTCCATGGCCATAATTTTAAGAAAATCATTCTGCTATATTAGACTTAAAGATTTTAGGTTTGAAAAAGAACTTGAAAGCCTTCTCACATTCAGTTCATATAAAAAAAACTACTGAAATGATATTTATAGGACTAGAGACTGATATTATATAAATATTTTATTACAAGTTCTTTAGTTGGAAGCCATTTCATCCATACTTGTGGGTTCAAAACAATTCTTTGCCTAGTTGTTCTACATATTTATTCATTCATTCAAATGTTTATGTAGTTCCTAGCATATGGCAAAGCACTATGAGGTCTGTTCAACTCAAATTACTTAAAGATTTTCCAGGTAATACCATTTTTATTTTAAATAGATCATAATTATAAAAAGTCTTTAGAAGGAAATGTTCTTTTCATATATTTTTCAAAAGTTCTCCAAAGTAACTTTATGCAGGCTTTATTCTGATGAGGTTAACTCCCCAGGAAGGATTCAGAATAAAAACACACGTGAGCAAAGCAAGGAAATAATTCTACAAAAATATGATAACTTTGCTATATTTGAAAATATTAGGATAGGAACAGTTGAGATAACCACTTCTACCACCACTTTAAGAGCACAGGAAATGATAACATAATGGTTCACATATGTGAATTTCACTAGCACATCTGACCCCAAATAACACTGTCTGTTCTATAAATAAGGTGCTGCCCTGTAATGTGACTCCACATACAAGACTACTAATTTATCCTAAAATGCTTATAACTCACAAAAGCAACAACAACAATAGTAAAGAGGAAGAGATTGCTGGCTCATGAGACACATCATATTGACGTTTGCTAATTCTACTTTAAGAAGTATTTATTGCTTTTCCTTCGGAGATTCCCTTCCTCCTCCCTTCCTTGGAGCTCACAATGGAATCAAGATGTTGCTCTTAAGAATTATTACTGTCTCATATAGGTCAATGTCACAAAACTATGATTAACAACTTCAATATGGAAACACAGTGAAAAGCCTACATATATTTGGAGAAAATGGACTATTCGAATACAGATAAATTTCTGATTCGTAACTGTGGAGATTGTGCATATAAAATAATAATTTTTGCAATCAACTTCCTAACACTGCAAAGGAAGTATGAAAAAAACAAGTTATTTTAACTAAATATGTGTGTACATACGTATGCATATGTACACACATGTATACATATGCACATACATACGCAAAAACTCAAAAGATGAGATTATAGGTCAATTCCTGATTTTTCCTAAGGTATATTTTATGAATACCACCTTATAAAAAGTCACAAAAATAAATTCATTGCTTCAAAATTATCTCAACACTCAATTTTTAGACTATACCAAACAAATCATTCTTGAGTAATTAAAAAAATCCAAAATTACCTGTTACGTGGAAAAAACAAAATAGTAGGAAGATGGTCAACCATAAATTCCCAGGGTAGATCATTCTGAGCTATATCAATCCTGTTAGTGATGAGAAGGGGAAACAGAATAGAAAAATAATAAACGAACAGAAAAAAAGACAACAAAAAAGCACCTAATGTGCTTTAAGAATATAGAAAAAGTAAAAAAGCTATACCAGATCCTTCTGAGTGAGAACATAACTAGGTGTAAGTTAGGCATTAATACTTTAGGATCAACTGGTACTACTGTGTGCTCATAAAAACCTAATTTAGTAAGGATTCTAGTGCCAGCTAAATCATAAATTAACTTCCATCGATGCCTTTCTTATACTTAAAAAGTAGTTCACTCACTTGGTAGGATCCGGCTCAATATTCTGCCCTGTCACATACCTCGAGAACAGTGTATAATTACATCATAATTTAGCAATTTAAGAAAAACTAGAAAACAAAATCACAGTGTATTTGATAAATCTAGATGGGTTGGCAAAGTCATTTCTTTTATCAGTTACTCCAAATTCATTCTCTTATACAGAAATTAACTTGGAACTAAAGGTCAAACAGAAAAGAAAGAGCTTTACAAAACTTAAGGCACTATTACGTAAATGCTTTTATTCTTTCAGTTCAGTCTGACTCTTTGTGATCCCACTCCAGGTTTTCTAGGGAAAAATACTAGAGTGGTTTGCCATTTCCTTCTCTGGCTCATTTTACAGATGGGGACACTGAGACCAACAGGGTTAACTGACTTTTCCAGGGTCAAACAACTAGCAAGTGTCTGAAGCCAGATTTGAGCACAGGAAGAAGAGCCTTCTGACTCCAGGCCCTGTACACTACCCACTGAGCCACCTAGTGGCCAAATATAGCTAGCTGTAAATGCCAGCTATTGTTACTACTAAGCATTTAAAATGTTTTTTCAAATAATTAAATAGAACTGCCCTTTTTGTCCTCAATTAAAGTCCCACTCTGATTCTTCCTTGTGTCATGTGAAAAGACTATTTAATACCACCACCTGTCAGGTTCTTTACCAAGGTAAACTACTTTGTATATGGGCCTGGTGATGGGTTTCATAGCTTTCATTTAAGACAAACCCAAATGAATTTGGAGAAGTGCTTCACACCACGTTGGCTGTGGAGAGTGCTATTTTCGGTGACAAAAACTCTTGAGAGATCATTCAGTAGATCTGATGATAAGTTGCAATCTACTCTGGTAGTGGGAGGACCCATACCATCGAAACCACAGATCTTGAAGTAAACTTATTTATTTTGTCTTCACGACAGAGCTAAGCATATAGTAGACAGTTCACAGAATAAATGAAGTAAATATAGACAGCATATCAAAAAAGAGCCAAAAAGTTCCTTCCTTTTTGTAAAATTGCAAGCTTCTTCATGAGCTGCCACAATTCATACACACAACAAAATTTTTGAGGTAGCATCTCCGTAAGTTTGACAAAGTATATTAAATAGGAATAGGTCTTATATTTTTGTCTAAAAGTACATTTTTTTAAAAAAGAGGTAAAACCAAATTAAAGACATGGAAAATAATGTAAATTAAATGATGTACTCTGAATTTAACAGAGACTACAATATTCAAGCTACCTTTTTTAAGGTAAACTAGGACATTGTATGTTAGCAAAGCTTTTTTTTAATCCCTTTCATTTTTATTACTTCATTTATAATAACTCAATAATAACTATTATTAGGCACCCGCTATGAGAAGTGCTGGGGAACATACAAAGAACATGGTACTTGCCCTCATGATGCTTACAATGTGGCAGGGTGAATAACCGAAAATTGATCTGTCTAGACTGGATTTTTTTCCTAAATACATTAAACAATATGGTAAAATGCCATATAAATGTTCAATACTAGAAGCCAAGCATATTTGTTATAATAATCTTAGTCATAATGAATTTGTACTCAGAGCTACAGTTAAATGGATAAATCAGCAAAAACTCAGTGGAAACTGAACAGAATCTACAACTTAATATAAGAAAATTGAAAAAAGAAAACTTAAGAGGCATACTAGCAAAGCGTATGGTGGAAAAAAAATGTTTATTTTACCTGGCCACAGTGAATTTATCTGGAGGCAGGAGACGAGAAAGCTGGATGAAAATATGATTGAGAGATGCACAGAACCCACACCAAGGTGCATAATACAGCAGTAATACATCCTAAGAAAAGGAAATAACCAGAGAAAGACATATAAACCTTATCCCCTTCACTAAATCATTCCAAATCAGACACCTCAACCTTTAGGGAAAATTAGGTTAATTTCTATTTTATATGGATATCAATAGAGGAGAAAACAAAAAATTAATGCTGCACTTAAAAAAAATCATTGGGTTTAATAATGAGATGTCATCTGGGTATCTTGCCACACAGAAGAGTAGGGGGAATGGGGATGAGAGGTGGGATGATGGAGGGGAGGGGAGGGTGGGGGGGAGGGTTGATGGAAGTGCACACTTCTGTA
>CM053583.1:284192309-284212267 GCA_028627135.1 Pseudochirops cupreus | reverse complement strand
TGTTACTGCTACTCTCTTCTCAGATGGAAAAGCAACAGTATTGTTTTTTGGTTGAATCTGCTCTCAGTAGTTTTCAAAGCACTTTATCTTTTTCTCATTTGGTCATTCTCTTTATCCATGTGTTCTAAAATGCCTTATATTTTTGGAAATTGTAACATATGAATTCTGTTTCCCAAGTTTAGGCAGTTTTTAGTTCAAATTCTCATTCTGAAAGATAGGAAGACACACTTAGAAAGGAAAAAAGAAGCATGAAATGTTTTATTTTCTTAGTCCCATTTTCAACCTGCCATTTTGAGATGAGACCAATAGAAACTATATCTTATAACATTGTTAATCATGCTGTGTATTACACATTCTAACTGATAAATGATGTCCAAATGTGCATATGTAAATATTAGTATGCCAGATGTGAATTTCTGAAATATGCTGATCCATGGTCAAATAAGTCTAGTCTTTTAGCAATAGAGTCTTTTTAATGCACAAAAAGCTTAGGACCAGGATAAAACAGAAATGAACATCAAGCTCTTGGTATAACTAAAGCTCTTGGTATAACAAAAAATGTTTTTCCAGTATACTAACTTGTCATGTGTGTAGAGAATAACATGAAATAAAGAGAAACTGGAGGAAGACCAGCTAAGAAACTGTTACAGTAATCTAAGTGTGAGGTAATGAGGGTCTGGGAACTAGAAGAGTAGCAATAAATAAGAAGTTAAATCTAAGAAATGTTGGGGTGGAATAATTAGTAGGGTTCAATAACTTACTGAAAGATTTGTGGGGGCAAGAGGAGGAGGACATAAGGAAGGAGAAGAATAAAAATTATTCCAAAATGTTAGGCCTTAGGGGATGAGAAAGAGGTTATCCCAATGACAGCAAAGGCTGGGTAACACAGTTTCTCTCCGACCATAACTACCTGGCTCTTTTCAGCTCTCCCTGTGCCTTCCCTCTTCCAAACTTTGGTTACTTGATTCCTCCCCTGTTCTGGCCTCACAAAATTCTAATCTATTAAAAAACAATTAATTGGGAAGGTGGCCTAGTTTTACCAGATCTCAAACCATATTATAAAGCAGTAATCACCAAAACAATCCGAGACTGGCTAAGAAATAGAGTAGTGGATGAGATTAAGTGCACAATACACAGTAGTAAATGATCACAGTAATTTAGTGTTTGATTAAACTCAAAGACCCCAGCTTTTGGACAAGGACTCACCATTTGACAAAAACCACTGGGAAAACTAGAAAAAAGTATGGTAAAACTAGGTAAAGACAAACTTCTCATACCATATACCAAGACAAGGTCAAAATAGGTATATGATTTAGACATAAAGGGTGATGCCATAAGCAAATTAGAGGAGTATGGAATAGTTTACTTGTCAGTTATATGTATAAGGGAAGAATTTAGGACCAAACGATAGAGAGCATTAAGAAATATGAAGTGGATAATTTTGATTATGTTAAATTTAAAAATTTTTGCACAAACAAATCAATGCAACCAAAATCAGAAGCAAAGTAGAAAGCTGAGAAAAAATTTTTTTACATCAAATGTCTCTGATAAAGGACTCATTTCTCAAATATATAGGAAACTGAGTCAAATTTAGTAAGAATACATGTCATTCTCCAATTGATAAATGGTCAAAGGATATAACCAGGCAGTTTTCAGGAAAAAAAATCAAAGCTATCTATGGTCACATGAAAAAAATGTTCTAAATCACTACTGATTACAGAAATGCAAATTAAAAAACTGAAATACCTCCTCACACCTATCAGATTGTTTAATATGACAGAAAAGGAAAATGGTAAATGTTGGAGGAGATATAGGAAACCTGGGATACTAATGCACTATTATTGGAATTGTGAACTAATTCAACCATTCTGGAGAGCAATTAGGAACTATGCCCAAAGGGCAATCAAATTGTGCATACCCTTTGATCCAGCAATACCACTACAAGATCTATATCCCAAAGAGATGATTGAAAAAACAAAGGAAAAGGACCTATTTGTACAAAATTATTTATAGTGGCTTTTTTTGTGGTGGCAATTGAGAAATGGTCAAACAAGCTGTGGTACACAAATGTAATGGAATACTATTGTATTAAAAGAAATGACAAAGAGGCAGATTTCAGAAAAGTCTGGAAAGATTTTCATGAACTAATGCAGAGTGAAGTAAGCAAAACCAGGAAAACACTGTACACAGTAACAGCAATACTGTACAATGAACAATTGTGAATGATTTAGCTATTCTCAGGAATACAAGGATCCAATGTGTTATTATTATCCCTATTTTACAGATGATGAAACTGAAACAAAGGTTAAAGATCACATAGCCAGGAAGTATATGAGGTTGGATTTGAATTCAAGTCTTCCTGACCCCTAGTTCAAATCTGACCTCACAAATGAACTATGTGACTCTGGACAAGGCACATGAGTCTATTTGTCTCAGTTTCCTCATCTGTAAAATGAGTTGGAGAAGGAAATGGCAAACCAATCAAGTATCTTTGCCAAGAAAATCCCAAAAAACATCATGAAGAACTGGACATGACTGAAAATGACTAAACAACAACTTAATTCTACTAATTAACTCTCACAGTTCATCTAAATTAGGCCAAATTCAGGAAGCTCAGCTATGTTATTATCTACGCAAAGTCTTTTTATTTCCCCATATGATGAGAAATTAATAAACTTTAGCAATTCCCAAAATATGGTTTAGAGTATCTTTAATAAAATTCTTAGTGGAGAAGGAAATTCAAATTTGCAAAATCCCATGTGAATAGTTCTTGTTTTTAAACACAGGACATTATTAAATGAAGAAGAATAATACCAACAAACATTATTGTGCATTTTCATATTCTTAGCATTCACTCTGTTAAAGTAAGGCTCCATGGCTTTAAAACAATAGAGGCTTTATAACTACCAGAGTAAGCTATTCAGTTCTGAAAATAATGAGGCTTCAATATTTTAATACAGCTGGCTTGTTGAAAAAAATTTTCAACATCAAATCTATCAGAAAAAGTGCCCACTTCCATGTTTATAATTCATTTATCCATATTAAAGATGGAAGATAAAGCAAAAAAAAACAGTAAACTCCGCTATCCTGAAATTCTAACACCTTCTGTTTCCTCTGAATAGTGATGTCCATAAAGATAACTCTGAGGCACTCTAAGAACATGAAGGACCCCCTATCAGCGGTTCTCAACCTCTGGGTTATGTTCAATTTGTAACAATGAAAATACATCCTGCATATCAGATAGATTCATAACAGTAGCAAAATTAGTTATGAAGTAGCAATGAAAATAATTTTATGGTTGGGGGTCACCACAACATGAGGAATTATATTAAAGGGTCATGGCATTAGGAAGGTCAAGAACCACTGTGTCTAAATCAAAGAATAAATTTTGTTCAGTTTAGTTTTAGTGAGAGGCAAGCAGTCACATAGGCCTGGCTCAGAGCCTCACCTCTGACACATACTGTCAAATGTTGATAGCCAGGGTCCTTTGAGTCTACCCCCGGGCTTTCTATTGGATACTGCACAAGCAGTATAGCTCAGCATTGCAAGGAAAACAAAGGGACAAGAGGTGGCCTGAACAAACATAATTTGTGATTATTATTATTAATAATAATGTTGTCATTATGCTTTGCTAGTTACATAAAACCTAATTCAAAAACTTTTTGCATTATATCTAAATTTTAATTCAATAGTATTTTGAGCTACTCAGAAACAGGTCACAGTGTAAATAAACAGAATCTATGAAAGATAGCACTCTTCACTTCTCTCTAAAAAAAAAGGCAATACCTATTGAACTCTGAGTGCAGATTAAAGTATTTTTTTTCTTTATTTTTCTTGCTTTCCTTTCACAACATGGCTATTTCTGGAAGTGTTTTGCATGACTTCTTATGTATAATGGGAATCATATTTCTTGTCCTCCCGATGGAGAGGGTAGAGAGGGAGAGAATTTGAAAATGAAAATAAAAATTTTTAATTTAAAAAATTAAATATATGTAGGAGATGGCATGAGTAAGAGGTAAGGTGATGGGAAACGGCAGGACAAAAGCAAGGTACGAGATTGGTCGCTCTGTCTAGAAAACAGAGTATATGAAACAACCTAAGAACAGACTGGTAATCTGGAACCAGACCAGAGGAAGTCTTGAATGTAAGGATCTGGATTTTAGATATTATTTCATAAGCAATGGTAGGCCTGAAAGATTTCTGAACAGGAGATACATAGTCTGAGTAGTGTGGTAGGAAGATTACCCAGGGGCAGCTAGGAGGTGCAGTGGATAGAGTGCCTAGCCAGGAGTCAGGAAGAATCATCTTGGAAAACAGTTTCAAAGGGTTCAGAGGAAGGATAAGTAAGAGGTCATGGACTCCGATTCTACAGGGAAAATCAGTGTAGGAGGGATGAAAATCAATATGGGAGGGAAAAGATTCTCATGAATGAAAAGTTGAAAGAATGAAGACAGAAAGGCAACTTCCACCAAGGAGTTGTTTGAAGAGATCAGTGTGGACCCATAGGGTCTGTTCTTAACCGACTTGGACTTTTAAAAGCCATATTTGGAAGACGGAAGTGAGAGCAATTAAGAAATACAAGACTGTGACCTGGCCCTATAAAAACAGCGTGAGGAATTTTAGAGCTCTGAATGATTAAAGGCTATCAAGGGGCACCGCAGACATAAGAAACATTTCTGTTCACTACAGCAGTAGAAAAAGGAAGCCCAAAAGAGTGACGTCACCACTGACTAGAGTAGATGGGACAATTAAAACAAGGGACGAAAAGACAAAAAAAACTCAACCTTCATTTTTCTACTAATTTTTCTTCCAAGAATAACAGCTTTGGTACTAGAAATGATGAAACAAAGACGTTGGAGCTGACACTCTAGATAAGCAAGGCAAGTCCCTAACTGTAATGATCAAGAGAGACTCTAATTGCTCTTGATGACTTCAAAGCAGAAGATCCTGGAGCAGAAAGTCACCAGTGGGGTGCCCCAGGATCTTCTGTCCTTGGTTTTGGGCCATTTAAAATTTTTGTTAATGACTTGATTAGAAGCAAAGACAGCAAGCTTATCCAGTCTGCAAATGACACAAAGCCAGGAGGGAGAGAGAACTCACTGACTGAAAAAGGAAAGATCGTTGTAGATTAGAACAAGGCTTGACTGATAAGTCATCAATGTAAAATCTGTCACTTAAGGTCAATAAGTCAGGCTCTCAAGTACACGGTGAAGATGTAATTGGGCAGAATTTTGTCTGAAACATGTTTGGGAATTTTAATGGACCATACACACAATTAGAGTCAATATGGCAGGCGAACAAAAGTACACCACCTTGGGCTACAATACAAGAGGTTTAGTTAGCAGGAATAGGGCAAGAACAGTCCCTCTGAGTCTTCCCTAGTCAGAATACACATGGAACACCGGAACGCTGTGCTCAGTACTGAGTATCACATTTAAGAAGGATATTGATAAGCTGAAAAGGACAGCAAACAAAAGAGTAAAGGGCTTTGAGTCCATGTCATAGGTGGATCAGCTGAAGGAACTGGGAATATTTAGCCTGGAAAAGAGAATTCTATAGCTATATTCAAATATATAAAAGGCTATCACAGGAAAGTAGAATTAGACTTGCTCTCTTTGGCCCCAGTCAGCAGATCCAGGAGCATTGTTTGGAATCTGGAAAGATACACATTCAGGGCTGCTATCAGGAAAAATGTTCTAACGTTCATTATTGTACCAAAATGGAATGGGGTGCCTTACAAGGGAAGATCCTCTTTCCTAAAGGTCTTCAAGCACAAGTCAGATGACCATTTATCAAGCAAGTTACAATAGGGATTACTTTTAGATATAGGTTGGACTAGAAGGCTGCCATTCCTTCTAACTCTAAATTCTATGAATCTGCGAAGATCCATATCAACAAGCTTAAAGCTCTCAAGTATCAAACACTTTTCTTATAATAAAGGACTCTTCAAGATTGATCATTTAACCGAAGAGGTATGTTTTATAGTATACAGAACAGTCATTTATGTAAATGCTTTATAATACAAAACTATAACTATTCTTTTCTTAAGTTTATTTATTTTTAGTTGTCAACATTCACTTGCATAAGTTTTAAATTTTCTACCCCTCCCTTCCCTCTCCAAGATGGCATGCAATCTGATTATAGGCTCTACATATATACTCCTATTAAACATCTGCATGTTATTCATATTGTATAGAAAAATTAGAACAAATGGGAGGAACCACAAGAAAGAAAAAAACAAAACAAAAAGAAAATAGTCTGCTTCACTGCATTCGGACTCCATAGTTCTTTCTCTGGATATGGATGGCATTTTCCATCATGAATCCTTTGGAATTGTAGGACCTTGCATTGCTGAAAAGGGATAAGTCTATCAAAGTCAGTCATTGCACACTGTGGCTGTTACTGTGTACAATGTTCTCCTGATTCTAATCACTTCAAATAGCATCAGTTCATATAAGTCTTCCCAAAACTCTAACTACTCTTAAGAAAAAGTTTGTCCTATACTTGAAATGGTTTCCTAGAACAGGATTACAATTAAATTAAAAGCCCTTTAAAGTCAATCAATGAAAATAATTAAAGATATACTTTTCTCCCTTTTTAAAAATAAACACAACAGCCCATTAGTTATGGCTGTCTATGGTTTCCATGGTTCTAAAACCCTTAAAAAAAGTTTTAGCAAGAGAAAAAAGATAACTGCATAGTTAACATTACACCAGCCTGTACTTATATATGGCTTTCAATTAATTTTATCTACTTAGAAAAGTCTCTTGAAGTTTACATATAACGGAGACCTAAAAATCCTTCCTGGGGCAGCAAGGTGGCACAGTCAATAGAGCACCGGTCTTGGAATCAGGAGGACCCAAGTTCAAATCCGGCCTCAGACACTTAACACTTACTAGCTGTGTGACCCTGGGCAAGTCATTTAACCCCCAACTGCCCTGCACCCCGCCCCCCTTTACTTGATTTGACCTGGCACTATTACAATTTGATTAAGGTTTATTATCTTGAAGCCTTGTAACACCCATCCCACCAAAAATCATCAGAAGAGATAACTGTTTGATGGTATAGATTTTCCCACTTTGAAAGAAACTTGATTAAAAATTAACTGCAAAAGCTGATATTCTTAAGGTATAAAAGTAGATACTTTTTCAATGAACTATTACAGTCATATTGCTACTACTACACTGCTTTTTGTTCATTGTTGAGTGCATACAAAACACACATTTATCTGATAAAACACATTTGGATCCAGTTAATTATTTGAAATAATAATCATCCATCAAATTTTCAAAAACAAGTAATTTTAGCATATCATAAAAAAGGAGAGTGGCATCACTGAGTAAATTTTTATATAAAGTTTTTTAATGTCTTAAACTTTTTACCTTTCTTTAGCGAATGTAATGCTGAAGTGAAGAATGTCAAATAACCAGGAGGCTGGGGAGAACCACTGAATTCAAAATATCCAAGTACTCCAGGCTGCAAAAATAAAAGGGAAAATGAGCTAGCTAAATATTCATACAGTGTTATAATGTGGAATTATAATGTTAATGTGAAAATGTAGGTATTTTAGAGTAAGGACCATGCACAATTCAACAAACTTTCATTAAGCACCTACTGTGTTTAAGGTACTGTGTGCATTTAGGACTAGGGATAAAATACAACATAGTGTTTCTCCTCAAACTTATTGGAAGGACTATGACATAAACACAAGCATTATGCTGAGTCTGGCCTGCTCTTACCCCAGAAACATTGCTACAGAGATGTGGTGGGCTGGTAGAAGATCTGTACATAGTCATTATTAAAGTCCCCTAGGTTTCCAAGGCTTTTTTGGCCCTTCATTCAGGTTCCTTGCTTCTCCTGCCAAATCCAGAAGAAATGATCAGAACCAGTGGAGAAGCAAGGCACCGAAAAGATCACAGTGAGTTCTGAGAAAGATACTTTATCAAATGTGCATTGCAGACTGGGACAGGCAAAAGGACAGATGAGCCCAAAACAGCAGCACAGAGCTGGCAAAATGACTGAAGCACAAAGGTTAAATGCAGAGGACCTCATATATGATCTTGGAGGTAACAGGGAACCTGTGGGGTAGTAGGTGGCAACTGGCATTAAACTACACACACACAGGCTTGTTCCCTTGTAATACAGGCAAAAGGAGACAAAGCGCTCTCAAAAATTTAAAGAGGAGAAAAGCACTTGCATGCAGAAGAATGGGGGTATAGAAAGACTTACACGAATTGAACTTTAAAGAAAAATGAGGATGAGCTACACTCTAGGCATGGAAGAAAGCCTCTGTAAAATGCACGAAGGCAAGAAATAGCACACCAAATTTAGGCAACAACTTGATGAGGATAATATGAAATAAATCCAGATAGTTTAGAGACAGATTGTAGAAAGCCTTAAATGCCAGGACGTGTTTGTATTTCATTATGTGGGCAAAAATAGGAGCGAGAGAGAGAGTGTGTGTGTGTGTGTGTGTGTGTGTGTGTGTGTGTGTGTGTGTGTGTGTTTGTGCACTTGCTTCTATTATGGAAATACTCTAACTTTTAAAATTCTATAACCTAATATAAAAAAGAGCTAGTCTAGTAGATAGATAGTTGTCCCTACAGTCAGGAAGACCTGGCTTCAGGTCCTTCCTCTGACACTTATTGACTGTGTGATCCTGAGCAAGTTATTTAATATACTAGTATTTGAGGTAACTCTAAGACTTCAAGCTGCAAAGCAGACTGGTAGAGGGAGTTTGCTCAAAGACAGTTTCAAAAAAAAAATAATGGAATCACTAATCCAATTTTCTTTAAAAAAAAAGTTACAATTTAAAATATAATTGAAACCTAGATTCAGAAAAGACAAGATTTGCAACACACATAGATGAGTAACTATTTATTTTTCATGCAAAAGTAGTTTAAAAATTGTGCCACTCCCAAACCGAATGCACTGCTTTACTTCAGTTACCAGCTTCCCTACTGACACAAACATCTTCACAGTCCCCCAAGCTCAAAACCTTGGGATGGGGGGAGGGAGAGGAAGAGCAGAACTCTGAATTTTGTCTCTAATCTCACAACTTTTAGTCACAAGATCCTTTAGTATTTCCTCCTGCAATGTGTCTCACAGCAGTAGTGTCAAACTTAAATAGAAAAGGATGCCCGGAGGCCACGTATTGACTTAGAAAACCACAATTTAACCTTATCTACGCTGCATTGTATTTTTATATATTTTGTTAAACATTTCTCAATTACATTTTAATCTGGATCCTGTCCTTCTGGATATGGGCTGCAGCAATGAGTCTGACACTAGTGTCTTAAAAGTCATACTTTACTCTTTATGCCTAGTTCCATCCCCCTTTGCTCAGCTCTTTTTCTTCTCATCCCTGAATTACTTCAATAAACTCCTAACTGCTCTCCCTGACTCTGGTCTCTCTATCTTTTCAGTTCTTCCTGTACATGGCTTCCAGATTAATTTTCCTTTATCATGTGACTCCTCTGATTGTTGGTTGTTGTCCTTCATTCTCAAAAAGGACCAAAATGATATCATTATATTAGAATCAAGTTAAAAATCTCTCTACCAAATATCAGAGAATCAGAGAATTGGAGACTATACATGGTGCAATCATCCATCCAATAATAATAATACTTATTATTAACAATATTATTATTGTTATTATTATTATTAACAATATTAACAACAATAATAATTCCATAATACTCCTGACAGATGATCATCCAGTCTGTTTCAAAATATGTATGTTGGGGAATTCATTTATTCATAAGCCAGCTAATTTTTCTGTTGGAGAACTCTGATTATAAGAAAATTCTTATTTATATAGAGCCAAATCTTATTTTACTTATTTTCTAGCAACACAGAATAAATTTAATGTTATTCCAAAGGACAGCAATTTAAACATAAATGCCATGGCCTGCCATTAACTTGCCTTTAAACAGCATTCTAAGGTTTACAAAGCACTTTATACCCATAATCTCAAAGGCACTTTTTTAAACACAAATTTTGCAGATAAAGAAACTGAGGCTCTGAGAAGTTAAAAGACTTCCCAAGGAATACAGCAATTAGGTATTGTTGAAGTTTAGGGATGCTAGGAAACTGAAACAGTGACACAGAGGTCCTGCCCAAATGAATTCAACCCAAGCTTTCTTTCAGCCAAAGACAAGGTTTATTAGAACACTGATAGAAGGTGGGCATGATTCTAAAAATCCACCATATTGGCCAGACAGACTCTTAAGAAATCTAAGCATTGGCTAGAATCATAAGGAATCTGAGCACCTTAATGGAAGCAAGATAGAACGTATATACAGAAAGACTGTGGGCAGGATCTAGGAGTGGCCAAGTAGTCTGGGGTTACTGGGAAGTAACAGAAGGGCCGGGAAACACCAAAGACCTGGACCACATACCCAAAGGAAAATGAGGTCTAAATAGGATCAACGGTGGGAAGTAGCAGCTGACATAAAGGTAACAGAGAACTGGGAGATTGGGTATAGGCCACAATGAAAGGCCAGCTGAGAGGATTACTGGAATGGGTAGGTGCCTCAGTTGAACACCAGAGACTTGACCCTGTATAGGAAAATTGAAGGAGAGTTGGGAGGGAGAGGGTTTCCAGGGTCTGTACACTGTCAGTATCAGAGGCAGTATTTGAATCCAGGACTTTCTGATTCTCAAGTCTAATAATTTACTTAGACTTTAAAAAAAAAACAAAACTATCATTCTACCTCCTTTACCAAGCTTAAATATCTCACTGTTTCATCTTCCAATATTTTGCCTTTCTTTGAAACCCTAGCACTTAGCAGAGTGCCTGGGAGATAGTATTCACTTAATAAATGCTAAATGACTGATGAAGAAACTATGGCCCAAGGAGGTGAAGTAACTTGCTCAAGATCACAAAAGTAGTAGAATTTGAACACAAGTCTATCCAGCCATGCTCTTGTATACTACATCATATTTATTCCCACCTCTCTATACCTTTACTCAAGCTGATTCTTCCAATTTGTTTCTCCCTTCTCTTTCATCTCATTCTAATTATTATTCCTCCAAGTTCAAATATCAGCAGCCACACACAACTTAGCACTTGCTGACCTATTTTACAAATGATTTAAAATTCTGATTTGTAACAGAGCCCATTATCACTTCTAATGCAAACCATGTGCTTCTTTTAAACAGATTAAGGTTTGTATGCATATTTTGATGCAAATACAAGCAATCATAAATGTTTGGAAATCTATCAAAAGAATTTCTAGATCAGTTATAGGAATCAGAAAGGTATATTCACATTCAAAGAACAGCATCAATTAAACTTCTCAAGTCTACTCATCTAAAAAACTCCATTGAGTAAATCTGGCATTCGACTAAGAGTAAGCCCTTGTTTGGGCTCTAAATTCAATTCATTTAAGCAAGCATTTGCTAAGTGTCTATTATATACAATGTTATGGTTACTTTGCTAGATGCTGCGGGAAAGTTTTCATTAGGGTCAATACCTTAATGGAGCTCACAGACCAGTTTAAAATACTGCTACTAAGTGGCAGTGGTGGTGTTAAAATTGTTTCCAGTCCCATCCAACTCTTTCTGATCCCATTTACAATTTTCTTGGCAAAGTTATTATTAGAGTGGCTTGCCATTTCCTTCTCCAGCTCATTGAGGCAAACGGTTAATCAACTTGCCTAGAGTCACACAGCTAGTAAGTGCCTGAGGCCATATTTGAACTCAATCCTTCTGATTCCAGGGAGGACATGTAGCAGTAGCAGTAGTAGTAATAATAATAGCATTTAAATAGCCATGTATCAGAGGCAGTATTTGAAAAGATAATGATCATAATAATAGCTAGCATTTATATACAGCTTTAAGGTTTGCAAAACACTTTTTCAGTTTTATCTCTTTTGATCTTCACAACAACCCTACAAGGTAGGTGCAGTTGAACAAAGTGAGGCTAAATAGGGGTAAGCGATTTGCCCAGAGTCACACAACGAGTAAGTATCTGAGGAAAGATTTGAACATATCTGAACTCCTGCTCCTGTACTCTATGCACTGTGCTGCCTACTGCCTCCTAGTATTATAGTTCTATTGAGGTTTAGGGGTGCTGAGACCCCAAAATTCCAGGATAATCAACGCAGGTCTTGCCCCAAATGAATTTAACCAAAGCCTTCTTTCAGCCAAAGACAAGGTTTACAAGAACACTAGTTGGGGTAGGTGAGATTTTAAGAATCCACAGTACTATGACACTTGTACTGACAAGTGGGCCAGACTGAATCTGGGCATTGGCCAGCATTTGTATCACTAATGCAAATGGGTCAAACTCTTATGGAATGTGAGCAATTTAATTGGAGGCAAAATGGACCTTATTACAGAAAGGATCTAGGAGTAGCCAAGTAGTCTGGGGTGACTGGGAGGTGACAGAGAAGGACCTGGAAGGTCCAGATATCCCAGTCGAATGCCAGGGACCTGGGCCACGTGGGAAAATCCAGGAGCTTTTCCTTTGTGGGGTCCAGATCTCAAAGACATGGTCTTTTCCTTTCAGGGTTCAGATGCCATCCTCCTCATTACAACAGGCTACAAAAGCCATGTGAAGGGGAGAAAAGATACCCAAATACTTCAGTCACCTAAAATTATCACATGTTAATTTAATATAACAAATTAGTATCATGACTCTTTGCTGCTTAATTGCCTACTAGGCACAGCTCAACAGAACGATGTAGCAGAATAGAAAGAATTCGGAATAGGCAGAATTCCAATGTTTGAGGGCTCCACATACTTGGGCAAACCACTTACGCTCTACAATTCTTGCCTGATCTGTAAAATGGGGATAATATTAACAACTCTGACTACCTCCACAAGATTATTATGAGAATAAGATGTAATTAAAGGAACGTGCTTTGTAACTCAAGAGTTTTGGTTAATTGTTGGGGAGGTGACACTAAAAGTTCAGGAGCCCTGGCTAGAGTTACATGGCCAGTTACACAACCACAGGTGGGACGTGAACCCACACCTCCTGACTGAGGCCAGCTTTCTACCCATTAGACAATACTGACTCTCACTAAAACTAAAATTATAAAATTTATACTTTGACTTAGAGAGCACTTTATGTTCTTGTAGAACCCCAGGGTTAACTTTATAAACATCAGTTATCACTGTTCAGTGGAAACAGGAAGTAATGGTTCAGAGAGCTGGTAGATTTCAGGACAGCAATCTAAAATTACTTCTGGAATTTTTTTTAATCAGACCTGCAATTTCATCGGTATTGGGGACTTCAGGTGATGAAATTATTTCTATCAATGTAGACCAGTAGCTGTTCTGCCACTTACAGTCTTCAGAGGGTTAGAGAGGTTAAGTGATTTATCCAAAGTTACATGGCCAGCACATGCCAGAGGCATGACTTTAACCTGGGTTGTCCTGCCTATTATCCACTTAAATGTAAACAATTATTAATAGCACTCATTATGAAAGAGAAGAGAAACCTATTTTAAACCTAGCAAGATCAACACTTAAGTTTCCTCAAACTTCTGACAACCCATAAATGCAAAACTACTATGTTTTCATTTTTATAGATCTTTATAAACCATTAATTTAATTCTAAATAATGATGAAAATATCATGATTAGACATTAAACAAGATTATTGTTACAACTATCTCCTTTACATCATCAATCAAACAAAGCATCATAATGGTAGGTATTCCCTTATATTCATATGAAAACAGCTGAATCCATTTCATTACCAAGTCCCAAGTAAAATTTTAAAGAGATTGCTCCCTTACTCTTTGTTAAATGAAAAACAGACAGATCTTTAACAAGTACATTGCTACAATGCAAAGCTGGAGAGGTCTTCATGACTGAAATAACTGCTGCAGTTCTAGACGGGTAATACATTTATTCAACAATATTTCATATCATGGTTGAAACTGTGTCTAGGTGGGGTTAAAACTTTCAAATTAGTGAATATTAAAAATTCAGTAGCTAATATATGTAGAGAATACCTCATAGCCATAGTCTCTTCGCTGCCAAAGAAATGAAGATAATTAGCAAGATTAAATAACTATTCTAGATGCCTTGCAGGGTGTGAGAGTTAAAAACAATAGGCAAAAACAGTAGGAAAAATTTTCATAAAATGTTAACGAATGCCTAGGAATGTTAACTGTGCTATTTTAAGTGGTGACTATTTGGCAAACATTCATGATAACGTCATAGTTGTACATAACTTTGAATCATAGCAGTTCTGAGATTAAAACATAATCCTTTCAAAAAGACACAAAAAAGAGGGCAATACAAAAGGTGGGAAGACAAAGGTCTGTTTATTTTCCTGGTAATTAAACATGAAAAGTTTCTGAGTTTGAAACTGGGAAACAATTTTCACAGGAAGTATCTCTGATAAAGGTCTTCTCATCTCTCAAATACATAGGGAACTGAGTCAAATTTACAAGAATACAAGTCATTCCCCAATTGATAAATGGTCAAAGTATATAAAAAGGTAATTTTCAGATGAAGAAATCAAAGCCATCTATAGTCATGTGAAAAAATGCTCTAAATCACTATTGATTAGAGAAATTCAAATTAAAACAATCTGAGGTACCATCTCACAGATTGGCTAATATGAAAGAAAAAGAAAATGACAAATGTTGGAGAAGATGTGAGAAAATTGTGAGCTGATCCAACCATTCTGGACAGCACTGAGGCACTGTCCAAAGGGCAATCAAACTTTCATCCAGTAATACCACTACTAAGTCTGTACCCCACAGAGATCATAAAAAGAGGGAAAGGACCTATTTGTACAAAAATATTTATAGCAGCTCTTTTTGTGTTGGTAAAGAACTGGAAATTGAGGGGATGCCCATCAATTGGGGAATAGCTGAACAAGGTGTGGTATATGAATGTAATGGAATACTACTGTGCTATAAAAAATGATGAGAGGATGGTTTCAGAAAACCTGGAAAGACTTACATGAACTGATGCAAAGTGAAATGAGCAGAACTGGGAGAATACTGTAAACAGTAACAGCAACACTGGAGATGATCAACTATGATTGACTTTGTTCTTCTCAGCAATACAATGATCCAAGACAATTCCAAAAGACTCATGATGGAAAATGCTATCCACATCCAGAGAAAGACCTGATGGAGTCTAAATGCAGATTGAAGCATATTGTTTTCACTTTATTTTTTTCATAGTCTTTTCCTTTTGTTCTGTTTCTTCTTTCACAACATGACTAAGATGGAAATATGTTTTACATGACTGCACATATATAACTCATATCAAACTGCTTATGGGGAGGAAGGGAGGGAAAAATTTGATGCAAAATTTTTATTAAAAAACAGAATGTTAAAAATTGTTCTTTTATGCAACTAGAAAAAATAAAATACTATTTAAAAGGAAAAAAAGTCAGACACAAATGAAACAACTAAACAACAATGACAAAAAGCCATCAAAACTACATATTTGACGTGGGGCAGAGAAAAAGATCAAGGAAATCAAACCCATAACTAGACCAAATATACAAAGAAAATGCTTGAAAACAAAAAAAAGTTTCTGAGTTTGTTCTAGTTGGACTTTGGGGAAATCTATATTTTGCAACACTCTCTGCCAGATTTAAATTTGCCCCCCTCCTGGGGCTAGATTATTTTTGAGAAATGAAAACAACAGTTTTAAAACATACATCACAGATTCTGACAAATGCTCTTTTTTTATCCTCCCCCAGGGAGAAAAGAGGGATGTGAAAGAAAGCAAACACACTCACCCACAAAATATGCAGATTATTCTATGATTCTTATATGCTCAACTGCATACAATTACTGATGAATTAAAAACAAGCAAAATGAATACTTTTTCAATTTTATAATAATTATATTTTAGAACATTAGTCTAAGAACAAACCAGATTGTTCCGGTATATGCCTGCACCCAGTACACGCCAACCTACTGTTTTCTTCATTTTAAAAAAAGTAGGCTTTGGGCTATACTAGTCCTCATCCTAATTTTGTTCTAACGTCAAAATCATCCATATCTGGTTTCTGTTCCCCAGTTCTACTCATTCCATTAATAGTTGCTTTAGTAGCTGCAAAAATACAAGTAAAGACGTCTTCCAACTTTGTATACATTGACTCAAATTTATGTAAAACTTTTCATTTATTTAAAATTCTTAAAAATTTACTTATACATGATAGAAAATGGCGACTACTATGCATAGGCTATTTTATACGGATTTAAAGCTTGCCCAGACAACAAATTTTCATTAATAGCTTAGCAAAAAACACTTCTCTCTTGAATGCATAATACTTGTAACTATCTATAAATTTTAGCAGATGGTTTGTACACCCTCTTGTGGTCTAGGAATAGATCACCTTTTCCTGGTCCTTTTTTTGGTCTAATTTCAGTATTTGTCACTCCTAAATAAACTTGCATATCATATTTTTAAAAGTATGAAGTCATTTTATTCACCAACACTATTAAACTTTAAATGTGGATAACTATGCTACCACCCTCTGTCCATCATTTAGAGCAATATTACACTGATAGACAATGTATAAATATGGTGTACTGGGTTATTTCAATTAACAAGCATTTGTCAAATTACTATGTGCCAGCCATTCAGGATACAAATGAAAAAACAAACCAACCAGTCCCTAACTTCAAGGAATAAGACAGACAGATACGTGTGTGCGTGCGCGCGCCCGCGGCGGGGGCAGGGAATGTCTATGTTTGGGGCACAATATTCAAACAACACATATACATGCAAGGAAACACAAAATATAGACAAAATAATCTCTGGAGGAAAGGCACTAGTGGGAGAGGGAGGGAGAAGAGAAAGGAAATCAAGAAAGGCCTCATGTAGAAGGTAGTAATTGGGCTGAGCCTTAAAGGAAGTTAGGAATTCTAACAGGTGAAGGTGAAGAGGATGAGTATTACAAAAGTGGGGTCAACCTGTACAAAGGCACGGAGACAAAAGACAGAAGGTTGTGTGTAAGGAACAGCAAGAAGACCACACAGCATGTAAAGAAGAGCAATGCGTAATAAGTCAGTCAAGGCAGGATTAAGAAACAGATTAAGACTTTCTATGAGAAAGAAAGGAGTCTATATTTCAGCTTAAAAGCAATAGGAAATCACTGCAAAGGAGACTTATACTTGAGGAACATCTCTTTGGAATCTATGTGTACGACAGACTGAAGGGTTAAGAAACTCCAGAAGTTCAAAAACTTCATTTCTCACCATTAAATTAAATTTACCAAATTCTGAAGACCAAAGAATGGTCAAAGCCTCTTTTTCAAACAAGACAAAAATAGTTAGGTTCATTGCAACTTTCATTAAGTAATTGGCACATGCTTCAGATCAGGCTCCATGACCTGCCTACAAGAGGAAAGGATGGCAGAACAATCACAAGGTCTTTGGGGGAGGTTCTACCTGCTCTATACCAAGGTCCTAGGTGTGTTCACTTTCTTCTTTGAGGCCCTCCAGAGAATTTCTTAATTATTCTTTTTGCCCCACAATGAACATAATTTCAGACTTAATATAAAGTTGGTTAACTAATGCCCTACTACAAAATACTCAGAAAGCCGACATTCTAAATTTGAGGGCTCTCTCCTCCATTCAAAGAAAACTTGTCCATTTCTGTTTTAGATAGGAAAAACAAAAGGAAAAGAAATATGCATTTCAATCTAAAGAACGTAGTCTGAAAGAAGACAAATTTCTTACATGTTTCTGAATGAGGACGAGTCAATAATAACTACCTTTGCAGTACCCCCAAGAGTGTTATTCTATTTTATAGTTATGTATATACTTTGTATGGCATTTACATCAATGGACAGGCACAAAGAAAAATTCCTTCTCCTAGCTTTCAGGATGCTATGCTATAATTCCAACTGTCCCAATGAGGAAGAAAGTATTTGTCTTATCAAAACTAGGCTAATTAGTCTGAATGCAGAATGAAAATCAAAGCATACTATTTGCTCTCTCTCTTTTTCTCTTGTTTTGTTTTGTTTCTTCTTTCTCAATCAGATTTGCACACCATCTTGGGGAAAAAGGAAGAGAGGGAAGTGTAGATTTAAAACTCAAAAACTTATGGAACTAAAGGCTAAAAACCAAAAATTAATTAATTTTTTAAAAACTAGACTAATTAAGAGTCATCTACTTTCACTGATTTTCAAAAAAAAATTTGAATCTAACATTAAAATAATTTTGTGAAAATGCAAAGATAGGGGCGGCTAGGTGGCACAGTGAATAGAGCACTGGCCCTGGAGTCAGGAGGATCTAAGTTCAAATCTGGCTTCATATACTTAACACCAAAAACTAGCCATGTGACCTTGGGCAAGTCACTTAACCCCAACTGCCCTACCTTCCCCCCTCCAAAAAAAAAAGAAAAGAAAATGCAAAGATAAAGTGATAGCTAATGGCTAACATTTATATAGCATTTTAATTTTTGCAAAGAGTTTTACACATGTTATTTTCATATTATCTTCACAACAACCCTATGAGATAAGTACCATTTTATATCAAGGAAGCTGAGACTAGGAGAAGTTAAGTAAGTTGCCTAGGGTCACACAGCTGTTTGAGGCAGGATTTCAGCTCACATCTTGTTTCCAAGTCCAACCCTTGACCTATTGCACACCTAACAGACAATTCATAGGCCAAAGTTTAGAAAACTGTTACTGTTTAACTTTGTTTGCCTGAAACATATAAACCTGAAAACTATATAAAATGTACAAGGCTTAAAGTTTATGAACTGATATTGAAGGTTCTAATACAATTGAGCCTATATGCAGCAAAGCAGGGTACTAACAGCAGTATTCACTCTTTGATATCAGTGCCTGGCCCAGAGCAAGTGCTTAATAAATACTTCTTGATTGTTTCAATAATACTTAAATAAGTTAATAACTTGATCAGAACTCCTGATCATATCTGAAAAACAAAAGTCTTAGGGGCGCAGCCAAGATGGCAGCAAAGTACCGCAGCTCCCACACAGCCACTTCAAAATACCCATAAAATATGACTCTAAACAAATTCTAGAACTCTAAAATGCACACAAATATACTTTCCACTAAAGGCAACTTGGCTAGGAGGCACCATCTCAGCGGCTGGGAGCCGAATCCAGCCCAGCCTGAAATGGCGCCTTGGCCCTGGGGGCAGCTGGACGAGCTGAGCTGCAGCTGGAGCAACAGAAGAGTGGATCTGCGACAGCTGTGGCAGTTTCCAGAATTATCAAGCCATAAAGAAGAAAAAAAGACTAAAAGGTTAGTGGAACTTGGCTAAAAATCGGGGGAGAAAAGCAGGTCCGGCCAAACCGCCTCCAGGGCAAGGAAGCAGCAGAAGTGGAGGTCCTGCACCAGCCTCCACATTGCTGCTTCGAACTCCCGGCCTGCAGACTGCAGGGGGGCCAAGCAATCATTCAGAGGCCAAGTGCTTTCGCGTTTAGCGGCCTGGATCCGGATCGCGCTCTTGGGTGGTGGTCCTGGGTGTCTTTTCAGTGAGCCAGAGTGGCAGAGGGCCCCAGCAGCCTCCTAAAAGCTCCAGCAGCTGGGAAAACTCCAGCAATTTGGGACAGAGCTTTCCCCTCTGGAAGCAGAGTTCCACAGAGCTAAAAAAAATCACGGACTAGCCAGCCACGAATAAGCACTGGAAGCAAAGAACAGCAACCAAACCCTAGATTCCTTCTTTGAGGAAAAGAAAGATCAAAGCAGGGAACAGGAGGAAGACAACACAGTCAGAACTCCCACACCAAAAGCTTCCAAGAAACATGAAGATTGCCTAAAAGCTATCAATCAGCCGAAAAAGGATTTTGAAAACCAAATGAGAGAAGTGGAAGAAAAATTGGGAAGAGAAATAAGAATGATGCAAGAAAATCATGAAAAGAGAGTCAACAACCTGACTGAAGAAATTAACATTTTAAAAAATAGATTAACTCAAATGACAAAAGAGGCCCAAAAAACCAATGAGGAGAAGAATGCCTTAAAAAGTCGACTTTGCCAGATGGAAAAAGAAT
>CM053583.1:284125709-284191809 GCA_028627135.1 Pseudochirops cupreus | reverse complement strand
GGGGAAAGATGGGGAGAAAATGTGTAACTCAAAATCTCATGGAAATGAATAATGTAAACTAAAATAAATAAAAGTTTCAAAAAAAAAGTCTTAGGGGCGGCTAGGTGGCGCAGTGAATAGAGCACCGGCCCTGGAGTCAGGAGGACCTGAATTCAAATCCAGCCTCAGACACTCAACACAAAACTAGCCGTGTGACCTTGGGCAAGTCACTTAACCCCAATTGCCCATCAATGCAGAGAAGCATCAATATTCAATTAAACTATTTTTTCATGATTTGTTTTCAAAAGAATTATCATGAATTTAAAGAAATTTTAACATGCATTCAATTAATCACAATCTACTTTAAAGAACAGTATCAGTGAATATCTGTCAGTCTGTATAAACTTAAAAGAAAAACCTGGTGTGATTAAAAATGATTTAGTTTGGATTATTTTCCTTCTTATGTAATAAAGATATGGTTGGGTAATTTTTAATTTCTAAAACTGTTTACAAGTTGTTATGGGCAAACAAACTATATTCTAAAAATAAGAAGAAACAAGACCAAACGTATTCCTGAATCTATTATATATAACTGCAAATTAAGCCCCAAAACCGAAACCATGACAAACCACAAGAATTAGCTTTCATTTTATTTTTTTATTTTCCAGTATAACTAAACTTAAGCATACCCCTTACATAAGGATCCAGACTTATAACAAAAGAAATTAGGGAGCATTTAGGCATAGCAAAAAGTTAAGAGGATGGCTTTAAATAGCAAGTTTCCTAGTTAACTTAAATCAATTTACTAAGAACTATCATCAATATTTATGTATGGCTTTAAAGTTAAAAAGCAAGTTATATATATTATCCCATTTACACCTCACAATCCTGTCAGGTTATGATAGGTATTAATTTACAAATGAGGGGAATCAACAGTCAAAGATGCTAAATAATTTGTCCCTGGTCCCACAGCAAATAAACATCTGCTTCAGAATCTGAATATGGGTCCTACTGACTCCAAGACCAGCACTTTAACCACTAAAACAGATTACGTCTTTCATGGAGAAAAATACTTACCCACAGCTTCTCAGAAGGAAAACTGTAAAGAGTTACTTACACCTGTATTCTGGTATTCAATAAAACTATGTTTTCCCTAAAGCAGGACCCATACAAAAATAAGTAGTTCTTCAACCTCAGTCAATTAAAGATAAATGTCAAACAAAGACAGAGCTACTTTGAATATCATCATATAACAGAAAGAAATCAAAGACTTAGCCATAGGGTCCTTTAATGATAACATACTTTTGAATCCAGAGCCATAACTATTATACTAGAACTGGGTTGTCAAAACACTGTTCTCTTGGTCATGCCTGTTACCAATCATCTTTAACACAGCCAGACCATAATGTAGCATGCTATGAAAGATGTAGAGAAGCATTTGCTACTGACTGCCATGATTGTGAGAAGAGGCTATATATTCTTAACTTCCCTTAAGGAAACTTATTTAATAGAAAATTCGAACATGCAATAAGTACCTACCTAGGAGCCAACTCCTTTGACCAACACAATTTAATGCCTTTCATTTGAGAAATGACTAGCTTGACTACACTATAGCAAAATCACAAAAGTTCCTATTCCACTGCTATCACATTCTGAACCACAGATGTAACTGGAATCTAATTTTGTTATTTCATGTTGTTTTTATCTTGACTCCCTGACCTTACTACAAATGCTATGTTAACCATTCAAAAGCAGTACTGATGGGGTGGCTAGGTTGTGCAGTAATTAGAGCACTGGCCCTGGAGTCAGGAAGACCTGAGTTCAAATCTGGCCTCAGACACTTAACCCTTACTAGCCATGTGACCTTGGGCAAGTCATTTAACCTCAATTGCCCTGCCTTTCCCCCTCCAAAAAAGCAACAACAACAAAAAAAGCAGTACTGATATCTGCAAATATCTTTTTTTTCTTCGAAGAGTATTATAGCAAGAAGAAATGCTAACAAGACCACAAGAGAAATGCATGATTTTCAGTGAGCATTTTGCACAATTACGGGTGCCATGTATGAGTTTATCTAGATAGTACTGGATCTCTATTTTGGTTTTTAAAACCAGCCTTAAGAAAAAAGCATAATTTATGATGGAATACTACTGTAATGAGCAGAATGCTCTCAGAAAAACCTGGAACGACTTGCATGAGCTGATGCAAAATGAAACACACTGTGTACAAAAAGTAACAGCAATATTATAAGATGATCAGCTATGAACGACTTAGCTATTTTCAGCAATACAACAATACAAGACAATGCTGAAGGACTTGTGATGAAAAATGCTATCCATGCCCGGAGAAAGAACTGATGGTGTCTGAAAACAGAATGAAGCATACTTTTTTTAACTTTATTTTTCTTGAGTGTTTTGTCTGTTTTTTTTACAACACGACTCTTTTTGCATGACTACACTTATAACTTCTATCAAACTGCTTGTCTTCTCAAATAAGGAGGGTTGGGGTGGGGAGGGAGGAAAGGAGAGAAATTGGAACTCAAAGTTTTAAAAATATTAAAAATTGTTTTTGCATGTAACTGGGGAAAAATAAAATACTAAATAAAATAAAATTTTTAAAAAGAACAAAGCATAATCCTGACAAACCTAACAATTACCATACACAATTCCAATTCACTGTATGATAAAAATACAGAAGATCTTAAAGCCAATGATACTTTGTTCTTGCTGTCACTGTATCTATCACATTAGCTAACCTGCACTCGACTCGATAGTAATGCCTGAACAAATGTTTAAAGCAATATTTAAAAGCACTACTGAAAAATAAATCATTAATAACAAAGGCAAAAATGACCGTACACATATAATCTATATGGAGGGCAGGCAGAGAGGGAGGGAATGAATTTGGAACTCCAAATTTTTAAAAATGAATATTAAACATTTTCATTTACATGTAATTGAGAAAAATAAAACAAAAATATAAAAAAAAAGCAAAGGCAAAAGACTTTTCTTCTTTGGTGTAATTTATCATAAAAACATATTAACTGTCTCTTCGACACTTAGGGATCAACAGAAATATAAATCAAAATGCCAAATTCTAATTTATGAAAAACGTTCAAAATTTTTAGGTCCTCCAGGAAATTCCTTAAATACATCTAAAATTTTGCTCTACTGGTATTTATGGCTGGCAGCCTATTTCTCCTACTAATTCTCGTTAGGTAGCACTCATGAACCTCTCTACCTTTATTTCCTACCTACCTCAATAGCAGCTCAAACCTGTTATTACATTTTAGAAATACAAGCAACTTTATAGATGATATAATTTAACTTTTGTTTTACTGAAAGATGAAATAAATGATACTGCCTTAAAAAACACATATTAACATTACCAATGTTTTATTATATTTTTATTTATTTTGCTAAATATTTCCCAATGAACATTCTACTCTACAAGCAGGTTACCATCTAAATCAGCAGTTCTCAACCTGTGGGTCACGACCCCTTTGGGGGTCAAATGACCCTTTCACAAGGGTCGCCTAAGACCATTGGAAAACACAGATTTCCGATAGTCTTAGGAACCGAGACAAAGCTCCTCTATCCGTCTCCAGGCGGGTCCGCCCACATGCAGATATACTCACATATGAGTATTAAACGGTCACAGCACTAGGAAGGTCTAAATAATCAAGACAGAATACTGTATATTCTCTTCCAGAAGGTGTGTAGGAAGGGTGACATCACTTTCCTTTAAAGCCTATCCCAGTGTTTCATCAACCTGATAATGAAGGAATTCTATCATCTGAGTCACCAAAATCTCTCCCGCTTTAATTACATTTGTGTATAGACCCTCAGACCTGCAAGGGATATTAGGCATCATCTAGTCACATCTTCTCATTTTATAGATGAAACAGGACTATAATAGAAGTTAAGTAACTTGCTCATGGCCGCACAACAAGATGATGCCAGAACTGGGATTAGAACTCAAGTCACTTTAGAGTCTAATGCTCCTTCCACTGCACCATGCTACCTCTTCTGTGGACAGAGATCGTAAAAGCATGTATCATCTTTACACTGGTCCCTCATATACTTGAAGATTATAACAATGTCACTCACCCTTTAGTCTTCTCTTCTTTAGGCTAAATAATCCTAATTTCTTTAACCTTTCCTGATAGGACCTGTTTCTTCTCACTTTGATTATTTTTGCTATTTAGACACTGTAGAGGAAAGAGCACTTGACTGTGAATCATTCCACCACCAACTAGTGGTGTTATCTCGGGCAATTCACAACCCTTCTGGGCCTTACTTTTCTCATCTATAAAATGAGACAGTGATCCTTAAGATTCCTTCTATGGTAAAACACTATACAATCTATTGGATCCTAAAAAAAAAATCCTTCTAGCAACTGGGAAAAGCAAACATGAATTAATGATTCTTTTTTAATTATAGAATCTTAATCTTTAATTTTAAAAATAAATTTTAAAGGAATGGTAGCTTTTCATTTTTCTTCCAAGGACAGAGTAAATTGGGTCACTACTAAGAGAGCTATTTAGAAAAACTTCTTGAAGAAATAGATAAGAATGATTTATAATTAGTATGTTAATATACATTTGAAAAATTAAGGAAATTTCAGAGAAAATGCTTAATATTCTTAGCAAACTCATTTTTTCACATGTAGTGTAAAGATAATAAAAAGTCTGAATTCTCATAAATTGTAAATTAGTAAGGGGTCTGACTTCATGAGGTTTTATGGAACTTTGCAGGTTTTTATCAGCCTACACTTCTGTAAATTTCCTGTACATAAGTATAGCTACCATTTGTATTCAGGACAGGATTATAAGATTCTAAAGCAGGGAATCCTTGGAGATCATCTAATCCAACCCCCTAATTTTTATGCAGGAGGAAATTTAGGCATAAAGAGACTATGCAACTTAGCCAAGATTACACATGTCACAAACAGGATTCCAATCCAGTGTCCTGACTCCAAATCCAATGTTTGTTCCATTACCCTACAATTAATACTATCTTTAATGAACTTCGTCTAATCTCTGTAAAATTGTTTTATCTCTATTCTAGGTCTCCATTTCTAATATTAACTTATCAATCCCAAGTAGTTTGACTCCAACCTCATCAGTCAACTGAACCTGCTCTCATCATATTTCTAACAATGCCAAATCCAACAGGACTCTTTCAGTTCTCATCCTTCCTGACTTTTCTGCAGCATCTGACACCATCTTCTATTGGATACTCGCTCTTCTCTGAGTTTTCATAACATTGCTGTTTCTCTAACCTGCCTAGCCATTTCTTCCCAGTGTCTCCACTGAATCCTCACCCTTGTTCTGTCACTCAACTGTGGGTAAACCTTAAGGTTCGTTTCAAGGCCCTTTTTTTTTCTTCCTCTCTATACTTTCATTTGGTAACCTCATCAGGTCCCAGGGGTTTAAGTATCATCTCTATGCAGATTATTCCCAGAAACACAGATTTAAAACCTGATGTCCTTAGGTATTTCAAATTCATTCAGTTTAAAACAGAACTCCTTCTCCAAATTCATCCTTCTGACCATTCCTATTTCCTCAGGGGTACCATTATCCTTCTAGTCACCAAAGTTTACAACCTCAGAATCACCTTTGACTTCTCTACCAACCTCAACCCCCATATATCAGCAGTTGCCAGGTTCCGTCTGTTCTACCTTCACAAAACCTTGTATACCAGTTCCCTTCTCTCCATTCACATGGTCACCACCCTAGTTCAGGTCCTACTTCCTAATTGATGCCTCTGCTTCAAGTCTCTTCCCTCTCTAAGACAACTTCCACACAACTTGTACCACTAAAGCAGAGGTCTGACCACATCACTCCCCTGCTCAAAAAGCTCAAATGGTTTCCTACTGGTTCTAGGGTCAAATACAAACTCCTTGTCATAATCTGGCTCCAGTCTACTTTTCTACATTTATTACATGTTACTCCCTTCATCTACCCTATGGTCCAACCAAACTGGCTTTCTTGATGTTCTACAAACAAAATATTCTATCCCCTGCCTCAATGGCTTTGCCCTGGCTCTCCCTCATGCCTTCAATGCACTCTACTTCTTCCTCACTTCCAATCCTCAGGATCCCTAGTGTCCTTCAAAATTTAGTTCACTGACCACTTCCTACATGAAGCCCTTCTTGATTTCCCCCAACTATACCTTAAATTTACTTTGTCTTCATTTTGGATTTACTTATATGTGTATGTGATTTTTGCTCAAGAGAATGTTGGCTCTTTGAGGGCAGGGATGATTTTGTCTGTGTATCCCTCATATGTGGTAGAGTCCTTGGCACAAAGTAGGTACTTAATCAACTGCTTTTTGGAAGATTAGTCTCCCAATGGTTAATTATCACACAGATACTGTTACTTCATCAGTGATAGAAAATGTATATATAAAGGGGGGGATAAAATCATATTTGTCAACCACTCTAGGAATTTGTTAAATAGTTTAAAAAAAAAGTTTTAAAAAGTTTTTTTAAAGTTTAAAAAAGTTTTTAAAAAATACTACAAAAGCATTTTATGGAAAATTGCAGCTAATCTATAATTCATACATATACATTTAGATACATAACAAAATTCTATAAAGTAAAATTAAATAAATTTTAGACTACATGACAATTTTCATATAATTTGCTTTACTTCTGGATGTCAACAAGCTAAAAGCTGTCAGAATTCTTAAAGTCAGAAGTAAATTCTGATGAGATTTTACAACTATTCTATTATGAAATACCAAAAATTTAGCACTGGAAAAAAGTCTCAAAAAAAGAACACTTCTGGACTTATCTAAATGGGGTTTTATTTATCTATTCTGAATGCAGTTATATTTTCTAACTGCTGCAAAACAGGAGCTATAAATAGATATCATTATTTTGTAACAAGTAATAGAAAGTAAAGACTTTTGAAATTAGGTAAAAATCAATTTGAAATAGATACCTCATAATTTGATAGAAAATCTAGTAATTCTGACCGAGCGGGGATGTAGAGAAGCGGCGTCATCACCCGGCGAACAAACTTCTCAATGTAAACAGCACGCAAGGGGCCTTTGTATTCAATTGGTCCAAAACTAGAGCCAAGAAGGAAGGAAAAAAAAACATACTATGCATTAAGCTTGTAAAGTACAATCACCGACATAAAATGAGAAGCTCTTACTTTAAGGTGCAGGCACATATTAAAGAGGCAACCTGCATTATCCCATGAGATAATGGGATAGTGTAGAGCTTATAAATAATGAATAATATGAATAAGAGGAGGTACTGACGGTTTAACTGAGATTGCTATGACTCTACTATGAAATGTACTAATGACGACTGAACCTCAATGAATGAATGTTTATTCGATTTTCCAAATATAGCTAAGTAATTACTAATATATTTCATCTTTAAAGAAATATAGCACCAGCAAATAACCAACTAATTGCTTCAAGGAAGAAGGATTTTATAGCACCCTTTCAGAAATTTTATTTTAAAATTTTCATATTAATCTAACAAAGCAAAAACAAAACATACACAACGCAAGTTACTTCACGTAGCCTAGAAATAATAGCAGTTCACATTTATGTAACACTTGAAGGGTTTGTATAACATTTTACACATATTTTCTCATTTGATCCTCACAACTACCTCAGGAGGTAGATATTATTATTATCATCATCTCTATTTTAGAGACAAAGAAAGAGATTGAGGGAGTGATTAAGAGATTTCCCCAAGGTCACATAGCTATGTAGATGTTCCTGATCTCAAATTCAACACTTAATCTACCATGCCATATTTCCTCTTTAAGGAATCCTAGCTACTCTGCAACATAGTACATACTAACAAAGATTTTGAAATATATATTTTTTAAAGTACAAAGTTCAACAGAATAGGCATAAATCTTCCTTCTACAACACATTTTGAACTAAAGAATAAAGTCAGCAACTAAATGAATAAATAGCAGTACTTAGATATTTCTCCAACTACAAAGAATGGCCAAGATATTTAAGGCCTACCATCTATTTAAAGTTTTGCTGAAACAAATTTTAAAACATCAAATTAATCCTGGCATTCAATCATGAAATTTTAATGACCTCCATTTTTTCTTACTATGTTTTAGCATGTACAATTACTCAACAGCCTACTTTCCTAGACTAACTTGGGCTCTTCACACAGCTATCATAAATCTTACACACTCATCTAATGTAACTAAAGACTCTGAAGCTTTAAAGTCAGCAATTCCATAGCCCTTCAACTGACTAAACACAAACTGAGAAGGAAAAGTTAACAGGTCATAATAAACAATACAAACTGACACGGTTATATGATGAAATCACACTGTAACTTTTATTACCAGAAAACAAAGTAATTTAGTATAACAAGATAAATTCTAATTATTCTCTGAGTACACAGGCTGTTACTAGCAGTATACAAAATGCCATATTAAATACATTCTGTGCATCAAGAATTTTTGAAAACAAAAATACCATTCCAAATGTACCACAAGACTTAGAACATTAACTTTAAACATAAGTTTACAAACATAAAGACCTATTAACTACTTTCATAAGAGTTGGAAAAGTTTATGGTTCAGTCTTCAAAACAGCAATTTGAAAAAAGTGAAATGTTAAAATGAAACAGAATGCTATAACAATGCCAACTTAAAATCTAATCTAGAAACACATTTTCAAGTCAATAGATTTTGCTTAATTTTTTTTTCTGGTCTAACAGTATATAAGAACACTCTGGATGTCTCATTGCAAAAGTGAGAAAACTTCCAGAATGCAAGGTATGCATCTGTTTTACCAAATTTACCACACCATGGGACCAACTGTCTCTCAGGGCAATTGTCACATAGAATAACTTGAAAAAACCAATCCTTGCTTCAGCACAACTTAAATCTTTGCATCTAGAAGCATCAAGTGCACAGTGACCCTATGAAGTAGGTAGTAGAGATATTATGATCCCCATTTTACAGAGAAGAAAACCAGGTAAGTGGCATTTACATTTACAGAACACCTTCAAAGTTAGCAACATGCTTTTTTGCTGTAATAAGACAGAAAATTTATCCACTATATATATAAAACAGAGCACTTGTTGCTACAAGATTCATTATAAATAGTGGCATCAGGTACTCTTAGCTCTTCAGGAGCTATATTTACAATTGCTTTCAGCCAATTTCCCTAGACAATGTAGTTTCAAATAAACAAGCCTGAGATCCTGAGTACAAGGTTACTTGTAAAAGTAACTCCATAGAGTCAGTCAGGAACACCCAAGTTCAAATCTGTTCTCACAGCTTAATAGCTGTGTGATCCTAAGCTAGTCACATAACTGTACTTGCTGACCTGTAAAATGAGCTGAAGAAGGAAATGGCAAATCACACTCCAGTGTGTTTGCCAAGAAAACCCCAAATAAGGTCATTAAGAGTCAGACATGACTGAAACAACTGAACAAGTTTGTAAGAAAGAAGACGACTGGTTCTTAAGAATTCTTATACACTAATATGAATGTAGCTTTGTATTTATGTTGATTCTGACCAATTGTTGGAAATGTTGTAGAGAAATTCATGTTTCAGTCAAGGGCCCCTTCCAACTCAAAACTCTGAATCTACTATACAAGGTAATGGGGGTCGCCTAGGTAGAAGAGTGCAGAGCACCAGCCCTGGAGTCAAGAGGACCTGAATTCAAATACAGCCTCAGACAATTAACGCTTACTAGCTGTGTGACCTTGGGCAAGTCACCCCAATTACCCTGCCTTCTCCCCTCCAAAAAAGCAAAAATTTTTAAAAAAGGTAATGAGTACCAATTGGGTATCTTACTCTACAGGAAAGTAAGGTGGAAAGGGATAAGAGGGTGGGGATGGAAGGGAATGATAGGAAGGAGGGCAGACTGGGGGAGGGGGCTATCAGAAGCAAACACTCCTGAAAAGGGACAGTGTCAAAGGAGAAAACAGAAAAAGTGGGGAGAGGGATAGGATGGAAGGAAGGAAATATAGTTACTCTTTTACAACATGACCATTACGGAAGTTTTGCATAACTACACATGTATAACCTATATTGAATTGCTTGCCTTCTCAATGAGGGTGGGTGAGGAGGGCAGAAGGGAGAGAATTTGGAACTCAAAATCTTGTGGAAATGAATGTTGAAAACTAAAAAATTAATTGACTGATTGATTGATTGAAAAAAGAAAAAGAAAAAAAGGCATTAAGTACTACTATGCTATTTATTCAAAACTGCACCATTTTGACCCAAAACAGCACAGTGAATCCAGGGCTGAATCTAAAGAAAAAAAAAAGACCTGGGGGTTCCAATCCCACTTCTACTCTCCTAACTACTATTATGTGGCTATATATAAATCATTTAACCCCTTTTAAGCCTCAGAGCCCTAGTTTCCTTATCCGTAAAATGAAGTTAGTAAGAGGAGGAGGGGGAAGGAATCCACATTTACATAGCACCTACTAAGCACACCAGACCCTGTGCTAAGCACTTTACGAACATTAGCTCTTTTGATTCTATACCTTATACCTGCAGTGCCTATAGCAAACAAAGTTGCTGTGAGATTCAAATGAGATACTACATGAAAAGTACTTTGCAAACTTAGAAAGTGCCATGTAAATATTAATTATTATTAACACAACATTTCTAATAGGTTAAGTTACTAAGTTTGCTACAGAAACCCATATAGCTCTCACACGAAAAATTACAAAGCTACACAATTCACCCTCCATTTTTATTGTTAAGCCTTGATTAAGCAATAATTACTTAGTAGTCTAAGTATCACACCTTGAATTTTACCTTTAAGATCTGATACACTTTGATGGATCTTCATCTAGGTCATATCCAGTAACCGTGGGTATTGCCCCACAGTTCCATCTTGGGTCCTCTTCTCTTCTCACCCTGTACTTCTCACTCTGGTTTTGTGATCTCACCAGCTCCCATGGGTTCAAGTATAATTTTTATGCAGGTGATTCCCAGATCTATCTATCCAACCCTAGTCTCCATCCTGAGCTAAAGTCCCATCACCAACTGCCTTTTGAACATCCTGAAGTAGAGATCCTAAAAGGCATATAAAACTCAACATGCCCAAAAAATAACTCATCTATTCCTTAAAGTTCTTCCCTCTTCCAAACTTCCTCACAGAAGTTTAGGTACCACCATCATCCATGTCACCCAGACTTACAATCTCAGTGTTAACCTCAACTCCTCTCTCACATTCATTTCACATATCCAACCAATCTATTATCAAGACTTGTCATTTTTATGTTCATACATATTTCCTATATATTCCCTCCTCTCCGCTGACATTGCCACCATCCTTATACATGCCTTCATCTCCTCCCACCTGAATTATTGCGATAGTTTTCTGACTGGTCTTCCTACCTCAATTCTCTTTCCTCTCCAATCCATCAGTTGACAAAATGATTTTTCCAAAACACAAATCTAACCAGAGCTTCCTTACCTCTGACTGCTGGTTTCCTTCAAGACTCAGTTCAAATGCTACCTTCTATACGAGAGCTTTCCTGAGATTCCTGTCCCTACTCATTCCCCTTGCCTCTGGCAAACACCCATTGCTAGTGTCTTACCTCTGAGGCTATCTTTCATCTTATATGTACATAATTGTTTGCATACCCTCAGCACAATGCCTAGAACATAGTAAGTTCTTAATAAAGGCTTGTTGACTGACTAACTCTTCCCTAAGAAAGCATTCCTTATTTGCACTTTAATCTGAAATCTAGGCAGTAGGGCTCAAAATATTAGACCAAGAAAATAAAGCTGGCTAACAGCCTTGAAACAAGACTATAGTCCAACCATATTACAAATTTAGTTGCATGACTAAATAGATAAAGAGAAATGATGAAAAAGGTAACAAATCCATCTATCACTTATTATCATTCTTCAGAAAATAATAATGTTCCATAGAATATTCTCTTTTAAAAACAAAAAGTTATGCTTGAACTCTGAGTATACAAATGTGAAAAATATCAAACCAATACTCAGTATTTTTAGAAGAGACTGATTATAAGAGATAGCAAACTATCACTAGTGGAAAAAATCAGGACAAAAGTAAAAAGATTTGCCAGTTCAATCTGACTTTTAAGCATGCCACTTTCAACAATAAGCTTCATACCAGCTGAACATTTAATAAGTATAACAAAAAGCATTACATTTCAAAGCATAACAAAATACTTTAACAATAGCACTCCCAGACAGAAGGATTAGAATTTCTATAAAGATAGCCTGTCTAATATTACTTGTTGCTTTCAAAAACAGAGTATCATAAACAATGTTACAAGGACAATTAGCAGCAAAGAAAATTGCTACAAACAGTACGGTAAACATAATGATGCCCATGAAAGGTAACGTCACTGGGCTCGAGTATTGTCTCAGATTGTCTCTCATCATCAGATCTGTATCATGGACAAGCACTCAAAGGACATTACAAGAGAGTTTCATGGTATTACAAATATCTTTGGTTATAATTAAATTAAATAATTATCAATCATATATCACATGCAAGAAAGTACATAATGTACTAATGATTTTATTGTGAAAGGCTGTCAGGGTAACATGCAGGATATGTGCCCATATATTTTATTGTCTCAAAACATTATCAAAAATAACCTTGATATCAGAAAACTAATTCCAATTGAACTTCACATGAAAATCTTACCTCCGATGGTACAAATATATTACAGGAAAATAGAAGAAGTGTTTCTGTTTTCTGCATTTCCCCTGATTCCACCAACAGTTAACTGCCACAAACAACACCTGTGGAACAACAGTTTTCAAGCTGAATTAGAAAAAATTAACTAGAACATCTGAAAAGAAAGTCTTTAAAGACGAAGTTAAAAAAATGAAAAGATGGGGGCAGCTAGGAGGCACGGTGAATAGAGTACTGGTCCTGGAGTCAGGAGGACCAGGGTTCAAATCTGGCCTCAGACACTTGACCCTTACTAGCTGTGTGACTTTGGGGAAGTCACTTCTGCCTTCCCCCTTCCAAAAAAAATATATATTCTGTCACTCAACTGGCAGGGAATAACAAAGTTCCACAACCATATATTAGTGGAAAATTAATGAAACATACATGTCCTAACTTTAAGTCCTAACTGAAAGAACATTAATTTTAGAGACCAGTAGCTCAGAGAAGAATTGGTACAATTCCTAATAAACCACTTTTATCTCTGAAAGCTAAACTATTCTGATCAGATTTTCTAAATATATATTGAAATCTACTATAAACAGGAATATGTCTCATACCAAAGTGATATATCTTAGAACATATATAAACTCTACATATGAGATTAGAAAAAAATTCTACTAGGAACACACTTTAAAAACAGAATATTTTCACCATTAAAAAAAATCTCATTGTTTTATCGAGGTCATTTTTTGGCCTAAAAGTCAGTCAGTTAGCAAGCATTTATTAAGCACTTACTATATGCCAGACATTTTGCTAAATGCTAGAGTCCCAAATATAAGCAAAAATAAAAATAGTCCCTGACCTCAAGGAGCTTACATTCTAATGAGGAAAGGCAACACATAAAAGGGAATGGGTAAGAGAAGGAAGATACCTGGGTGAGAGTATAGTGGTTAAGTCCAAAAAATGAAGGATGGCTCAATCCCCTTCCCTTGAGGCCCTTTCCCAAAAATGGAGGTTCTAGGAGAACTCACCAATGGATAGAGTATTACTCAGTGTGATTATCTAACTTCACTCACCAATTCGGCACAACCTGTCTCCAAGCTTTACCTTTCCAGTCTTATTATGCATTAATCCCCTTCACTCACCAAATTTATCCAGCCAAATAGGCATTCTTGCTCTTTCTCAAAGGATGTTCCATGCCTGTCTACAAGTCTTTGTATTGGCTTAATAAAATGATTTGTTCTGTGAAGGCTGGAGTCAGTCAAAGGACTGCACTTGAGGGCCTAGATAGAGGGCCCCAAGTGGCCTCAAGGCCACAGGTTTCCCACCCCTGTATTGACTATACATCTATCTTCCCCTCCCCCACTTCTGGATATACTTCCTCATCAACTCTGCCTCTCAGAATCTCTGTGGTTTCCTTCAAAGCTCAGTTCTAGCACCACCTTCTACATGAAGCCTTTCTTGATCTCCCCAGCCTTCTCTCTTCCCAAATTATAACATACCTACATATATCACCCCAAAAGAATTTAAGTTCCTGTGGGGCAGGGGCTGTTTCATCTTGGTCTTTGTATCCCTAGCACTTAGCACAGTTCCTGACACATGGCAGGTATTTAATAAATGTTGATTGATTCCTAAATGACTTTTGACATTCCAAAAATCAAATCCATCTTTAAAAGACAATGAATTGCTACCACTGACTATTCCAAACAATATTCCCAAAACTTTGAAGACAATTCCAACAAAGTTTTAACAATGTTTCAAGAACAGTAGCATCATTATAATGTACAGCCATGTGAGGGGACTTTTGAAAGTACAACATATTTTGAGGCAAAGAAGTCCTTTGTTTATAAATACTTAACTTACAAACAACTTATATAGGCAAAATGGGAGTAGAAATAGTCACAAACCAGAGCTTTCTTTCTTGTGGAAAATGTCATTTTTCTCCTCCAGTTTAGAACACCTAGGGATTTCTAATCTAGAAAGCTATAAAAAATCTTTAATTTACTCCTGGTATATCTCTCTTTCCTTCTTCCAACCCAACTATCCAACATGGTATCTCTGTCCTCCAAGCCTACTGATGGATTAACTACTGATAACAATTTTTTTTTAATAAAGTGAAGGCAAGATTATCTCTAAGGTTTTTAAAGTCTCTAAGATCTCTTTATAATTCAGATTTTAAAATTCTATGATTCTTATTTTCCCAAAGTACATTCACTGACATTACCTGGTCTGCAAGCCTGCTTGCTACTTGTTCAATTTCTCCCTTTGCAGCAATGGACTGTCCACACCATGGAGCATAGAAAAACAACAACACCACTTCTGAATCTCGACGAATGTATTCTGCATAGTCCAACTGTCCTTGGAAAAGGTCAAGGACAGGAGATCTCGAAGAGAAGAAATTTACTGGTGGTTTTGCTGGTATTATCACATCTTTTGCACGACTAAAAAAAATCCACACACAAAAAAACCAATTAGAACATTTTCTTTCAAGAAACTTTAGCTTCAATACATCTAAAATAAATTCAATCTTTAAAAAGGTGCCTTCAATTGGGAAAAGTAAATTAAGTCATAGAGAGGCACTATCACTAACCAACCTAATATTTTTATGTTGAAAGAGTGATTGAGAATAATAGTATGTTACTTTTTAAAAATTAATGTTTTATTGATACTTTTAAAAAACCAAGAACATTGTTGTCACTTTCAAATGACTCTTCCTCACAAGAGACTTCTTTTGTAACAAAGCTTTACAACCAAGCACAACAAACATATTGGCCAAGTTTAACAACATATGTCTCGTTCTATACCTACATTCCATTACTTTCTGTCAAGACAAATCTTTTAAAGTCAACATTGGCAACATGATGTGTCAATATTATCATTAAATGATTCTTCAGAATTAAGCAATATGATTAACATTTCACTCCTTTCTCCATAGATTCTAAGAAGCTAGAAGAGTTTTTAATGGTCGACCCATTAAGAAACTTCCCTCTCTCACATATGCTAATCAAAATCAAGACTGACAATGAAGATAACTTGAAGAGACACTATCTAGAAAGTGAAAAAAGGTCAATTAACTTCAATATGCCAGTACTACGAACATTATAGTACTGTACAATAAAAGAACTATATTTTTACCATAAATGTTCATCTTTGCAAACAGTACACCTATGAGAAAGGTTCAGTATATAGAACCTATTTACACCAAGCATTAGACGAAGATTGGTGGCAACATTAAATTAGAATATACAACATTCCAGATATGATATATTAAGATTGAAAAGAGATATTTTCAATAGACAGGAACTCTCCACTTAATACAGAACTCAGACTTAAGTTTCCCAGCTTCCAGCACAGAGCTTAGTAGCAATACATACTTAACAAAATATTTGCCAACTAATTCTCAGATCCAAAATTTCAAAATAGTATGTGGGTAGTCAAAATAAGTGTTATAAAAGCTTATATGTGCTTTACTCCTAAAAGTATCCCTTTCAAGCCCTCCCAGACACTACCTTTATATTACAATTATGAAAAATATGATCATGTAGCTAGCCTATATATAAGTCCAAACTTAATGAAAAGGTGCTATTAAAGGCATACTCCCTGAGAAATGAGAAATAAATGCCAGAGGCAGGGAAAGATAGCAACATATTCCTATTAAGGTATTTCTATCAATACTTCTAGGATCTGACATTTCCTTTGTGTCAGTAATTCCTTCAAGAAGGTACGTCTCAAATGCTCCACCACTAAGCCTATGGTCTTCAAGAACTGCTGCTGGGCAAGATTTATTACTCTGAAACCAATCTGTTAATGTAACTTTTTTGAACTTAGCAAGGCTGGGCCTTGAAACACAGGTCTAGATATAGTCCATTGTTGGGCTTATACTCAAAGCTGTTGCAGCTTGGTAAGCCTTGCCAGAGTTTGTGCTCTGGTGACACGGCCTTAAAACTCACTGTAGGGGCAAGCTAGGTGGCGCAGTGAATACAGCACCAGCCCTAAAGTCAGAAGGACCTGAGTTCAAATTGGACCTCAGACACTTGACACTTAACTAGCTGTGTGACCTTGGATAACTCACTTAACCCCAACTGCCTTGCCTTCTTCCCTTAAAAAAAAAAACAAAAAACCATGCACTATAACATCCCCACCATGATGAAACTCTGGAGAAGGACTTTAGCAGATAATTTCCATCAAAAATTAGCAAGTCATATAATTTTTTAAAAATTGGTATTATAATGAGCTATTCCATTCCCTAAACAATTCACCTGTACAGGACATCATACTCCTGGATTATGCTGGCAAATAGGTGTTACTGAACTTATTTCCGGAATAAAGAAGAATTAAGATAACTATTTATTCTAATTTTCTATTATAAAAATTGCTGACTAGATATCAATGCATTTTTTAAAATGCAGACCTTGCCTGTTGACATAGTTCCTCAGATCTACATAGCACCTTTCCTCTCCCTATTTTAAAGTACTTTCACAGGATCATACATTAAGACCTAGAAGGGACTTCAGGTACCTCTTGGTCCTACTTCCTCATTTTACAGATGAAACCCAAGACTCAGGGAGGTCAGGTGACATGCCCAAGGTCATACAAATATTAGTCCTCACCCTCAGGATTTGAACCTGAAGTCTTCTGAGTCCAAAGCCACGGGGTTCTTTTCCACTATAGCACACAATCATTTTAAAATATATCTTTAGCTAAAAGGAGGCAAGCATTCTTAAACCAACAGGAAGCAAAGAGAAGTTAAGCAACTTGGCTTCCTTCAAGGTTCTGCTCAAATCCCACCTTCTTCAAGAGTCCTTTCTTGGTGTCCTCTATCCTTCACCCACATTTCTGGCCTTTCCCCTCTGAGATTACTTTCCATATATCTTGTATATGTCTGGTTATTTACATTTCTTCCCTACTAGAATGCAAGATCATTGGGCCCAGTTTTTGAACATAGGCTAAGTACAGTGCCTGGTGTATAACAACCAAGACTATACAAGTGGATACTGAAGACATGATAGTGGAGGGAAGAGTGGACCTAGGAATACTTGGTATTTGACATGGAAAAAAAGGCTAGAGAAGCATCCCCAAGGAACGGAAAGACATCCGCATCCATCTCAAATGTACATGAGCAAGTGCTGAATAGAAGTCTGACAGTCTCACTATTACAAGAAACCTATGACACAAAGTACAGGATTTCTACTTCCCCAAACTTGAGAACTCCTATTTCCTCCATCCAAGTCTTAATTCATCATATGGAAAGAAAAGTTCAGAGGAGGGAAAGGAAATCAAGTGACAGTAATCTTAGTTGGGGGAGAGGGGTGACAAGAAGAGGGAAGAGCAATGGGAATCCTGTTGTGTTCCTGCTTTAGTATGACACTTGTTTGTAGGAGAGACAAAAGGACAACAGAAAGAGGGGCACCAAAGAGAAAGACAGAGATGGGTAACATAGACAGAGACTGAGAGCAACAGAAAGCAGAGGGGAGACAATAGGGATGGGAGCAACAGGGAGACTGATAGGGGAAACAGAAAGAGGGAGGTAACACAGAGACAGCAATTGAGAGAGACAGAAAGAGGGTAACACAAGAGGGGCAAAATAAAGGGGGTCAAAAGACAGGGAGGCAATAAAGGGAGAAAGACAGGCAACAGAGACAGAGGGGTAACAACAGAAGGAGGGACAGCAGGGAACAGGGCAATATAGGGAAGGAGGCAATAGAGAAAGAGAGGGAAAGGAGATGGGAGAGTAACAGAAGAGGGTAACAGGGAGACAGAGATGGGGGGAACAGAGAAGAGAGGCGACAGAGAGACGGGCAAGGGGAGGGACAGAGACAAGGAGGTAACAGGGCAGGAAAAGGGAGGCAACAGAGAAAGAGACAGGGGATAGAGAGAAAGAGAGAGGCAGACTGGGTGACTAACTCCTTTTAGTATCAGTCAGGCAGGTGAGCACAGCCGGAATGATCCTCGTGGCCACCCGTTTCCCTCCCGCTGAGGATCGTCCGGTTGGTAGTCAGGTGCCCGGACCTGCCCCAGCTCCCCACGCCCGGCCTGAGCCGCTGTTGGTCACTGTCATTCACAACTCAGTCCAGCGGTCCTGCCACATGCTCCCAGGTGAAAGGGCACGAGAGGGAGGCAGCGCCTCTTCCGGGCGGCCCCGGAGCCGCCTCTAGTGGCTCACTCTACCTCTCCGGCGCGGCTGTCACGCGGGCCGCCGGAGCTTCTTCCTTCCTCCGGCCCCGGGCCTCACCTGCAGGTGAACTTGAGGGCCAGGAGCAGCGCGCAGCCCACTGCCACGACCCCACAGAGCAGCTCGGGCCTCCGCCGGGCCATCAGGGAGGCGCCGCGCAGCCTCCGGCAAAGGAGACCCGCGGGGCCGGGAGGGGCTGGGCTGGAGGAGCCGCCACTGCTGCCGCCGGAGCCCTCGGAGCCCTCGCCGCCGTCCCCGCCGTCTTGGTCGCCGCTGCCGCCACCGCGGCCTCCGCATAACGACATTACATTCTCTCAGACGCCGGCTTTATACAGCTCAGCCGCTGCCACCTGGGGCCGGGCAGGGAGGGCCGAGCCCGGCCTTCCGCTCCCCTATCGCGCAGCGGCTAGTGCTCGCTAACCCGGGGCCGCCACGTCAGCCCCGCCATCACGCCCGCACCAGGCCCCGCCCCTCACCGAGCCTGCGCCTTGCCCCGCCCTAACGGAAACCTATGCTACGGCCCCGCCCCTACTAGACCTGAACCTGGGCCCCTCTCCCACTGAGCCTGCGCCCCGCGTCCGGCCCCGCCCCTAACAAACCGGCGCCCGGGTCCCGCCCCAACAGAATCTATGCCCAGGCCTTGCCGCTACTAAGCCTGTACGGCGCTCCAACTGAGTCTGCGTCTCGACCCAGGCCCCACCCTTTCAGAACCTAGGTCCAGCCCCGCCCCAACAGAATCTATGCCTACTAATCTTGAACCCTGGCCTACTCCCGCTGAACCTGTGCCCCAGGCCCAGCCCCGCCCCAACATCACCTACGTCCCGCCCGGCCCCCAGTCAACCTGCGTCCCAGCCCCGCCCCCAGCGACCCGACGCCGATTCCAGGTGCTGGTGGCTGCCTAGAAGGGACTACCGAGTCGTTGAGGAATGGAATTTTAAAGGGACTTTAGCGCCTGTGCAGGCGTCAATTTACGAATGAGGACGAGGAGGCCCAGAGAGGGATGATGCCTTGTCCAAAGTCCCCCAGCGCGGTAAGAAAGCCACGCGAGAATTCGGACCAGGGTCCTGTAACTACTTGGCAGGTAGAGAGGGTCCCGAGCTTGCCCAGATTGCTTCGGGGCTGTTTCTGTAGACTAGTATGCTCTGGCCCCTCCCTCTTAAACCCTTCGTTCTTGGGGCTTCTTTGTCCCAGTTTCTGCATGGATTCCTCACCCTGGAAGGAAGCTCGCTCCGTTTCTTTAGTATGTGGGGTGCCCCCAGGAGAGAGTGCCCCGCTGTCAGAGGCTTGTTGGCCTTTAGGAGAGGAAACTGGGGAGAGGGAAAGGTATAACGAGCTAAAGCTGGAAAACGTCACGGAGTCTTATGGTTCGTTAATAGAAGGAATTGGGGGAGTCCTATAAATCCAGTCTCCGGGTCTTACGGATGAAGAAACGGGACCACTCCAATGATTTGTTCCAAAAATTCACCTCGACAGGGCGTCCCCCCAAAAAGTGCTTTTTTTTAGCTCGAAAATGAACTAAAACTTTTGGGACGCCGTCTGTTCTTGAAATTTTCACAGAAGCCTAGAGAATTCAAGCAAAAAATTAAATCGAGCTTTTAACCATATGGTTCAGACTAAGAGCTCTAGGTATTAGAGCAATAGGAAAAGAGACTGAGCCTGTGGGTTCCCTGATTGAGGGAATTCTCGCTACTAATACAGATCGGCATTACATTTTACAATTACGATTGAAGACGTCTACAATTTAAGAAGACAAAAGGATGGTTTTGTGCAGAGGGTAGTATTTTGTATTAGTGGGTAAAGGGCAATATTTTTAAGACTAAGTATTAAAAAAAATTTTTTTTAAGCCTTTTTAACCTTATCGACACACTCAAGCTTCCCCTAAGTCGTATTAATGAATGTAGGCACACCATATGGCAGGGTTATTATATGACCAATGCTCCATTAAGTTGTCGGATTCAATTTTTACACAACCAACGGAAGATATTTTCTGTTGACCGACAGATTTGCATAGATCCTTAAATCTCTCCACAACTTGAACTCAAATGGAAGCGGGGATGTCAGGGGAAGTATGAATAGCAATGCCCGTAGCCAAAAGGGATTTCACCATAACTGACCCAGTTCATTAATGAACCATTTTAACACTTGGCACACAGTTTATTACACTTTCCCTTTCTCTGTGTAAATGTGGTGTATAGAAATGCAAATATATTTAGGCGTCAGGCATATTAGAACACAGCTTTAAAAGTAATATTAGACTGCAGGTTATGATAAAGTCTTGGCGTTAGGAAGAGTTGGGGAAAGTGGATATTATGAAAGGGGGAAAATAATAGATCTACACTGGCCGTGACTCTGGGCAGTTGCCTGCCTTTTCAGTGCCCCCCAAACGACCATATGGGAGTACGGAGCGACAGCAGTTGCTGATCTACATTGGGTGGGGAGGGGGGGGAAGGAGGAAGGAGGAAGGGGAGGTGGATTCCACCCTGGAAGTTTCCTACACCAGTGATCCAAATAAACAACAACAAAAAAAGGTGTTTAAGATTTATTACTGAAAAATTGTAAAATGTTAGAGCTGAAAGGGACCTTAGAGATCTAGCAGCTAAATTCTAGCACAACCCCACCCTTCCCCCATTTTACAGATGAGCATATGAGGCTATTCTGTCTCATAGTAATCTTGGCAGAGCTCAGATATAAATCCATGCCCTACCCTTCTAAAACTATGCTCTTTCCATAATTCCATGCATTTTCTATTAAAGATTGTTAAATTACAAACAAAAAAAGATGAACAGAGGAATCCATGTGATCAAATGAGAAATAACACATAGATCTGGAAAAACTGAAGATGTAAAGTGGTATAGTCATTAAATTAAGGGAGCAGAGATCGAAGTAAATGAATGAACAAAGTACAACAGGATGCCCCAAATTTCCTGATTCAACTTCCCATTGAAAATAACTGAAAACCAAAAAAGCATGATAAATATGTGGTTCTAAGGAAATAAAAACGTATTTCACATTTATAAAGCATTTTTAGATTACAGTATGCTTTTATACACATTATCTCAACTTATCTTCAATTATTCTGTGAAGTAGTGAGGCCAAGTACTTGCTTCCATTTTGCAAACAAAAGTAAAGTGACTAATTCTTAGGCCCAGAGCTAGTCAGTATAAGGGTGGGTAAGGGAGAGTTGGGCTGGGACCACAAATGCAGAACTTTCTACATTAGGATAACAAAGCTGGTAAAAACTCTTTAAGATTCACATTTAGTTGCTGTATCTGCTAGTTTCAAAAAATACTATCTTGTGTATAGATACACCTTTTAAAGCATTTCCTAACTTTTATATCATCTGACCCTTACAACTTTATTGTGAGGTAGTATGGCAGGTGTTATTCTCATATATTCCTAGAAACTAGAAAGTCTAAAACTGAACTCAACCAACCCTCCCTGCTTCTGCAGAAGGCACCACTATCTTTCCAGTATCTCTGATTCATAATCTCAGCATTATCCTGCTCTCTTCACCCTCTCTTACCTCACATATCCAACCAGTTTAACAAATCTTGTCATTTCTGCCTTCATATCTCTCCCATTATCAAATCAGATGCCTTTTCTCCCCTTGCTTGGTTCTGGCCCTCATCCCCTCTTCTCAAGATTATTGCAGTAGCTACTTAATTGGTCTCTCACTACTCCTATCCATTGCTGCCACAAGTAAATTCTATCAAGTACGAGTCTAACCATGATTCCCCTATTCAATCAATAAACTCCAATGGTTTCCTAATGCCTCTAGGATAAAATATAAGTTGTTTAACTTTTAAAGTCCTACAAATCTTGGCTCTAACCTATCTTTCCTAGACTCACTGGTAATTATTTTCCCCCCTAAAATCAGCAAACTAATTTTATCTCTTCATTCCTCCTCTCAACTGACACTATCAACTGCCTGGGTGCCTTTGTTCTGGCCATTCCTCCAGCCGGAATTTACTCCCTTTTTTCATATAATTGAATCTCTCTTTTCTTTTGAGATGCAGCTCAGAAACCACCTTTGGGTGAAGCCTTTCCTGATCCCTAGTGCCTAGGGATCCTAAACTTGTTTTATTTAGTTATTTTGTGTGTATGTATATACAAACTTCATGTTTATGCTGTGTATGTGTGTCATATATGTAACTGTTTCCACCATTAGAATGTGGGAGTAGGGAGTATTTCATTATTTGTACCTGAATCCCCAGCACAGAAGCATAGCACCTGGAAAATGAGTACTTAATTCTTGATTAATAAATTTTACTGAAAGAACTATTATACCTTCCAACCATCATTAGCATCCAAGTAAAATAAGATTAAGTAAAGATAAAGCTGCCTTAAAAAGAAACAGAGTTACAAGGAGGCAGCATACTTCCTGCTAGGTATGTGTCAAAAGTGGAGTGGGGACAGTCTTAACTTGGTGACTGATAATAGTAGGGGAAATTGGGAACTATATAGAAAACAGCACTTTTTTTTTAAAGTGTCAATTCACAGAGCTGTCTCTCTCCACCATTTGCCCTAATGAGGCCCAAATCAAGGCACCCTATCCATAGTTTTGCTAGCAGGGCAGATGTCAAATCTACAATGTAAGCAAGCTATTGCCTGTGTCCTCTATAGTATTTTGGTTTTTTTTAACTTTTTTCCCCTTAACCCTACTTTCTCTACCAAAGCCACTTCAATGCAATGGAAACTTCTCTTGATAGAGGTGTAATTGTGACTTGGGATAGACTGATGTTAACTATGAAATATAAGAAATGCCCCATCTTATGTCAATAATATTCTTCCAGTGATGCTTTATGACTTCCACAATAATGGGGACTACCATAGTCCACAAAGTATTAAAGACTGAGGGTCACTCAAAGGACAGTGGAGAAGCACCCAGCAAGCATGAATAAACTATGACATTACAAACAATGAATTGCACTTAGGCGAAGCAGTGTAAAATATGTAAGATTCACAATCAGAAAAGAAGGTAGTAAAGAAGACTTAGGAATAGTCACTGGAGGACAATGCACAAGTTCATGGGTTGGTTGCAGTTTGTGTTGGTGAAAGGAGTACTCCACATGCATGAGATCATAAATATACTGAAAGATCATAGGGTCAAATATTTAAAGGTGGAAAAGGTCACAGAGGTCTATTCTCATCAATTCCCTCATCTTACAAATGAGGAAACAGGTCTAGAAAATGACTTCATACAGGTATATTAAGTAGCAAAACTAGGATTTGAAGTGAGGTCCTCTGACTGCTTTCAAGGATCTAATATTGAAACTGAGGTCTTACTAAAAATGTACCTATAATGACCATATTTGATATAAAGGTACATAATCATTAATCCAATATCAAATATTAAACTACTATGCTGCTCCCTCAAGATTTAGGAGCACAATGAGAGGCAGTGATCTTGAAAGGCAGAGGAACCACTAACCTGGAATGACAGAATAGTTACTAAGGTTTTTCTCAAGATATCAAAGATGATAAATGGCAAAATATATGCAATATTACATCCTGGCATTAAGTAGTGGCTTCATCTCAATAGTCATTGGAAGTATTATAAAACAACTAAATCGGCAATGAACGATTTTGCATATCAAATCATACCACTGCTTTCAATATACCTTATTTTCTCATTTGTTCTTGACCTATACATTTCTCCGCTTTAATCACTAAAAATTACTCTTTCCTATAGAACCATTCTGAGCATGACACCAGTGTTGCATAGCTCTCCAGGGAGGCATGCATTTATCATGAGAATGAGGACAAAGCTAATGCAATAATAATGAAAACAATAATGTAGAAATTTAAAGTTTGCCAAGCACTTCACAATTATTAGCTCATTTGATCCTCACAACAACCCTGAGAGATAGTTCCTATTATTATCCCCATTTTGAATGAGGAAACTGAAGCAGAGAGAGGTTGGCTTGCCAAGAGTCACAAAGCTGATGTTGGAGGCCACCTTTGAAATCAGGTTTTCCTGACACCAGGTCCATCCATAAGTATCCCTTATACAACCTAGCTGCTTCAGACTGGCCTAGATTATTCTGTCTGGTTAAACAAATATGTTTTATTTGTTTATGTGGTATACTTCTTGTAAAGATTTCGAAGGACTTTCTAGACTTCCCTCATAGAAAATAAATATAAATACTTCATGGAAAATGTCAAAATTGGAACCTTGAACAAGGATACCACATTTGTCGAACTCAATTACAAAAGATTTTGTAATCTTTACAAAAAGTCATAGGCAAAAATCTGCCCCTGTTGCCCAGCCTTTGGAAAAATACTAGACTTGTATATGTCTCAAGAACAAATGTTGCTCTAATGAACAAAAATTTCAACAGAAAGCACATACTGCTGAAATGTCTCCTCAGTACCTGCAAATTAATTGTAATCTCTGAACTTAAAATTGGCTGCTGAAAGACTGAAAAAACTATTGGGTTCAAAATATTAACTAAAAACACACACACAACCATAAATATGAAACTACATACAAGCATCATCTATTTATAAAGAAAGAGTAGCAATTTAGCAGTGAGTGAAGTAGTTTATTACTTTAATTACATTACTGCTTTATTTCAAAATACCATGGATATAATGGACTCATAAAGCGATATGAAAGTTGGTACTGTAAAAAGCTAAGGATGACATAATATTGGGTTTCCCTCATCAGAAGACATCATGCACTCCTTTTAGGATAAACCATGGAACAGCACTAGAGCTAATATAAGAAATAGCATGTAAGTCAATAACACAGAAAATTCTTATTAATCCAAAAGGAAAGCATACAGAGAAAGAAAAAGTATTCATTCAAAGAGGCAGCTAAATGTTTAAGCATTTAGTACATAATTTCATGACTACAAAAAAAATTGAGGAACCTTAATGTTGAATAGGAAAATAAAATGTTTCATCAATACTTCTTTCATTAAAAAGGACTGGTCCCCTTCCCCCCAAAAGGCATCTATATAAAGTTTTATTACAGGCAGTATTGGTCCATACAATACACAATACCAACAATACAAGTAAAATCTTTCAAAATCATCATTTAACAGCAAAGACCAAAAAAATCAAAATTTCAGCCAATTGATTTTCCAAAAATTCTTAGTGCACATTTTCTTCAAGATTCTTTTCAGTAAGTGATAGTGAAACATACAAATAGAGGAAAAAATACCCCATTCAACATATAACTAGTGTTAAATGGTTATTTTGCTTAAAATCTTTATTAAGAAAATCCTTTTTAGCAACCTACATACAGATAAGTAGCAAACTTTATTTCTTTTTAAACAAACTCTTTCCATTAAAACACTTAACGAATTTCATCCATTATTTTCTTCTTATTCCAGAACATTTGTTTATTATCTTACCTTAAAGGTCTCAGCTTAAGGACCAACTCAAGAGAGGTTTTCCTTTTCCTCATCCTTTTCCCCCCTAACAACCTTCCATCCAAAATTATGTTCAACAGATGGCAAATCTGGTACACTTTATGGCAGCCTGTCACTTTGCCATCTGGTTTCATGACGGCTCAGCCAGATCTGTTAAACACCCCATTTTCATAACCACTGTAGAATGTTGTTCAGGAGGAACAATGTATATGCCAATACAAGCAGAAAACTTGCAGCTTCTCTGCTACATGCTTTTGAATACTTTGAAATTTTCAGGTTGATGCTTTGATTAGGAAACATACGTAGCACTTTTAGTATTAGTTTAAATCTTTAAACAAAAAACTATATTTTCCAAAGTCATTATCATTTGGTGCAATCAAGCGATCTTTTCTTGCTTTGCTAAGCTTCATCTTTAGAACATCTCTTCGTTCTTGCCATTCATGAAGTTCAGCATTTCCATGGGCAAATTTACAGTTGTTTCCTTCTGTGCAAGTACCAGCCACATATCTATTAAAAGAAGTTTATGCTTGAAGCTTAATCAATTTGTTGTTTTGATATCAAATTGTCAAATAAGGTTTTATATAATTAATTAAACTTGTTCCTTTATATAAGACCTTTAGTAAAGATTCTTAATGCTCAAAAAGTTAATGAATTGCTTGAAAATTATTGTGATCTTAACTTGAAACATAGATAATATAGATTGAAAGATACTTAGGACATTGTACATTACCAATGAAGGGAATTAAAAAACTATAGGCAGCATTAAATATAAAATAAACAGTTTAAATTTTCTAGTGTATCTATACCAGAAGATTCTATTTTTTAAAAATTGTATATAAGTCGTCATCCCAGAGAATACTTTATAAAATACATATATTTATCCTGGAGAATCCTCCAGATAAAAATGGATAAAGAATAAAACATTCCAAAAAAAAGATATCCTAATTATATTTCCTGGCATCTTAACTGATAATTCTTGTTTTTACATCATATTTAACATATCCCTCCTCCCCCTCCACCATCCAACAATTCATCCCATGCACCAAGAAATTTAAAAAGTTGTTCAGAAAAACAACCAATATATCCACCAGGCATCATAATATATGAAGTTACACACCCATAGTCCCTCACTTCTACAAAGAGAGAGATGGACATTTTTCTGCATTCTTCTGTCAGGTAAAAGTTGGTCACTACAATTACACCATGGTCAGTCTGGGATTTTTATTCTTTCTGCTTACACAGTTGTAGTCACTGTGCATATTGTTTTGCTAGTTCTGCTTCAATTTATATCAACTAGTTCATGTAAATGGTCCCAGGTTTTTCTGAATTCGTAATATTCATCATTTCTTTTCTGTCATTAAATACCAGTTATCATTTCAATTACATGAAGTTGAAAATCTTTTCCATTAACAAAATCAATTAAGGAACTAAAATAAGAGAAGCTGTTTGTTATTTGGAAGAAAATGTTTGCATTAAATAGGTCTGATAGGACATGATATCAAAGATACACAGGGACCATTCACCAATGGGTAAGTGGTCAAAGGATATGAATAATTCTCCAAAGAATTACAAATTATTAACCACATGAAAGACTATCCTAAATCACTAAAAGAGAAATACAAATTTAAAAAACTATGATATTTCACCTCATACCCAGAAAATAGGCAAAACCAACAAAAAGTGGAAATGCTTGAATGATAGAGGGAATAGAGAACAGGCACACTACTTCTCTTCTGTTTCTTGTTTTACATTCTTGGTGACCTCATCAGCTCCCATATGTATGACTAGCATTTCTATGCAAATGACTAATATCTATATATCCAGGATAAATCTCTCACGAGCTCCATCCAGTCCCATATCACCAATTACCTATTAGACATTTCAGACCAGATGTTCCAAATCTACCTAAAACTCATTATGTCCAAAGAAAACTCGTCTTTCCCCCAAACTCTCCACATTTATAGAACCTTCCTGTTTCTCTGGAAGGCACAACCACTATTCCAGTCTCGCAGGTTCATAATCTTTGCATGATCACTAACTCCTCACTATCCCTTGCTCCACATATTTAATGAATCATTAAGTCTTGCTGCTTCTGCCTCCACATCTCTTGCATTTAATTCCTTCTCTTTCCTTAAACAGCTACCACCTTAACTCAGGCCCTCATTTTGCTTTTACCTGAACTATTGCAATGGATTCCAATGGTTCTCCATGTCTCAAGTCTCTCACTCTAATCCACCCTCTACACAGCTGCCAAAGTGATTTTCTGACTGTTTTACTCTCCTATTCAATAAATTGCAGTGGTTCTCTGTTGCCTTTTGAATCAAACATATCTGTTTTAAAGCCCTTTACAACTCGATCTCAACCTGTTTTCTGCCTCATTATTCTCCTTCCTAAGAAGAAGTCCAGAAAAACAGGCCTCCTTTTTGTTTCTCATACACTATACTTTTTCTTCAATTGTCATGCCTTTCCACTGATCAGTTCCCATCCCTGGAATGCACTCCCTTCCTTACCTCTGCCTCACAGCAACCATAACTTCATTTAAGACTCAGTTCAAGTACCATTTTCTACATGATGCCTTTCTTGATTCTTCCAACTACTAGAACTCTATTTAATTGCCTCATTTTTATTCTGTATTTATTCTGCATACATAGATTCTGTTCTATTTATATACATCTTCGTTGTGTCTTGTAACAAAATGTAAACTCCTTAAGCTTCACATGATTGTTTCTTTTTTTTTTTAGCTCTAGTACATAGCACAGTGCTTAATGCTTGTTGATTAATACACTATTGAGAGAACTATGAATTGGCCCAACCATTATGGAAAGCAATTTGAAATTATGCTTTCTTTTGAAAGGGCCACAAGTATCAATTACCCTTTTACCAAGGGATCCCATGGTTCAATATATACTAGAGGGGGTCAAAGATAGAAAAGACCCATATACACAAAAATAGTCATAACATCATTACTTTCTGGTAGGAGAGAAATGAAAAAGTAAATGCCCATAAATTGAGGAATGGCAAAATAAATTTTGGTACGATAACATAATGGAATATTATGTTGTTGAAAAGAAATGAATAGTTATGAACTATGAAGAATTCAGAGGAGCCTGGGAAGATATATGAACTAGTACAAGGTGAAGTAAGCAGAACCAGGAAATACATACATTAATAATAATATAAATGGAAAGAACAACAAAACTTAAATGTTGTGTAACTATGATAAGGCTTAGCCCAGAAAAGATGAAAAAATACATTTCCCTCTCTTCTTTGCAGTGCTGAGGGACTCTACATCAATTATCAAACTCAGTTGACGTGTGGGTCACTTTTGCTAAAGTGCTTTCCCCCCTTCTTTATTAGTTTTTGTTGCAAGGAGTGTTTTGCCAGGTAGGGGGAGGAGGAAGGATATATTCAGAAATGAAAGTGATGTGAAAACAAAAAGGAAAAATAACAAATTAAAAAAGAAACTATGAGATGAATAATTTTCAGATCTGAAATTTTAAAACCTACATACCTATCACAAATACTAAAATATCCTGTTGGGAAACGGTGCTGCCAGCAGTACTGGTCATCTTCTGTGTGGAAAACCTTCTCTTTGTGCTTCTCTGAAGAAATGTGACCTTGCCACTGTTTCTCACTATTACAATTTTTCCCACACAACCAGCAGTGAAAGTCTACCTATTTATAGAAAAATCATAAAAGTTATTACCCAATTAAAGTCAGACTCAATGACATAAAAGCTTCTTTTTAAAAAGTTTAAACTTATTGAAATTCATTGAAACAGGCTTTATATTGATTATTGCAAGCAAAAGTGACCAGCTTTTATAAAGAAATAATACTTTTTTTTCCTTCCCTGATAATTTAAAGCATTTGGTTCTAGTCTACCTGCCAACCTCTGCCTTCCTTAAAGTATTATGAGCATGAAGAAAAAGTATGTTACTTTAAGAAAATGCTCTAAGACATATTATCAAATCTTAAACAGCCCTCAAGATGAGAATGAGTTAGGCACATTCTAGAAAGCTATAAATATTCAATCATTTCAACACTTATGTCTGAAAGTTACTTGACAGTAAGAAACTGTTCTCAAAGACCTTAAAGTCCAGAATGTGGTCTAATCTAATCTAGAACTCTAGTCAACTTTGGAAGGCTACTCATATTATTGACTCTAAACACTTTTATACAGATACTGGTTAGTGATAAATTAGAACCTTAGTAAGATCCAAATGAAATATCTCTACTACGCTCCCTTACTAATGTGAGCCAATTTACAATAAAAGTCACTCAGATACTATACAATAATAATTTAGGACATGAAATAGGAGGGTGGAAAGAATTCAAGCAAAAGTAACACACTTCTTCACACAAAAGGAAGTCAATCCCTAGTATTTAACAAGGAATGGCAGAAAGATAACGGAGGGAACAAAGACAAAAAGTAAAGATCTTTAAAAGTATCTTTTGCCCACAACCATCCAGAAAGTCCTAGAACAAAAATGTTTTTCTAAAGATGGGTTAAAGTATATAAAATGCCAACTTAAGAAAAACTAAGAAATTTCAAATTGACTAGATACAGAAAACAATACTACTCAGAAAGACTGAATGACAAAGGTAAGATTCTAAGAAAATAGGGATGGCTAGGTGGCACAGTGAGTACTGCACCAGCCCTGGAGTCAGGAGGACCTGAGTTCAAATCCGACCTCAGACACTTAATACTTACTAGCCATGTGACCTTGGGCAAGTCACTTAACCTCAATTGCCCTGCCCTCCAAAAAAGAAAAAAAAAACAAACCAAAAAAAAGATTCTAACAGGAAAAAGTTAAATTTATGATAATGAGCAAAAATGCTATTTAAAAGTGTATATTTGTTATTTGAGAGCATTCAAGCAGAAAAAATTTGGTATTAGAAACATAAACCAGTTTCTTTTCTATGTTACCATTTGATTTTCTGACTCTTACCCTTTTAGGTATCTTTGAAGTACCTTAATGATACTTCAATATTTCAAGGACTTAAGTTTTTATCAATGCAGATACATTGATGCAAGCTACAAGCAATCCTTCTGTGCTTGAATAGGCTTTAAAAAATTGGTCCCCTCTTGCACAACTATCTGGGGATGAGCTTCTTCCAACTTAACTAGCTCTAAGCTGAGTCAGTTATTGGACCTATGCTTAAACACTTTCCAGTTTTCAAGCTTGTGGACTCTGGGAAAAGTCTTTGAAAATCCAAGGTTACTTCCTTGCTACAATGAGGCATCAAATAGGACTTTAATAGAAAAGTCATAGTCACACAGCATTCACAAATATACTCTGAGCACTATAATGGTTTGTCCACATTTTTATAGTTAAAAAAACTCTCAGGATGAAAGAAATTAAGTAACTGGCCTGAAATTGGAAAGTGAGATAGTAACATTAGTACTAGGAGCAAAAGTCTTCTGATAGCTCACCCAGTATAATTTCAATTCTGCCAATACTAGATTTATCTGTTTCAATTTAAAAGTAATACAAATAATTTGAAATTGAAACTATAATTAAAAACAATGCTTTTTTTATATGTTAGGTTTATCATGACAAAGCAGCATGGTATAAGGGAACAGGTAAAGAGGAAGATTTGGTTTCAGTCATATCTCTGATATAGACTAGCTGTGTATGTGAACATGGATAAAACATTAAATCTTTCAACATCCCCAGTCAGCACTCTAAGACTCTCAGAGGTATGGACAAATTGGTGATTTCTTTCTTTTGCTTTTTGGAGGGGGGAAGATAGGGCAATCAGGGTTAAGTGACTTGTCCAATGTCACACAGCTAGTTTTGTGTTAAGTGTCTGAGGCCAGATTTGAACTCTGGTCCTCCTGACTCCAGGGCCAGTGTTCTATTCATTGCTCCACCAGCCACCCCCACACTGGTGATTTTTATTGGTGAAAGGAGTTCCATACTAGAAGTTCTCTACACAGATAAAATCACAGATTCAGACCCCCACGCACACTTACAAAGTTTATAATTATTAAATAGTTCTTACAGTAATTTCAGCATAATCTGTTGGCATATGAATTTGTTTCCCATTTTCCTTGTTTGACTGGCCAGCTACATCATCAGTTTTTTCAGGTTTTTGACTCTTTAGCCAAATATCATAAAATTGCTCCATATCTTGTACTAAAAAAAAAACCAACCAGATATTCAACAATCACACCACAGTAGAAATACATGCAATTTTAAGTATACAACAATAGAAAAGAATAATAATTGATAATGGACTCTACTTTTAGAAGTACATAAATAGAAAGCAGTAAAAACCAAATCTGAGATTGTCAGAACTTCAAAAGTTAGCTTCCTATGTTATGGATTCTTCTTGCATTTGCAAGGTAATTTCCTATTAATTAACTGGACTTAAAATCAGAAAATATAAGGAGATAGTACCGTGACAATTTTAGCGCTATATCATGTTTGTTGATATTAAAAGTTCTTATCACCACCATACCAATGCAAATTTATTTAACATGGTTCGGAAGCTGATACTTTACTCATAAAAGATTATAAGTATATTACAATTATGATCAACATTCCGAACTTGACTGAAATCCAAGAATCAAACAAATATTCTGTAATGTTAATGAAATACAGCCTGAGTCATGTGGAGCTCTCAGTGGGAGGAGTTGGCCCAGAGAAGCAGAGAACACAAAGGAGAGGGAGAGAGAGAGAGAGAAAGAGAAGCAGCCTGAGTGAGCAGAGGGAGGAACCTTGCCTAGGGGAACTTGTTTGTGGAGAGGCATAACAGAAGGAATGTTTAAGATGTCAGTGTCTCCTGGTTTGGTGATGAGTACCTTGTTAAATCTTACCTCCTACAATCCTAGTGATGTTTCAAATAAATATTTTGGTTTTGCCTTTGAGGAAGAGAGTTTATTATATTTTGCAAACCTATCCTGGAAATATGTATGCATATTCATAGCAGTTGCTATGGGTACTGCATTGGTGTTACATATTCCCAGAGGGACAAAAAGCTGGAATATACCTTATAATAACATAACCATGAGTAATGATCTTGGGCAGTAGCTGAAAGTTGCTTTTTCTCATAAAAAATACATTTGGCATTATTGCCAAATGCTGTACAAGCTAGTGACAACAATTTGGTGGAGTTTCATTAAGTCATTCTCCCAAGTGGTCTGTTGTTGTTCAGTGGTTCAGTCATATGTGACCCCATTCTGTCAATGGGGTTTTTTATAGCAAAGATACTAGAATGGTTTGCTGTTTTCTTCTCCACTGTGTCCCCCTTTTACAGATGAACTGAGACAAGTAGGGGTGTCAAGTGACTTGCCCAGGGTTACACATCTAGTAAGTGTCAAAAGTCATATTTCAACTCAGATCTTGCAGACTCCAGGCCTGGTGTTCTATCCACTGTACCACTAAGAATAGCTTTTTTCTTAAAAACAGAAGGAAGTATTATAAGGATTCTTAAGTATATGAAGAAATATCTCCTATTAGATTTTGAATTCTATTTCTGTCTTTAATTCCTTAGTAAATACTTTCTTCTAAACATGAGAGGTTAGAATGCACTACCTTCTTCAAAAACAGATGGTAGGATTTCAGTACTTTCCTGCATTCAAAGAGAATTGAAATGGAATAGTTAACATATTTTAAATGAAGTGAACATGGTGGCCTGTACAGACTGTTGGTCTCCAGTATATGATAAAATTCTATCTACTTACTGGAGGATTGTTTTCCTTAACAGGATGAACTGCATGCTTGTGACTCTTGTAGTTAAATATTCAAATACAGCCTTAGTTTTCTCTCAAACGTTCTTATCCACAATAGAAAGGTTTCTTTTCATCACTGTATCTATCCCCAGCACTTAGCATAGTGTCTTACACATTAAGTAAGTGTTCAGTAAATATATGTTGAATTTAATTGTGAAATCTAAATTGTGACCATTACAGGTAAAATGACATCTTTAAAAACTTAGCTTCGCATATTAAAAGAATGCATTGGTTTATGAAACTCTAATATATAAAAATCCAGTTGTAGAACAATGTATTTAGATCCTCTAATTTACTGAAAAATTCACTGCTGATATCTTTTAACTAGTGAGTTTCCCTAATGTACTTAATATGTGACTTCACAAGAAAAAATGATAGAAGAAATATTAGTAACCTACTATATGCAAAAGGAAATAAACTACAATATTATAAAAGGGGGAAAGCACACTTCAAAAAACTCAGATGAGATGAAACCTTAGTTTTTAGACCATATTTAAGATAAATTCATTTTTACTCACTTCCATTCTCTTTCATATAAGTCCAAACTTCTCTCTCCTCAGGACTATGTGCAAAGGAACAATTTCCAACATACTGGCATTTCTTGCCAGAAGCAATATGATTGCACAGCTATATGAAAGAAAAAATATTCCTTAAGCCTGAAGCTCTAAGTGAAACTAACTTTTTACATTTAGTCAGGATAGGATAACTACATATTCTATTCTAGACTCAGAAATAACATTTAAAAAATGACAACTTTTAGGTGAGATTTTAACTTTAAATAGTAATCTAAAATGTACAATTAAGTTTCCAGCTTTTAAAAATAATTATACCATAAATTGTAGGGCTTATTCTTACATGCAAACATTTAAGTACTCAAATTTGTTCTTTTTTTAGTTTCTCACAGATCACTTTACTTTAACAATTAATACCATTTGGGTTTTATAGCTCCAACTCTCCACCTTACAACACACTACTTTTTCTGACTTTATTTGAACAATGAGAAAATTGAGCTTGTTAGTATATAAACCAGATATATCAGGGTAGTGAAGAAATGCTAACATACTAGCCCCAAAATTACTAAATAATAAGATTTCAGAAAACCCTTACCAACTAACTTACTTAAAATGATAGCAGATGACCTCCATCTCACTAGATGTACATTATCTGAAGATAATTATTACATTAATTAGGACATTATAGCTTTCCTATAATACCATTTCCTGTTATTTTGTAGAACATAAAGGTGCTATACTGACAGGTACAAATCTAAAGACTTGCCTTAGAATCATGTCTGTCAAGAAACAAGAAAACATTTGGCATTATTTAAAAACCTGAATTAAAACTCTATCAAATAATTATACTCATTTTTTTTATGTCATACATTCCAATACAACTACTGGTAAGTTTATGCCAATTTATTTTTTGCTTAAATAAGATCAGGCCCACACCACTCAATATATTACTTAACCTATATAATTTTAAAAGAATATTACTTGTTTATATGTAATTTTAAAACTGCTTTCAGTTTTCAAACTATTAACTGTTTATGCCCACTCACTTGGATCAAGGGCAGTTAATAAGCACTAGTTAAAATAAACATGGACATATTATTCAACAGAAAAACTACTTTTCCATGCAAAATATGATCATCTGCATGTGCCATATTACATTCCATTACTGGTTATAAGTAAGTAAGATGGCTGGATGCCACAAGGGTGTGTGTTTAACAGTTTGTTTTCAAGATCATCAACAGTAACAGTGAGGAGAAAAAACATTTCAGGGATAGTGATATTCAGGGAATGCGGATGGACTCTTGAGTAGATCTCAGAGCTGGACAAGCCCCCAACCAATCAGTTCAATCGCCTGCCTTCAGTCAGATAAGGTATAACATTTCTGTCACATTTCTGTCATTGAAAACTACAGACTGGACACTAACAAATCTAATGACCTCAATGGTTAAGGGCTGAAAATGAACAAGCCCATAGTATAGGAGAAGAAAAATTCATCAATTTCATGCCCACCTACAACAGAGTACAACTAAAGATAAACTGCATTTCGGCATCTCCTGCTACAGGTTTGTGTCTATCTGAAGACAGAACATAATAACAAACACAAGTGTGCCTTTAACATCTGTCCATGTCTTATCTTTTCCTTTACTGTACAGCCAGATAGATAAGACCTTCAATTCTGCAACCTCTTAATAACAGATGTTATCTGCCTAATAAAACATACCAAAATGTACTCACAAAAGGATAAGACTTTGAACTATGATGTACTCTTTTGCCATGATATGTGTGTATACATATACACATGTATGTATATAATTATTTTCTATATTTATGTACATATATACATCAGTGTATTAAGTATGTGTGTGTAAATTGTCTTTATTATAGAAGGATTAAGATTAGCAATAAATGTTGGATGAGGGAACATCTTTCCTAAAATTAAGAGTAAACAGTTCTTCCAGTTAGCTGTCACAGGAATATGGGACAGTTACAAATCCAACTAAATCACTATTATTTTTACCTAAGAGTTATCCTTTAAGCACAGGCAAATGTTTAGGGTTTTTCCTGGAATACTAAGTAAACTGGAAATATTCAGTAATTTAGCAGTCATTCATTGGATGTCTATAGCATAGAATGGTTCTAGATAAAACATCCAAAAAAGCTTAATAAAAATCTAAACTGATTTATATTACAATTTGCAAAATATAAATTTTATAGAACTGCAATGAAAAGTCAGTCTTTATCTTCTTTCAACACTTATTGCTTCCTTAAACAAAGACTACAATGTAGTTTGCTAACAGCATGTCCAGTTCATCTGTACTTTGTGAAAGGCTCTTCCTACTGCCAGCATATACTGAGAACTGTATATAGCATGGTGTCATAGAAAAGGCAGTGCATTTGGAGTCAGAAGGCCTGGGTTCAAATACCAGGTGCAGGTGCACCACTTAAAATCTGCCTGTTGTTAGGCAAGTCCCTTAACCTTTCTGAGGTTCAGTTGGCCTCAGGTTTCTCATTTATAAAATGAAAGTATTGCACTAAATTATTTCAAAGTTCCCTCTCAAATATAAGCTATGAACTTACGATCTTAGATATATCAGCTTACTCCACAAGATATTTTCTTATGCCTTCTCATAGACAGTACTCCTCTCTTATTACTAGAAATTTTTTTCTAAACTACACAGATTGTGACAAAACTGGACCATGCCAAATCTTATTAGATTAAAAAATATATAACTCAAATAGCTAAAGTTATATGGTGTGAGTAATTCAATCATAAACAATGCTTGAAATCTGATTCTGAAAATATATATTGCAAAAAAAACCTTCCTAATTATCCTAAAGACAAAGAGCTCTCGTCTAACAGATACAGCATTGGTGAATTAAAATCTCAAAGAATAAGAGCTTAAAAGTTACTTTTAGGTTGAAAAAAACATTAGCAATAATCTGAATGAAATATTAACTCAGCTCTACTTAAGTCAATCTGGTGGTTTTTTTCATTATAATAGTTTTAGATAACTGTGTTTCTGCTATTTAAAAAAAAATTAATAAAAGCCAAAGGATAAAATTTCAGAGTCCTAATGTGAGATATCTCTAAGGAAGTATCCATTGCCCCAGGTGAGAGACATGATTCCGAATATATAAACAATTCCTTTAAAGTTAGTCATAGTTAATATGGGAAAACTATTTGATAACTTTGCTTCCAAGACTTGATATCTCTTTCTGTCTATCTTTCTTTGGTGGGGAGCAAGGGGCATGGAGAAGAAACCAGACCAGTGATTTCATTGTTATGTGGAACTCACAGTGAAGAAATTCTCTACCAATGTTGCATGTTGGCAGCTTCAGTCTTAAACAGCCAACCAGGATGCAAAGTAAACATCATGACTCTCAAACCCAGCTCTCCAGCCACTACACTAGACTGCCTCTCAATTATCTCCTCAAAAAATTGTTTTTTAGTGGGGGGGTGGAATGGGGAGAGAAGGGGATAGATCCAGCTCTGTAATATCAGTTGCCTGGGGCCTTGAGAGGTTAAATGACTTACTCATGGTCACATAAACAGTGTGTAACAAAGGCAGAACTTGAAAGCAAGTCTACCTGACTCCAAGGGCAGCCCTGTACATACTATGCTATGCTGCCTCTCTATAAATAAAATAAAACATTGTTATGAACATCTTGTCTTATGAATTCTTTGTAGTTCATTAGCCAAACTAATTTTTTAAGCCAATGGCTTGACTGTTACCAAATACCATATCAAAGTATTAGCTACTTAATAAGTTAAGTAAACTAATTAAATAATATTTAAGACATTACTTAAAGATGTTTTTGAATATCATAAATATTAAAAAGGAATAGAAACAAATAATGTTATCTTTTAATTTCACTATAAATTCACTAATAAAGATTACTATTTAAAAAGCTTGAGTTTCCCTCAAATTAATGTCATTTTGAAATTATTTGAGGTGCCTAATAAAAAAAAGTGGCTTAAAAATTACGTATGTACATCAAACTGTAAAGGCATTTGTTTCTTTGTGGGAAGAGGACGGACGTTCATCCACTTCTTACGTTCATTAGACATCACTCTCATCGCTCGACGATCTTTGGTCCACCTAAGAAAAATGGAGTTCAGAAAAACAAAGACACACTGGCAATAGGTACAACATACAGGAATAGATAGAAAGTTTGTACCTCCGGGGCCATTAGAGATTTTATCTATTTGTTTTGCTTAACCTTATAAGTGACATTTCACAATGTTAGAAATAATACCTCACTTTAAACTGGCATTTACATTAAAACTCTTGCTGTTGAGATTTAAAATTAAAGGAAAAACAAAAATTAGTCACAAAAAATCAAATTTACTAATTTTAAAGTGACAATTCTAAAAATTCATTCTTTACTTCTGACTTCCTAAATTATTTACTTTCCCCTTCCCCTCTTCGATGTTTTAACTTTTCTTCCTATGTTGTAGTTCCCATAATTTCTTAACAACATATCTTCCAACTTATAAAGCAAATAATAATAAAACTAACATTTATTTTGCACATGTTACTTACGAGTGCCCTGCTTTAGCACTACAGTATTTTCTGTTTTTATCTGGTTCGATGACTTGACCGTTTATCAAACATTGGGCACATACAAACTTTATCTTTAAATTAAGAGATCCATATTTTATTTGGTTTCCAGGTACCTTAATAAGAAAAAAAATTATAGAAAAATAAAAAATAAATTATAGGAAAATTAGAATTTTTCCCCCAAATCAAAAAGGTACCACAATACATGCAAATTAAATAATACATCTAACTAAAAAAAAAAAAACTAAATAACACTGATAACATTTTAACTCACCCTAAAATAAGGGAAAACATTTAGATATGACAATTCTCTGTATTATACTAATAACAGTAATAACAACAATAAAAATGGCTAGTATTTATATAGCACCTGCTATATGCCAGACATTGTGCTGGGCACTTTAGAAATATTATTTTATTTGATCTTCACAACAACCAAGAGAGGTGGGAGCTATTATGTGCCTTTTACAATTGAAGAAATTGAGACAGAGGTTATATGACTTGCCCAAGGCCATAAAGCTAATAAATACCAGAGACTGGATTTTAACTAGGTCTTTCCGACTCCAGGTCTAGCGATCTATCCACTGTGCCACCCAGCTGCCTCTCTTACAGAGTAAAATGTATGTATTTATAAGTAACTACAAATACAACCCTTACCCACATCTCTGGGGTATAGAAGATGTGTTGCCATTTATAAGGAAATACAACTAATGCAATAACTACCAATGCAAGAAACAGAAGTAGATGCTCAAGAAATACCCTGGGTGATAATGAACTAAAAACATCCTTTCTCACATGAATTTTTTACTTGATTTTAATATTAAACAGAATGTTAGTTACCACATGTAGGATCATGTCATCATAGCTCCAGAGCTAGAAGGGCACGCAGAGCTATCTTGTCCAACTACATCATTTTACAAATGAGGAAACTGTGGGCCAGGGAGGTGAAGTGTTTACTGCCTGCAGTTCTCCTTCCCAACACAAAAGTTCAATTTGTTGCCCACTTTCTGTAACTCTAGCTCTCTTACAAATGTTCTTCCCCAAAGGACTGCCTTTCTTGCATGTACTTGTATTTCCAGTGCTTACTGTAACACATAGTAAGTGCAGAGAAATGATTTTTCATTCATTCACTCGCTGCCTGAGGTCACACAGGTAGTAAGCTTCAGAAAAGGCAGATGAATGCAGGTTCTCCAAATCCAGAGTCAATGCTTTTTCCACTGTTTCATCCTACCTCCCATTCTATCCTATACTGAAACCAATTTAACAAGGGATTTCTTTCATTTAGTCCCAAATAGGATGTCAAATGCAGAGCTTTCAAATGGAAATACCTGTGCTCCATGTGCTTTTGCTTCCATGTTTTGCCAATATTGCTTAGATTCTTGAGCAATGGCATCATGTGTTATGCCTAGGAAGTACAAAAGCCTTTATTTTAATTATTTCCATAATAACCTCCACTTATTTAACAGAAATTCAAAAACATCAGCCAACCAAATGCTCATTTATATTTATTCCTCATCTAATGTTTAACAAACAAGGTAGTACTGTATTTGGGGGAAAAAAATTCAGCAAACAATCATTATGAATTCTTAAGAAACCTTTCCTCCTAAGAAATCTACACCAAACTGATTTGTAACAATAACTTTAAATTAGACTCAATGCAGGCATTTTCTTAAAAAGTAACTTAGCAAAATGATAGCTTCCACAGTTCTTAAATTCTAACCTACAATTACACAGATGTTTACATAATGCTTTATAAGGTGGCCTTACTATTTCTGGTGAAGCATACTTCCAGTTCCTACACACCTGTTTCCTTTTGTATTATCCAGACTTTTAGTTCCACAAGGCTGTGTGCATAGTAACACTCATCTTCCCTTAAGCAGCCATAACGAACTTCATGCCGACACAGATCAAGTTGACACTGATTATGGAAAGCACGAATTTTACAATACTTGACTGAAGTTTCTCGTAAAATGTGAACGAGGCACCTAATGTGAAAAGGGAGGCAATATTTCAATTTTCTGCAAAAGTATGTATATTTGAAAAATAAATCCCTAAGCAAAAGTAAAGGTCTCTATTAAGAATGTATTTTATGTCATTATAAAAATAAAAAGTAAACTTAAAAATAACTGTCTGATGGAACCCCTTAACAATAAGCAATCTATATCAAATAATGCTTTTATTATATACAATCATTATATTAAAGAATACAATCTGACCTCTGGTATATCTCAATTCACGCACTTAGAATAAGATTCTTTTGCATTAGTGAAACATCTATTTAATTTTATTTTACCTGGGAAGGCCACTAAAAAATTCCTTCCTACAGATTATTCTTCAAAATAATACCAACAAATAAAAAAAAAGCATGATAATAGCACTGCTTCTATTTGCTATTAATAAAGAAACTTTTTGTACTTTCTACTATTCCTTGACAGAAGTGAGAAGAAAAAATGCCAACATACTTGTTGTCTTCAAATTCATGCTTTGTAACTGGGTGAGAACAAGAGGAAGAAATATCTTTATTTCTCCTGCTTATTATTCGGGGCTTATGATCAAAACATTTCTGGAACAGACAAGAAATAGGGTTTATCATAAAGACAAAATCTAAAATAAAAATTCCCTACCTAGAATTTTTATTTTATCATTACAGTATTTTCAATAACCTGCTGCAGACATTCACTAATTTTTCCATTCAAAATACTTTTTTAAAAAAAAGATCCAATTTTATAAAAGCTTGCAAAGAAAATGTACATTTAAACTGTTGATTGCCAAAAAGCCTCATCAAAGTTTTGTAGCAGAAGAAAAACTTGGAAAGTGTACCTCACAAAGGAATATAAATTCTCCATGATGTTCTTGAAGAAGTTTGAACACTGTGAAGTTTATCTTTCCACTGCCACCAAAAAGAGCCTCTCGACTAAATGCACCTTTTCGTTCCAGTGTCCACACATCAATCTCTTCTTGGCAATAGGCAAAAGTGCAGTGACCTGGATATCTACACTCTTCTTCAGCAGCAACATCTATCATTAAAAATATTAAACTGTAAGAGTTTAAGGCATTTTGACAGTTAAAAAAAACAATTTATAAAAGTTTAGCATAATTTAGGTTTGTCCTAACACCATCATCTTTTTTACTTTGCAGAATAGTCCAGAGACAGGTTAAATTTACATACATATACCCCACATTTCAAAAGCATGATATTAACAAGTTTAAAGAAATGTTATCCATAATAGAATCAAGTTTTTACATTTTAAATATGTTGAATACAATTTTAAAAGTTAAATATGTCACAGAAGAAAACCTCTATAACCTAAATGTTTGCTAGCCCTGTGCAAATTCAAAGAATTATTCAGTGTTATTTGATATGAAGGGACAATACATTTCAAAAGAGGGCCGACAAGAAATAAACATTCTGAAAGGAGTGTTTATCTCTAAACACTGGACAACAAAGATCTCAAAGCTACTGAGTTTCACCAATACCTCAACCATTTCACTGATGTTATTCAGCTTAGCTCCAGTCAGAGGCAAAAGGACTAAGACAGTTCTCTTATTTATTTTTTTAGGGACTGGGGCTCCCTATCACATACTAGATGGAAATGTAAGGGCCTTACTCCTAAGCCCAGGCCCATGATGATCAGCATGAGAGCTCTGACCTGCTCTTTGACCCAGGCTGGTTCTCCCCTCCTAAGACAATCTGGTAGCTCTCCCACTCCTGGGGGCTCACCATATTTATGCTCAACTTACTGTAGACATCTGATTAGCTTAGTTCACTGAAACCCAGAACTCCTGAGCTCAAGACTAGCATCACTAGTTCACTAGCATCAGTCTCATCAATAGCTGGGATTACAGTCATGTACTACCCACACCCCATTTCCTCCAAGATAATTCTTTTTGTTTTTTGTTTTTTTGTTTTGCTTTTTGGAGGGGCAGTTGGGGTTAAGTGATTTGCCCAAGGTCACACGGCTGGTAAGTGTTAAGTGTCTGAGGCTGGATTTGAATTCAGGTGACTGACTCCTGATTCCAGGGCTGGTGCTCTATTCACTGCACCACCTAGCCGCCCCTCAAGATAACTCTTGAAGTACATCAATTATCATACATGGACTGTAAAATACACATGAGAACCTAAACACCATGGCAAATACAGTAAAAGAAATATTAAAAACTCACTCTAGTTTCCAACTTTAAAATAGCAACAAAGGTGATTTTCTTCCACTAAAGGATGGATAACGTAATAATAATTAGTAGTAGTAGTAATAATAGTAATCTTTAGCCCTTACATAGAGCTCGGCGTTTTAAAAAAGCACTTTCAATTATTATCACATTTGATTCCTACAATAACCCTGGGAGGTAGGTACTATTATTATTCCCAATTTACAGATGAGAATACTGAGGCAGACAGAGATTAAGTGACTTGCCCAGGATTACACAGCTAGTGAATAAATGATGCCGAACGTGAACTCAGGTCTTTCTGATTCTAAGCCTGTTGCTCTATCCTCTGCACAACCTCATAGCTATTTTTATTTCTCTTTTTGTCGATTTAAGAGTATAATCAAAATGCCTGGGTTGCTAACTCTGAAATACAATATCATTTTCACCAGTAACGGAACACTTACTTATCTTTATTCAACCCAGTGAATAATAATAATAACATAATAAAATACCTTTACATATATAATAAGGCCCTTCATAATTTGTCTTCGTTGGTCGTGGACGTATTTTTTTCCAAGATTTATCTTCAACATTCTTTATTCTACCAATTAAAATGTCTTTCTTACATTTATGATCTAAAGTAGGAAGGTATGTATAATCCATTAATTTCGGACCTAAAGAAACAAAAAATAAATATAAGAGTTCAAATGGTTTAAGCCAGTTACAATCACAAACTGACATATCATCTTTAATACTCCCAAGCGAAAATTTTTAAAAACAGCTCTCAAACTAAAGTATAACTGTAATATATGACAGATTTATACAAGACATTTTTTCAACACCATTCAACCTTCCATGAAGCTCAATATGAATCTGTTATCTAAGAATCCAAGTCTGCCCTCATACAGCAGCCCCACCATCTCACTGAACTGTCCTCTTAATTTTCTCCAATTACATTACTTTTCTGAATTTCCCATGGCATCTTTTAAACAAGGATAGGTTACATTTTTGTTTTCTTTCATTTTCAATATTCTTTTGGAGACAGCCAAGTATTTTCTTGTACTTTTTGACAGAATAATGCCTTACTTAGATCAATGACATGAGAAAGACTTCCCAAAACTTCCTAAATATGTTCCCCTGATTGCTTGGAACCAGTCATCCTCCACACTTAATTTGAATTGTTTCCTAAATATATTGCTGTGTACTTGTCAGTTTTCTACCTGCTCAATTTTGGTGCCACACAGCTCCTTCTACTTGATCCTCAACCAAGCTACCACTCACTTACTGTTCCCTCTGGGAGCTTAGGGAGGCATATTTCACTTTGTATGTTCTCTTTCATAGGATACATACTAAGACTAAAAATAAATTAGCCCCATCATTGACATCTGCAGTCCCTTATTGAGTGAATGAAAAAATGAACGAAAAAGGCATTTATTGAATGTTTAGTATATGCTAAGCACAGGTGACACATGGATCCTTGTTGGAAGGGTGGGGTGGGAAGCAGGATCCCAGATCTGGGAGGTGCTGCTACTCTGGTACTTAACTGCTTACTCTTCCTAAAAAAAAAATTGAGGCTAAAGGACATCTTTTGGTTCCAGATATCCATCCCATCCCCCCAAAACCCAAATCAGTGAACAATCCCTCTGAATGAAGAAAAACTGTTACATAAAACCAATGAGTTGTTAAGCTATATATGAAATATTCTTTATCAGGAGTCTCCCACTTCTGTGCCCACTGTTGATGCTTCTCTTTCACAAATAGGCTGGCTTAGCCCATCCTAAGTATTTTTCTCCTTATCTACTTTTCCCATTGATGTGGTTATGTAACTCCTCAGCTCAAATCCCTACAATGGCTTCTTATTGCTTGCCAACAAAGTATAAGTTTCTTGGCCTGGCATTCAAAATTTTCTCACAATGTGACAGCACCCTGAATTTTTAGACTTCTCTAGTATTATTTCCCTAATATCCATCCCAAAAATGGCCTCACTTTGTTCATTTTAATCTCCCACTCTCAGCCTAATACCAGAGTTCTTAACCTTTTGTGGGCCATGGTCCCCATTAGCAGTCTGATAAATCCTAAGAACTCCTTCACAGAATAATGTTTTTAAATGTATAAAATAAAACACATAGGATTATAAAGGTGACCAATTATACTGAAATACAATTACCAATTTTTTGGACAAATTCACAGAACCCAACTTAAGAACTCCTGTCTTTTATTTCTAACCATTCTCCTTTAAAGCCCAACCCAAATGCCATGTCTGTTAAGACTGATTTTCTGATTTCTATACTTGGTAATGGTCATTACTCACATCAGAATCCATATAATACTGCTTAAATATTAAGAAATATATGGTAGAATAACTACCATACAAAATAGTGTCACAAGCACCTGGTGGATTGTAAGGTCTATAAGGGTAGGGATTCCAACTTATCTAACCTTTGTGCCTCTGTGCAGCATAAAGCACAGTGAATTGTACACAATCAACAGTTAATCAGGGGTGGTTAGGTAGAGCAATGAATAGAGCACCAGCCACACACACACACACACACACACACACACACACACACACACACACACACACACACACACACACCCCCTAGCCATGTGACCTTGGTCAAGTCACTTAACACCAATTGCCCTACCTTCCCCCCTCCAAAAAAGCAAAAAAAATATTAACAGTTAATCAATGTTTGCTGAACCAGATCAGAAGAATTCAGATTCATATAAATGAAGTAAACAATCTATCAACATTCTAATACTTTATTCCTAAACACAATATACAAGCATATTAAAACATAACCATACAAAGAATAAACTGTAAACTATAAGAAAATACTCATACAAAAGATCTTACTACTTAGACTAACATAAAAAAATACATGAACATACCAGTATGTAACTACTTTAAATGAACTATTCTGAATTGAATTCAAATTCAAACAAACTTTGATATTTTCCCTGAACTTGCCAAATATGTGAAGCACATATGATCAATCTATTGTTAAAACTCTCATTTAAATGCTTATCAGCAAAGTACACAAGTGCTTTTCACATTTGCTTACTTCAGATACTGAGTTTAAACCTCACAAGATCTAATATATGAAAATGGGCACATTTGACCAACAACATTTCCATTGGAAACAAGATGAAATATGCTACCCACCTCCTAGGTTGTCAAAGAATTATGGTACAAATTGAGACATACACTTTGGGGATATGCTGGGAATTTGTTTTGCTAGACTATGCATATTTGTTACAAAGTTTTTTTGGGGGAAGGGGGAATCTAGGGAGAAGAAGGAGGTAGGGGGGAAACAGGTTTTTGTTAAATGATAAAAAAATTAAATTTGAAAATGGGCATTTTGATTATGGACATGTGGATCTTATTTTGTACAATGTCTATAAGACTTAGGTCTGATACACAATTTTGATCAAAAAACTCTTTCAAGTAGACTGGGTTATAGAACGTTATCAGACAAAGTATATATTTTAATTATGCTTATATCTCTTCAAAATCACTTCCATAATAAGTAAATTTGCTGATCTTCACTTCTTGATCCAGCCATAAATCCTGCACTACCACTTACTATATGAATTTCAGCAACTCACTTAACCTCTTCTGGGCCTCAGTTTCCTCATCTGTAAAATGAAGGAGGCTGGACTAGATGTAGATGACCTTTCAGGTCCCTTCTAGATCTAAATATGTGATCCTATGAAATGAAAAAATTAACAAGTAATTCATACACCTGATATAACACAATAAAGGACAAATAAAATGAAATATCTATCATCTCCCCATGTTTTTCATGGTGATAAAAACTTCTAATCCAGGAAAGATAGTAACTTATACTACCTTATTCCAGAAAAAAGTAGGGGGAAACAAAGTAATGTGTAATGTGGTTATGACAAGACCAGTTAGATATCCAGGACTGTACTTTAGTTCCTATACTGCTTTTTAGGTTATTTTTTACTTTAAAATAGCCAGTGACATCATTCTCTTCTTATACATGCCAAATCTGACACCATTTTTTCAGTCTTCATCTGTCTCAACCTATCTGCAGCATTCAGCCTTGTGGACCACCTTCTCCTCCTAGACACTCTCTTCTCTCGAATGTTCATGACAGCACTTCTCTTGGTTCTCCTTTTACCTGACTAACTACTCCTATGAAGTCCCCTTTACTGGATCATCATCCATGTTACACCCCACCGTGAACATACCCTTTTGTACCAGCAATCTTCTCACCATACCTGGAATGCACTCCTTCCTCACCTCCAACTCTTAGAATCCCTAGCTTCCTTCAAGTCCCAACTTGAATGCTGCCTTCTACATGAAACCTACCCTGATCACACACCTCCAACTGCTAATGCCCTGCCACAATCACCTTGTTTTGATTTTGTATATATTTGGTATACACTTACATGTGTCTGTCCTGAGCCCTCTTTTCTTTTCTCTCGATACTTGTGCGCTTGGTGTTCTCATCAGCTGCCATGAAATTAATTACCTCTATGTAGATGACTCCAAGATTTTTATGCGCACACACACACGCGCACACACCAAGATTGTCCCAGTCTCTCCTGAGCTTCAGTCTCACATCTCTAACCACCTATTAGATACTACAGATGTTCTGGTAAGCATCTAAAACTAATGTGACCAAAAAACTCAGATCTTTTCCCCAAACTGTACCCATCTTCTAAATTTCACTGTTTCTATCTTCTACCATCTTTCTGGTCACCCAAACTCACAATCTTGACATTATCTTCTTTTTTCTCACCCTATATGTATAATCAGATTCCAAATATTTTTGTTGCTACCTACTCAAGATCTCTTGCATTCATCCCTTTTTCTCTACACACACAGACACCACCCAAGTTAAGAATCTCATCATTTCTCACCTAGATTATTGCAATAGCTTTCTAAGTGGTCTCTGTACTTCAAGTGTTTCCCATTACAATCCATACTCCACAGAGCTACCAAAATAAATTTCTTAAAGTTCTGGTCTAACCATATAACTCTGATAATAAACCAACCCCCAATTGCATTTAATGTCAACTATAAAGTCTTCTGTTTGATATTTAAAGACCTTCACAACCTTGCTTTCAAGCTTTGCTATAGCCATTACTAGCCTTCCTGAACTTTGTTGTCTAGACAGATGGACTTCTTGCTATAAACACCAATACATTTCCTATCTCCATGGCTTTATATAGTTTTTCTCCCAAACCTGGAATGCATTCTTTTCTCATTTCCAACTCTTAGCTTCCCTACCTTCTGTCAAATTTCAGCTCAAGTGTTTCCTTTGACATGAAGTCTTTCCTGATCACAGGCCCCAGAATGGCTAATACGCTCCCCAAACCACCTAATTTTTATTTGTAAATATTATGAATATACTTATATATGTACATGCTTCTCCTGAGAGAATATAAGCTCTTCAAGAGCAAAGACTATTTCACTTTTGTTCTTTCCTCCCTATATCATGCCTGACATGATGCACTTAATAAATGCTGCACCACTAATAGATCTAGAATAAAAATATCAAGAGGCAAAAGATAGTCCCTGTCCCTAAGAAGCTTAACATTTGGGGAAATAAGCAAACAAATTATGTACAAACAAGCTATATTCAGGGAAAGTAGGAAAATAATTAAAAGAGGAAAAGCATTAGAATTAAGAAAATTTGGGAAAGCCTTCCTATAGAAGATGGGATTTTAGCTGGAACTTGAAAAAAGCTAGGGAAGCTAAGAGTCACAGTTGAGGAGGGACAGCATTTTAGGCATGGGGGACAGTCAGAGAAAATACTCAGAGCCAAGAGATGAAATGTCTTGTTCATGGAACAGCAAGGAGGGCAGTGTCACTGAATCAAACAGTTTGTGGGTATGGTATAAGAAGACTGAAAAGGTAGATGGGGCCTAGGTCAAGGAGGGTTTGTTAATGTTAAACAGAGGATTTTGAATTTGGAAAGAGGAGCCACTGGAGTTTACTGATTAGGGGAAGTGTGACATGGTTGGACCAGTGCTTTAGGAACATCACTTTGGTGGCTGGAGAATGAACTGGAATGAGGAGAGAGATTTGAGACAAGCAGACCCATCAGTGAGCTATTACAATAGTCCAGGCATGAGATAATTAGGAATAGCAATATCAGAGGAGAGAGGAGGGGCATAGTTGAGAGATGTTGCAAAGGTAAAATCAACAAGCTTTGGCAACAGATAGGAAATGGGGACAGATAATGAAGAGTCAGTGATGACACCTAGTCTAAGGGATTTGAAAGATGGTGTTTGCCCTCAGCAGTAATAGAGAAGTTAGGAGGGAAAGAAGATTTAAAGGGAAAGATAATAAGGTCTCTTTTGGACATGTTGAGTTTAAGATATGTACTGAACATCCAGCTTGAGATGTCTGAAAGGCAGGTTGGAGATTCTAGTGTGGAGGTCAGTAGAGAGACTGGGGCAGGAAAGGTATATTTGAGAATCATCACCATAAAGATGGTAATTAACTTCATGATAGCTGATGAAATTACCAAGTGAAATAGTAGAGGAAAAAGAGAATCCATGACAAAACCAGATGGGACACTAGTAACCTAGTGCTAGAGATCTTAACTTGGATGAAAATCAAGCAAAGGAAACTTAGAAGAAGCAATCTGAGAGGTAAAGAGGAGAACCAGAAGAGAGTGATGTCCAAAAAATATAGAGACAAAAGTATCAAGGAAAACAGGGTGATCAATGGTGTCAAAGGCTGCAGAAAAGTCAAGAAGATTGAGGATTGAGAAAAAGATATTAAATTTGGTAATTAACATGTCATCGGTAACTTTGGAGAGAACAGTTTCAGTATTTTTTTACTACATATTAATCAAATCAACTCAGTTTTCAACAGCAAGTTTTAATTTATCTAAGGGAATACAAGCTCTTCCAAAGTCTGATTCTCACCTGATTTTATAAAACAGAGTTGACATGCTTGTCTCAATTCATGAGATCCTTCAAGTGGATTTCTTCCAGCTACAGATGAAGATACTTTAGGAGACCCGCTACTAAAAACATTTCCAAAATCATTTCTAGGTTGACTTGAAATTCCTAGGAAACTCTCAGAAGCAAACAAACTAGCTGGTCCATTCATCTGTGAGAGAAATAAGGGATTTAAGGATATACTGTCATCTGTTTATTATTGCAATATCATTGTAAAAAGCACTAAAATAAACCAAATTCTCAGTAAGTAGTACACTTGTAAATGCCTCATGCTAACTGCTACTCAGCCTCTCAAACTTTTAAAATTACACTTCAAATTCCCATTTCTAGGGGGCCTATTTTTTTTCATTTGGAATAATTCATTCAACTTTTTTATTCTCTTTGAAAAATAAAAAAGTGAATTTTCTACCAATAACAAAATTTTATATACTTTAAAGTGTATGCTTAAACAGTTTTGCCTAGTAAAGTAAATAATTCAGTATGATTGGACCATCCTACACTTAAGGGGGTTTACTACCAAATCCCCAAAGAACATGATTTTAACATTGTTGTCTACACTATAAACAAATTCCAGTGTGTTTAATAACTTATGCAACTACTTACGCACTTTTTATTCTTCTACAATAAACACATTTATAAAAGGTACTTACAAGTAAAATGGAAGAATTATTGTTGTTAAGCAGTGTTCCCTCTCTAGAAGTTGATGTAGGCAGATCTAAAAATAACAATAAAAAAACTTTAATGGACTTTTTATTCCTATCATGCAATAAAGAACACAATGATTTAGTAATTCAGTGCAGATATCTTTTTTCATATTTGCCTTCTTGTAACTCAATTCCAGGGCATACTGAATTTTGCAGATTTCTAAGTAATTAAATCTTCCTGTTTTAATGAATATAACCTTTCCTCCAGAATCTAATCATGTAAAAATCATGCCAATAGTTTATGAATGAGTAACAATTTCTAGACGTAATTGATATACTTTCAAAAACTACAGGATGTACCTGGATATACCATCAAGAACTACATCCCTAAAATGTCAAAGGTGGAAAGTACAAGAGTGCCTCTCTAAAAACCACTAAGCATGAAAGTTTATTTTGTAATAAACAATGCATAGAGTTCATGGTGGTACTCCTTTTCTTTCTCTCATTAATGGTGAAGTCCTATTTCCTTTCCCCTGTTAAGACCTATTACCTGTACCTGGTCAGTTTAATTTTACCATGTATCCACATATACAAAAATATTATAATTCAAGTCTTTTCAAAGTAACCTAGGCAAGGACTTGGTTTCTTCTTCTATAAAATGAGGGGACTAGATGAGATGATCATTAAGGTTCCTTCCAGCTCTAAATCCAATATTCATACAACACCAGTCAGGACAAAGACAGAGTAGGCCCCTGAAAATCTAAGGAGTTACTATAGCAGCTAATTCCATGGTTGACTTGCTGGCTAATGCAAATGAAGTCTAAACATTGCTTTCATTTAATGTTTTTCTCTCTAATAGTGATATCTAATTTAGTAATCTAACCAACTTATAAAATTGCCTACAGTATATAAAATTCCTATATAACACACTATAAAGAGTCTTTTGCTTGAAGGGAAAAATCTCCAAGTTCACTGTTTTTCTAAAGACAATGCAAAAGTTTTTAAATTTTTCTCTCCTAAAAAAATGAAATAGACTTTTGTTTCCTTTACTCTGATTTTTCTAGAGTTTATTTGCCTCACCCTTTTTTAAAAAATGAAATCTAAAATTAAAGTGATTTTTTTGGATTAATTCAAATCAGTACACATAAAGTATTAAACCACTTCTATATTGTATTCACTTTTCAGAATAAATTGTTTTGGGGAAATGAGGCAGAAATGACAAAAACAAAATATTAGCTATATAATAATTTAATTCAGATAACTACAATGGAAATTAGAATTTCAAGCAAAAGTAACTTTAAAACTTAAATCTAAGTCTCTATACTTTAAAATTGAGTAATAAAGTCTTCCTAGTATCTACTATCGGGAGGAAAACTTTTTCTAAAAAGCTACCAAACAACAATTTCATTATTTAGAAAATAAACTTGAAATATTTCAAATGTGACTCGATGTTTACCTCTTTTGGAGTCACTCATTGAAAATGTATTTAAAGAAGAACAAAAATCTTCCAATGATGAAGTCAAAGGCTGTGGATACATTTCTGAAAAGGAAGATGCAGGAACATATCCTGCACACGTTCCTAATAAAGGTGCAGAAAAGGGTATACTAGGAGTTACACTAGATGTTGGAATGGATCCTCTGACTACTGTGGCTGTCTAAAGGAGAAAACAAAAAGAAAAAAGTATTTTTACAAAGTATCTGCAAAGAAAAATATTTAAGACTTAACTGTTTAAAATGTGATATGCAACATATAAAAGTGTGCACCCTCATAAAAACAAAGAAATGCAAATTTAAATTATCATGAAATAACATTTCACACCAATAAAATTGACAAAAACAAACAAAAATGACAAAACTCAACAGTGATGAGGCTATGAGAAAAGAAGTAGATGCCATACAATGCTCTACAAAAAGATTGTAATGACTTGCATAACCTGGTAACAGAACAAGAGTTACCAAGCTGATCATGTATTTGTCCTACTAATCTCACTATTAGAAACATAAGCCATGGGGCAGCTAGGAGGCACAGTGAATAGAGCACAAGCCCTGGAGTCAGGAGGACCTGAGTTCAAAATCCAGCCTCAGACACTTAACACAAAACTAGCTGTGTGATTTGGGACAAGTCACTTAACCTCAATTGCCCTACCTCCCCCCCAAAAAAGCAAAAAAAAAAAATGAAAGAAAGAAACATACCAGGGATATAATTAAAGTCTTTCTAAAGCTGTTTTATCTGAACAGAAAAGCTGTTAATCTATAGTTTGTTTATTTCCTAAACAATGGAAAGGAAATGAATGGACTGTGGTATATGGATAAAATAAAGCTCTATATCTCTGTTAAACATGACAAATGAAAACTATGAAGAAATTCTGGGGTACATGTGAAATAACATGAAGCAAAAAAAAAATGAGAAAAACACATAACAATCCCCTAATACTAAACTATACATATACATATAGTTAATCAATGTTTTCCTTAAACTGTTGAACCCAGAACTGAACTCAATACTCCAGATGAGGCCTGATGAGGAGAGAGTACAGTGATAGCATTATCTTCCTGTTCTTGAAACCTACGAATTTCTTAATGCAGCATAAGACTACATTTACTTTTTTGGCTGCCACATAATACTGCTGACCCATAGAGCTTGCAAGTCACTAAAACCCAATATTTAACTGCTATCTAACTATGCCTTCCCCATCTTGTATGTGTGATATTTTTTTTGTACCCAACTACAAGATTCTACATTTATCACTAATTTAATTTTATCTTATTAGATTTCTCCTGATGCCAAGATGTTTTTCGCTTCCAAGTCTTATTATTCAATGTGTTTGCTATCTCTTCCAACTTTTGGGCATCTGCAAATTACATTTATCCAAGTAATTAATGAAAATATGAAACAGAACAAGGCCAAGCACAGATCTTTAGGGCATTCCAATGGAGACCTACTGTCACACTGACACTGAACCATTAACAACTATTCTTTGAGTCCTGCCATCTAACCATTTCTGAATACATCTAATTGTTTAATTCATTTATCTCCATTTTCTCTACAAAAATAGGCTGAAATATTTTATCCAAGGAGATCAGAAGAGTATTTAGAGGGAATTACCGTTATAATATTTACATGCTAACTACTTCACAGCATATAATTTTGAGTATAAAAAGCATAACATTTAGCAAATTTATTAGATTAAGGATATGCACTTTGTTACAAAGCTTAAATGAAAGGATAACAACTAGAGATCAGATGACCCAATTTGAGGTTTCTTTTGAAATCCAAATATCAGTAGATTTACAGGCAAGATAAAAAAGGATTATGGAAATATCTAATGGAATGCAAATGTTACTTTATTCAAAAGTTAAATTCATTTTTTTCTGTAATAACAACATTTAAGTAGGGGTATTTATATATCCCCCCCAAAGTGCTCAAATGAGGGGAAAAAAGTCTTCTGGGAACAGTTCTGTGAAGTTGAAGAAGGCCCACAAGGACACAGAAATACTAATAACATGCAGTACTAAAATCTGACACTTATGTAAAGAGGCTGCTTTTGAGGAAAATACCCATTCAGATAAATTCAGTTGTAAGTCTGTGTTTTATGTGTAAATTCTAGGTTTATTCCTATAACTTTACATTTTGGGATTATTTTCTAAATAGTTTGCCAAACGCCAATTAATTTCTAGAATGTTTGGAAAGTAAAAGAAGTGGCGGTGAGGTGGCGCAGTGAATAGAGCACCGGCCCTGGAGTCAGGAGGACCTGAGTTCAAATCCGGCCTCAGACACTTACACACACACACACACACACACACACACACACACACACACACACACACTAAAAACTAGCTGTGTGACCTTAGGCAAGTCACTTAACCCCAATTGCCCTCCAAAAAGAAAAAAAAAGTAAACGAAGCCCTAGGAAAAAGAGACAAGACACAAAATATATATGTCCTTAAACTCCCATTCTCGAGATTCATTGCTTGATGTTTTTCCTTTTGTTTCCAATAGGCCTCCATGACATCCCTCCCTGACACACATGGATATTAATCTTAATATATGAGTCAGACTGAGAAGGTCTTGCTCATTTTAAATATAACTAGAAAAAAAAATAAACACAGATAAGATGATGTGGAAACATATAGGACTACAAACTCTGGAGATAAGAGCTGCTTTCAAGCTATGGCCCAAGCCCTGAAAATACAAAGAAGGCAAGAATATAGTCCCTGTCTTCAAAGTACTCAGTCTATTGGGGGAAACAACATATAAATTACTATGTGCAAACAATACATACAGTGTAAATGCAACATAATCTCAGAAGGAAGGCACTAGCAATGGAGATCAAGAAAGGCTTCTTGTTGAAAATGGTAGTTAAGCTTTGTCTTGAAAAAGGTCAGTAAAAAGGAGGAGGTTGAAGTGAGAAATGAGGACATTCTAGGTACGAAGGACAAGTGAAAAGACTTGGAGTCAGGAAATTGAAGTGTCATAGTCAAGGAATAGCAAGAAGGCTTTAAATGCCAAGCAGCTAATTTTATATTTGATCATAGAGGTAATAAAGTTCTACTAGAGTTATGAGTGAGAAGGTAATGGAGACATGATCACACCTGCATTTTAGGATGATCACCCTAGCAGCTTAGTGGAAGATGGATTAGAATAGGAAGAGACTTAAAGTGGGGAGATGAAGATATGAACCAGGGTGATGGCTATGTCAGTGGAGAGAACGGATCACATATGAGAGATGTTGTGAAGGTACAAATAACAAGATTTAAGAAACTAGCCATGCGGCGTCCATGCAAGTGAGGAATTGAAGATGAGAATGTTTTTACCCTCAGAATTAATAGGCAAGCTATAGAGAGGAGAAAGTTTAGGGGAGAAAAATAATGCATTGTTTGGGACACATTAAGTTTGAGAAGCAAACAGGACATCCAGATGTCTAAAAAGAATGTCCAAAAGGCAGGTGGTGATGCAGGACTAGCTCAGGAGAGAGAATAGCGCTGGATATTTAGCTAAGGGAAACATCTGCATAGAAATAGTCATTGAACCCATAGGAGTCAATGATTAAATCACTATAAGTGAGAAGGAATAGAAAAAGAATTCTTAACCTTTTTTGTATCAGAGAATCCTTTGGTAGTCTAGTAAAGTCAATGGGCCCCTTCTCATAAAATTTTTAATTGCATAAAATGTGAAATACATAGAATTCCAAAGGAAATCTATTAAATAGAAATAAAAAATATTTTTAAAAAACTAGTTCATGGACCCCCAGCTTAAGACCCTGTAATGGTAATTTGAAGCTCTTCCCTGCCCCTTAATAAGTGTAAGGGAATTTGAAGACCTTCCTTGCTTTGAGCTACAGACCCCCTGACACAAAAGGAAGAGAGAAGTGGGACCAGGAAAGAACCTCAAGGGATAACCACAGTTAGTAGACATAAGCTGGATGAAGATCCAATGAAGCGCTTTACAAATATTATTGCATTTGAGTCTCACAACAATCCCGGGAGGTTAAGTGCTATTATTATTATGATTTTACAGTTGGGGAAATTGAGGCCAACAGAAGTCACATGACTTGCCAAGAGTCACATAGCTAATAAGTGTCTTGAGACTACTTTTGAACTTAGATCTTCCTGACTTCAAGACCAGTATTTTTTTCTACTGTGCCACCCAGCTGCCTAGAGGGTTTAGAATATTGGCAAGGAAAAGAGACACCTCTTCATGTGAGACAAGGGTGAAGATGTCTGAGTTATGTGATATAAGGGAGGAAGAAGGAGAGGGAGCTTTTTCAGTGAGGCATGAGGGGAGTTCCTCAGCTGAAAGGGCAGTTAAAGAGAATGCTATGGAGAGACTGAGGAGAGATAGGAATATTTAGAACAGCTACCATTTGTGAACAGGATAGCAAATGGATCAGAGAGGTCTAAAAGTATGGCCTTACAGCACTGAAGGACCAGATGAGGATATATAATATATTTAAAGTGAACCTAATCAGTCTAAAGTAGAGGATACTATAGAGTTGAAGTGATTCACCAAGAGTTGATACAGAGAAGAAAGGAGAATGTAAACAAGGCAGAGGTGATGACCTAGGAAAGAACTGAGAGGTGGAAGGACAAGAAATCACAGTAAGTTTGACAAACAGAACTATGTAAGGCAAAGGGAAGATGGAATAATAAAAGATTTTGATCAGATAAAAGAATTTCAGTTTACAAACATGGAAGTAGAATACTTGTGGGTGATGGCAAGATCAAAGGCAAATTATCTGTGTGTAGCTAAGGTAGAGAGCAGCACATCATGAGAACTGAGTATACTAAGGAACTGGAAGGTTAAGGTATTTGAAGAAGCATAATAATATATGTTGAAGTCCCTAATATGAAGGAGGGAATGTGGAGAGAAAAGGTGGAGAGAAAAGACTTTGAGTGGGTCAACAGATAAGGACTGCCAGGATCTGAACTGGTTAATAAATTGGAATAGTATGAACCTTGAAGGAAGAAAGAATATTAAGTGATGGTAGTACAGGGAAGGCCTGGAAAAGGTAATAGGGTATTCCAATTCCCTAACTGAGTCAGGTGGTATGAATGAAAGGACAATTAGTATTAGAAAGGGTGGATTTGAGATTGATGGGGTATTACCAATAAAATTGTGCTTTCAGTGGTGTTCATACTGTTTTGATCATTACACCTTTCCACCAGTGACCTCATCAAATGTCACATGGCTTAAAAACACAACTATAATAGGTAATGTCTTTTGCAAAAGTCTAAAAATACTAAAATTATCCAAGTGTTATTATTAAAGAGAAGCAATTTTAAAGGTAAGAAGCCTAAAGCTTAACCAAAAAATGTACAGATTCATGCTAATTTGTATTGCCCAAAAAACGTTACTGATCCCACCTTTAGAGAAACGAGGTAAGTAGAATTTTGAAATTTACCAAAATAGTTTCATCAGCTTCTGGTGCAGAATCAAGTAGTTCATCTATTTCATCACCAAGGACAATATCACCATCATCTAAATATGTTTCAGGCAAAGTGAAGGAAATCTTTCCCCCATTTGCCAACATGGCAGAAGGCAAAGGACTCTTTTCCATTTGCAAAGGTAAAACAGGAGTTAAAGGTGTAATAGGAATTGGAGCCAATTCATTTGATAATTCAGGAGCAAAGTCAGGAGGAAGTAGAGAAATAACAGGAGCAGCTTCTTGCTTTGGATCTGATAAATCTGTAACAGTAAAAGAGTTGAGGGGTTTTTTTTAAATCTCATCTCGTTTTCTGTTTATCAGTAAATATGCCTAATATAATATGTCATCCATCCTAAGAGACAAGTGCCAGAAGACAAATGGAATGACAGAGGGGAAAGTACAATTTTTAAAATGATTCTTATGTATTCAAAGGTTATTTCACTTGTGGATAATCTACCTTTTGGAAATATGGCTAAGTGTTTGCTAACACCACCACTGAAAAGAGGGTCAGGCCAGACAAAGAAGACACAACTCAGATTTCAATTACTCTCTTTAAATCCTAGTAGCATAGAGTTGATTATGATATTTAAAACATATGTAGTTTTGTGGCACTTACATATAAGGATGAACATAGCAATTTAATTTGATAATACTTTATAATTCATGACTTATAAAATTTATGTTTCCTTTTAGTTTGGTACAATAGCTAAAAGCTTACCTAACTCTATATCTTCTATAGAGCTCTTTGAACCCTGGAAAATGAAGCAAATAATATATTAATATTTCAAAGAGCATTCATTCACTATTTAAAGTGTTTTCTGTGTACCAGGTATGGTACCGGGCATTATTTAATGAAATTGTCATAGGAAAACAATTGAAAAATAAAATTGTGGAATAGGGTGTTATAAAAAAAAAGACACTAAAAATATTTTTAAGTGATATTTCAAATTACAGGAAAATGTTATCATTTAATTTTTGGAATAAGTTTTAACTTTACCTTGGCTGTTACTTCTCCCGGAATTGAATTTGAGAACTGAAATAAATTAAATATACTTCATTTAAAACAAAATTGACTTAAAAGTTCGAAAATAAAAGCCAACATATCAAAAGTACAACCCTTTACCTTACCTTTGCTCTGACATATGCTTTCCTTATTTTAAATCCTAATTTCTGGGCTAGTTCTTGAGTTAGTTTTATCACAGACTCATCCTGAAAAGACAAGAGATAGACTAAGAAAGAAAAGAAAGGACTGGAAGCAATATAAGATAATGAGAAACATGAAACATAACTGGAAACCATTTTCCAGCAATATGCTTGCCTTAATACTTATAACAAACTAAAACTGGATGAACTCTTAAGATTTAAATTATTTAAATAGTCTTAGTGTGACAAACACTTTCATGAGAAATGAATCTTTCTAATATAAACAAACAAATTTTTAAAAATTCCATACCTGAGGCACTGCCAAAGAACATTTTGCTATTGCATCATAAGCTTCTTTATATCTTCCTAAATCACTTAAAGCTTTAGCTTTCCGATACAGGGCTCTACAGTTATTAAGATTTAAACTTAAAACTTTATCACAGTCTTCTAGAACTTTATCATTCAATCCCTAAATAACAAGAAAGAGCATTAAAATTAACAATGAACTTTTCTAATACCAAAATATTCATAAAACATTAAATTTATAAAATGCCAAGTAACTAAGCACTAAAAAGTCAACTACATATTTACATTTTTAAAATATCAGAATCTATTACATGCTTTTTTCTTTCAAAGTTATTTTTTTATTCTTTGAAGGAACTGAATATCAACACAAAGAACAAATATGATGGATCCACTTGCTGATCTATCTATGAAGCCAAGAAAATCATTAAGTGTTTATTTCAGTCATAAACACAGAATCATAGATTTTGAATTGGAAGATACTTAAAAGGTCAACTAATCTAATTTCCTCACAATTTATAGATTAGCAAACTAAGACCCAAAAAGGTTAAGGTTCTTGAGGTAGGATCACAGAGGCAAAGATGTGGCAGTTGGAATTTAAATCCTGTTCCTCAAATTGTAATACACTGCTTTTTCCATTATTCTAAATATCTTTCATCTACTGATCAATGTCAATTAACACCAAAAAATAAGTATAGTGACATTTCTTTAAAAAAAAAGTCATGGTTTGGTTAATAAATAGAATTTACATATTACTTTAAAATTTAAAAATTTTATATATATATATATGTATATATATATATGTTGTCTCATGTGATACCAAAACAACCCTACTAGAGATGCTATTATTAATCCTATTTTACTGATAAGGAAATAGAGAGGGGTTAAATGACTTGCCATGGGTCATAACACATAGAACATGTCTAAGATTCAAACTCATGTCTTCCTTATTCTAAGTCTAACACTCTATACACTGCATAACAGGACTGGTTAAACATGATTTAGTTATTTTAAAAAGCACAAAGGAGTCTATATGTCAAAATGATGACATTTTGAGACTGTCTATGAGATTAATTGTTCTTTGTTGTTTTTTTCTGGTACCTTTGTTGATATGCTAAGAACTTCTAGTCAGGATAGCTGACCAAATAGATTATTAAGTTAGATTAAGTCTCAATCAGGTACAAAATAAAACAATCAATGCTGAACTAGGAGAACGTTCTATTAATGTTTCTCCCCATACAAATATACATATACATCCTCAAAATCCCTACATATGGGTCAATTCCAGAGTAAAATAATAGTTAAAGAAATATTTATAAAATCTTTCAACATTACAGCCAAAACTTTTTTTTAGTTTCTTCACCTACAAAAACTAGTATGATTCCCTAGAGAAGAAAGGAAATAAGGAAAATAGGAGAAATAGGCTTACTTTTGAGAGCTCCTGTATTACTTCTGAAAGCATTTTATACTGTATCAATTTCCACAGGACTGTTTTTTTTCTCACCTTGAAAAATTCAACAACTTACCATATTTGAATAGCATGCAATACGATTTATATGCAGCTTTTCTAATATTTCATTAGAAATTGCAATTTCTTCAGACCTTGCATAATCAGCTATGTTTAAAGCTTCTGTATACTGACTTAATGAGCCATTCCAGTCACATTCTTGATATATATCATTTCCTTCATTAAAGAGATTTCTTATAAGTGTCCATAGAAACACCTAAAAAAGGAAAAAATTTTAAATGGCAATTATTATGTAATGATTAATATTTCAGGGGTCACAACTAAACAAAATTGGTCATTTGTACAGAAATTATCATAGCAACTTTATTAACAACCAAAAACATAGAGATTGTCTGAGTGAATTATTGATGGCAGCATGGACAAGGAGATCTGGCTTATAGTGAGACCATAAGTGACTTTGGTCATTCAACTTCTACAGGTCTATTCTCTAATCTACAAAATAAATAAATTGGAAAAGAATAATCATTGCTTTAGCAATTAGCCCCAAGAGTCTACTAATCTAGACATCCTAATACATTCTTATGAATGGCTCCTACAGCTAAAAAATACATGGAAGTTAAAGGGATCAAAAAAGTTAAAAACAGAAAAATCCACATTTGGAGCAACAAGACCTTAAAGGTAGTACGTATGGGGTCTGGGCTCCCTGAAATCACTGCTTTCTTCTTTTTTCTAATTATTAAGTCCCCTTCCTTGATAGCTTCTTCCTCCTCCCCTTTTGTCCCCTATTATCATCTTCATCAGCTTACTTCCTGGTTTATATCTGAATAAAACAAAGAAAAAATAAATTTCCCTGTTTCTAAAAAGATATTTTTAAATGCTGTCACATTTGTCTTTAGGGAAGAACCGAAATGCCAGATGTGGTAACCTTTAGTTTTCAAAGATTTCATAGAAAGAAATAATAAATTAGAAAGGAGGAAATATTAGAATAAAAAAGGAAATGGGATGAAAAAAATTATCCCTACTCTTCAACACTGAAGGATAAAGCAATGAAACTTCAAAGCTTTAAAGAATCTATTACCTCATACTGTTCCTGTGTTCCTCGGTATGGCAAAGGTGACCTAAGAAAGAGAACAAAATTAATTTCCCCATAGGTTTAACTACCAGTCTATTCTAGCACTTATTTTGCCAATCTTCAATTTCACATTAAAGTTACTTAGCTTATTTCTATGTTAAAAACACAATTACATTGAATTCTTTTTTCAATTACCATTTACATTTCACATCTATAGCCAAAAACTCTAAGAATGTAACATTTGTGTCTCTCAAATTATACCAGAAGCAACTATTAAAAGAAAAGGCTGGTTTTTAAAATGTAAAGAAAAATTTTAAAGATAGCATAAAATGATACATTTTATTTGATCCAATGTTTGACAGAAACAGCTTTCAAATTAATTTCTAAGTCTGAGATTTTAACTTTAGAAGATTACAAGTAAGAGTCCATCAGTCTATAATTCATTACACTAATAATAGTCTGTGCATCTGGTAGCTTTCAAAGAAGAGTTCAATTGCCCGTGTTTTGACAAGTATCACTATGTGAATTTAAGACTTATGCTCTAGCAAGTGAAAAGAAAATAAATGAGCAAAATAACTTCAAAATTAATTTCATTAAACTTAATTTCATTAAAGTTTATTCAGTAAAACTGTTTTCATGAGTTACTAGAGCATGTTTATATTCTTCAATCCAATGTTTTAGAAAATATAAAAAGGCCAACTGTAAACACTAAAATAGGGAAGGAAGGCTCCATTTCAACTTAAAACTGATATGATTACAGAAAGCAAATAATGAAAAAAATAGTAATGTCTAAAAGTACAACTTGTAAATAGACATACACCAAATTCAAGCACATATTAAGCATCTACCACATGCAAGACATTTTGGTAAGACAAAGAGATACATTTCTTGCTTTCAAGTAATTTACAATCTAGATGGGTAGGTTTCAAACACATAAATAAAAATATAACATCTTAGAATATTAGGGGACAGACAATGTAAACAATCATATAGAGAGGTAGGAGAGGATAAAAACAAGTTCAGGCAATGGCTGAACAGTCCATTTTACCTAGAAAATAACATATGTGAAGAATACTGTGAAACAAGTCTAGAAAGAAAGGGTGAAATAAGAACATGGAGAGCCTTTAATTCCACACTAAGTAGTTAGGACTTATTGCAAAGGCATTTACTACTGAAAACATTGGGGAGTTCAAGGAAGGAAGGAAGATCTGAATGAGTTCCAGATACTGGGTCAATTCAGCCTCAAGTACTTACTAGCTGTGCGACCCTGAGCAAAACGTTTTACCTCTGTTTGCTTCAGTATCCTCAATTGTAAAATGGGGATAATAATAGCACTTAGCCCCCAAACATTTTGTGAGGATCAAATGAGATATTTGTGAAGCATTTACAAATGAGATATTTAAATATGTGGTTCTGGAGGACAAAACCTGGAGGATCTGGAGGATCAATAAACAGAAATTACAGGAAGGCAGATTTTAGCACAATAACAGAACTTCTCAACAACCACAGCTGTTCAAAAATGGAATAGAGTGCTTTATGAAATAATAAGATAATTTTTTTTTTAAAAATGCTTAGCACAGTGCCTAGCACATACTAGGTGCCATATAAAGCTCATTTTCTTCCCTCTCTCCCTTGTGAAATAATAGTTTTTCATCAGTGAAAGTGACTGAACCAAGGCTGGATGCCCATTTATAAGGGATGTTGTAAAAGTGATTCATATCTTGAACAAAAGATGGATCTAAAGACATCTAATATCCCTTCTAATGCTAAGACTCCACAAATCTATGAAACAGTGCTGGAGGAGGCAGTGGATTATTTCAGACAGACAACAACATGATCAGAGTTAGCTATTTAAAAAATTACTCTGGCAGTAGAATTTAAGAAGGACTGAAGAAGGGAGATAAAGCAAGGGAACCAGCTAAGACTATAAAAGTAATGAACACCTAAATTAAGGTACTAAGAGCAAGAATGAAACTAGGAGGGGATGGATAGAAAAAATATCATGAAAGGCTTAACAAGGTTTCACAAATGGTTAGATATGGAGGGTAACAGTAAGGGAGGAATCAAAATAACTTCAAAGTTCTGAAGTTGGGTGCCTGGAAGAATTGGCAGGGCCATCAGCAGAAACAGTGAAGTAAAGATGAGAGAAACTATGAGAAAAAGATGTGTTCAATTTAGAGAGGGCCATTGAACAGTTTGATATGTACATCTAGAGATCAGGAAAGAGGTGGAGCTATATACAGAACTAAGTCACCTGCATAAGGGCAATAATCGATGCTTTAGAAAGAGAAAAAATTGTCAAAGAAGGAAGTACAGAGAAAAGAAAATGTAAAGGACAGAGTTTTGGAGAATGTTTCCATTTACAGGGTGGGGAAGAAAAGGTAACAGAAAATGAGAGGAGACGTCAGAAAGGCATGAAGATTACGGAGCTGCAGTAAATGATTTAAGAAGAAAGAAAAGGATTTGGAACAGTTGTTGTGGAGAATGCAATAAATGGGGAGTTAAAAAGATTGCTCTGACACCCAATGAGGGACCCACTTAAGTTGAAAAACATGAATCTGTAATAAGCCCAGATAGTGCAGTCTTGTAACTTTCTCCAGAAGTGTCAATGGTCCAGTAGCAGGAGTAGACAAGGCTAATGGGGAAGGCTACCCAAACGCAGGAATTAGTAGCAAGGATATGGTAAAGCAGTAAAGGATTCATGAAATGAAGCAATCTTTATCTTCCGAAGTCTGACAACTGAATCAACTTACTAAAAAAACAAGTGAAGTCAGAACAGGGGTGATGATCTAGGAGAACAAAATTAAGTATTTGGTGATGTTAAGTATTTTGTGATCATGATAAAAAGGTGATAAGCAGTTTGAGAAACAGTCAAAACACAGAAAGGGTAGATCAGAAGACTACGACGATGGGGGGTGGAGCCAAGATGGCAGCACAGAAGCAGGAAACCTCCATGAGCTCCCCCCATAACCACTTCAAATACCTATAAAATATGACTCTAACCAAATTTTAGAGCTACAGAACACACAAAGTGACAGAGAGAAACAAATCTCCTGCTGAAGGAAGCCTGGCAGGCTGGCAGGGAGGGTCCATCACAGTGTGCTGGGAGCCAAGCCCAGCCCCATGTGAGCCCACAGTTTTAGCCCCAGGGTGGCCCCGACCGGAGACTGTGGCAGACTGTGGGAGGGTGGATAACCAGCAGCAGTGGTGGTTTCCAGAAATATCAACCCATAGATGCTGAAGAAAAAGTGAGATGTCAGTGGAACTCTGTTGGAACTGGAGGGGACTGAGTGAGGTCCAGCCTCTGGCCCCGGAGCTAGAAGTGGCAGAGGTGCAGCAGCCCTGCACCTGCCTCCATATGGCTGCTTCAGAGTTCCTGGCCTGCAGATCATAATGGGTGCAAGCAAACATTCAAAGGGTAATCGCTCTTGCTTTAGCCTGCCTGAATCTGGATCATAGTCTTGGGTGGTGGTCCTGAGATGTGTGACTAGTGAGCCAAAGCTGGTGGTGGCTATAGAGACGGCGCCCCCCTAATAGCTCTGGCAGCTCTGAAAACCCCAGCAATTTGGGACAAAGCCCTCCCTTCTGGAAGCAGAATTCTACGGTGCCAAAGAATTCAAAAGTCAAGTAATTGAGGGGCAACATGAGCAAGCAAAGGAATCAAAGCAAGCACAGCAATCCAACTTTAGATTCCTTGTTTGGGGATAAAAAGGATCAAAGCGTGGAACAGCAGGAAGACAACAAAGTCAGAGTTTCTGCACCAAAAGCTTCCAAGAAAAAGATGAACTGCCATGGAGGAATTCAAAAGGGATTTTGAAAATCAAGTAAGAGAAGTGGAGGAAAAATTGGGAAGAGAAATGAGAATGATGCAAGAAAATCATGAAAAGAGTCAACAACCTGACAGAAGAAAATAACACCTTAAAAAGATAGACTAACTCAAATGGCAAAAGAGGCTCAAAAAGCCAATAATAATGCCTTAAAAAGCCAAATTTGCCAGATAGAAAAAGAATTTCAAAAGTTCACTGAAGATAATAATCGCTTCAGAATTAGAGTGGAGCAAAGGGAAGCAAATGATTTTATGAGAAATCAAGATCCAAACAAATGAAAAAATAAAAGGCAATATGAAATATCACATTGGAAAAAACCATTGACCTAGAAAATAGATCCAGAAGAGATAACTTGAAAATTACTGGACTACCTGAAAGCCATGATCAAAAAAAGAACCTAGAAATCATTCTTCAAGAAATTCTCAAGGAAAACTGCCCTGATATTTTAGAACCAGAGGGCAAAATAGAAATTGAAAGAATTCACCAATCACCTCTTGAAAAAGATCCCAGAAAGAAAACTCCTAGGAATATTATAGCCAGGTTCCAGAGTTCCCAGATCAAGGAGAAAATATTACAAGCAGCCAAGAAGAAACAATTCAAATATTGTGGAAACACAATCAGGATAACACAAGATCTAACAGCTTCTACATTACGGGAT
>CM053583.1:284108164-284125209 GCA_028627135.1 Pseudochirops cupreus | reverse complement strand
CCTGAATCTATTTTCTGGGTCAGTGTTTTTTTCAAGGAGATATTTCACATTGCCTTCTATTTTTTCATTTGTTTGGACCTGTTTAATAGTATCTTGATTTCTCATAAAGTCATTTGCTTCCATTTGCTCCATTCTAATTCTGAAGGAATTATTCTCTTCAGAAAGCTTTCAAGATTCTTTTTCCATCTGGCAAATTTGGCTTTTTAAGGTATTCTTCTCTTCATTGGCTCTTTGGGCCTCTTTTACCATTTGAGTTAATCTATTTTTTTAAGGTGTTATTTTCTTCAGTCAGGTTGTTGATTCTCTTTTCATGATTTTCTTGCATCATTCTCATTTCTCTTCCCAATTTTTCCTCCACTTCTCATACTTGATTTTCAAAATCCTTCTTAAGCTCCTCTATGGCTTGTAACCAGTTTACATTTTTCTTGGAAGCTTTTTGTACAGGAGTTCTGACTGTGTTGTCTTCCTCCCGTTCCATGCTTTGATCTTTTTTGTCCCCAAAAGAGGAATCTAAAGTTGTATTGCTGGGTTTGCTATGCTTCCTTTGCCTACTCATGTTACTTGACTTTTAGGTTCAGTAGAACTCTGCTTCCAGGGTGGAGAGCTCTGTCCCAGATCACCGGGGTTTTTGCAGCTGCCGGAGCTATTAGGAGGCTGCCGTCTCTGCAGCCCCCACCAGCTTTGGCTCACTGAAAACTCACCTCAGGACTACCACCCAAGACCAGGATCTCAATCCAGGCAGCTCAAGACGAGCACTTAGCCTCTGAATGATCGTTTGGCCTCCCTGTAATCTGTAGGTTGGGAGCTTCTGAAGCAGCCACATGGAGGCGGCTGCCCTGAGGCAGTCAGCCAGACCCTCTCCCCCAAATTTATCTGAGTTCCACTGACCTTTCACTTAGTCCTTGTTTCTTATGGGTTGGTAAGTCTGTAAAACACCACAGCTGCAGGTGATGCGTGGTCCAGCCGCAGCTTGTTCTGGTGGCCCTAGGGCTCCAGCTGTGGGTTCATGAGGTGCTGTTCTGGGCTCCCAGTGCACTGTGATGGACTCCTTCATGTCTGCCTGCCAGGCTGCCTTCAGTGGGAGCTTTGTTACACTGTCATTTTGTGAGTTCTGGAGCTTTAAAATTTGTTTAGAATCATATTTTGTGGGTATTTGAGGTGGTTATGGGGAGAGCTGTGGAGTTTTGCTGCTTCTATGCTACCATCTTGACTCCGCCCTGGTTCTTCTCTCCAGAGCATCATTTATTATGTGATAGTGAAATGGTAGGAAATTGGGGACTAAGAATTACACGGTTTTTAGACAATTTATAAATACTAACAATTACTGGTACTCTTAATGTGAAATTTTTGTTTGTTATCTAGTAATAAATGTATTGGGCAGTTGGGTGGCATGGTGGATAGAGTGCTGGACCTGGAGTCAAGAAGACTGATCTTGGGACGGCTAGGTGGTGCAGTAAATAGAGCACCGGTCTTGGAGTCAGGGGGACCTGAGTTCAAATCTCACCTCAGACACTTAACACTTACTAGCTGCGTGACCTTGGTCAAGCCACTTAGCCCCAATTGCCCTGCTTTTCCCCCTCCAAAAAGCAAAAACAAAAACCAAACAAAAAAAAAAAAAAGAAGACTGATCTTCCAGACTTCAGATCTGGCCTCAGACACTGTGTGACCCTGGGCAGATTATTTAACCCTGTTTGCCTATGTTTCCTCATAGGAATGAGCTGGAGAAGGAAATGACAATCCACTCCAGTATCTTTGCCAAGGAAACCCCAAATGGGGTCATGAAGAGTCTGACATAGTTGAACACCAACCATGAATGTGTTGCTGGAAGAACTGAACTATGTCAATATTTATATTCTTATAAAAAAAAACTGGAAGACAAAAGGAAGTTGCTCCTTATTGAAAGGATGGTTCTCAAATTCTCTTTGGAGGGAGAAATAATTTGGAACAGCTGGTTTTACTGTGTGCCCAAATGCAATAAGAAACATCATTTCATGGGACATTTGATCCTCTTGCTTTGCAGGGCTTATGATGATCATAAACCAAAAAAGTCACCCTGAAGATAACTGCAGCTTATGTATCAACACGGTAAAGAAAAAGAGGTAGGAAAGTATGAAGAACTTCACGAGTTGTGCCAAAGCTATTCAACATACTCTGTGATAGTTGTTTACTTTAATGCAAAGATAGGCATAGAAGAAAATGGAGACTATATCCTAAAAACAGTGGTCCAGGGCTTTATTTTGTTTTGTTTTTAAAGACTAGAGGTGTGTGGAAAACTCCAAAACATTATACTTACATGTCATAAATGCCTTATTCATTCAGGGAGTCAGAAAATAAAAAAATAAAAATGAAAACAAAGACAAAAAAATAAAGAAGAAGGGAGTTAAAAAGAGTTGGCTACTGCAAGCATTGAGCAATATAACAAAACATGAAACTGACTATCTTAACAGACAGGAAATGGTTATAGTTATCCCTTGCACATCAAGGGGGGAAGGGTGTGGCACCTCATCCTCCTGCAAAAGTCACTTAAAATTTTTTGGCCCTCCCTTTGTTCCAGAGAAGAAGTTTGAATTATGGTTTTAAAAGATAAAGTGTCTTGATATTATACAATACTATACATATCTTTTATGCATTTCTGAATTTCTAAACTTTTTCTTTGTCATCTGCTGGCCTTTGTGTGTTTGTCTGCAGCTTCCACAAAACCCCCCCCCAAAATTCCCATTTAATTTCTTATGCAGACCCATGATATATCAAAACTTTGATGGGGAAAGCCATGATGTGGGATAACTGTAGTTTCTGATGTCTGAATCTATTAGGAGCTGCTTAATGTCCAGCATTAAGCATGACCAGAGACATGAATAAAAGAAGAAGTGACCAGGCCAGGTGGGTAGTTCAGAGAAGAACTCTATTTAATGATGATTTAGACAAGGTTTTTAAAGATCCAAAGGGCAAAGATTCAAGTATTCTCTTCAAAAGACTTAGTTTATCACATCCTGGGATATTATCATAGTTTTTTCATTACAAGAGTCTGCTACATCCTGGAAGTAAAATCAGATAAGATCAAAATTTCTGATTTCTAGGCTCCAAGAGTCTGGAGAAGTCCATCAGGTCTTTGGGAAGTCAATTAACATTTTTAAAGGCATTAACAAAGAGGATGAAAATCAGAGCAGATCTCCAAACATCTAGGTTTTGTAAATTGTTGTCTTGAATCTGCTCTACCTTGGGACCAAAACAGGAATGGAAAATCTGATAAGAGACTTGTCTTTTTTAGGTATCTGAAGTTTGGGGGCAAAAGGCCTGGTTGCAGTCAGGGTCTCAGACACAAATCTTTTAAGTGTAACTCCAGGGATCTTTAGGGAGCTGGCTTTATGTGAATCCACTAGGCACATCACCAAAAGGCCCTAATTAGAGTATACTGTCTAACTCTAACTTCAGTTGCATCATGAATCTAATAAGAATCAGTTTTTTATGAACATCTGACCATTAAGTGGTCAGAGCAAAGTTCAAAATCAAGATCAGATTTGAGGGAAAAGAAAAAAAGTGATTATATATATCATTACAATAGCCTATTCACTTAAGCCATTCATAGGATCAGTGATTTAGAGCTATGAGGAACCTTTTATTGTTTATTTGGGTCCAACTCTTCATGACTCATGGATCATACTGTCCATTGGATTTTCTTGACAAAGATGCTGTAGTACTTTGCCATTTCCTTCTCTAGTCAACTAAGGCAAATATAGGTTAAATGACTTGACCAGAGTCACATAGTTAGTAAGTGTCTGAGGCTGGATTTGAAATCAGGTCTTCCTGATTCCAGTTCCAGTGTTCTATCCACTGAGTCACCTAACTGCTTCCTATAAGATATATTAGAGGCAATCAAGTCCAACCCCTAGTTTTATAGATGAGGAACCTGAGTCAGATCAGGGAAGAATAAGTATAACAGGAAATAAACAGTGGTGTCATGCATTCATGGCTACATGCTGGTTAGAGAAGAGAGACTGAGGACCTTCCTCCACCCAAAGGATCCTAGCAGATCTTGCCTAATTGCCCCTGGGGAAAAGAGAAATTTTTTCTATTTGAGATTTTTGTATTCACACTCAATCCTGTTTTAACAGTCAATTAAAAGTCTTTTTGTTATTATGCATTAAGACAACAAGAAACATTCAAGATAGCTGCACATGCTCTGAATTGAGAGAAAGGATGCCTCTATCACATATTTCCAGGAACAGGCTTACCAAGACTGCATGTGGACATACAATAGGCAGAAAATATTTTGCACAATCTAAGGATTGGGCCTTCATTGACTGTCTAATCAATACAATATACTTTGTATTTACTTGTGTTAATGTATCCCTTCTACTCTGCTGTAGCATGTAAGCTCCTTGAGGACAGACTGTTTGACATTTCATCTTTGTGTCCCTAGTGCCTAAAACTGCATTTTACACATACTAGGTTCTTAAAAAATGTTTATTAAGTGGCATTTAAGTACACACAAAGGAAATCCATGCTGGTGATGTCATTTTTCAAATTTGATTTTATTTTTAAGTTCCAATTTCTCTCCCTCCCCCCCATTCGTTGAAAAGTTAAGAATTATAATATCTATCATACATATGAAATTATGCAAAATATATTTCTATATTAGTAATGTTCTGAATACAAAACTGAAAACAAAGGTTCAATATGCCCTTTGTTTTCTATCATCAGCTCTAATTTTTTTTTTTTATCACCAGTCCTTTGGAATTGTGGTGGATCATTGCATTGATCAGAGATGAGTCTTTCACAGTTGATTATCTTTGCAATATTGCTATTACTGTGTAAATTGTTCTCCTTATTTCACTTTGCATCAGTTCATGTACATCTTCCCAGGTTTTTCTGAAATCAACCCCTTTATCATTTCTTCTAGCCCAATAGTATTCTAACCCAATCATATACTTTTTCATCCATTTCCCCAATTGATGGGTATCCCCTGAGTTTCCAGTTCTTTACCACCACAAAAAGAAGTGCTGTAAATATTTTTATACATATAGATCCTTTTCATGATGCCACATTTTTTAAAGCAATGATGAGATGTTTCTTAAAATATTTTAGTAGGAAGAAAATACCAAAGAATGGGAGGTGGGGAGTTATAATCCAAAAAGATGATTAAGAGACACTAATAACCCCTGACCAATATGCTTTTTTCCCATCTTTATAAAATCTTTATGAAAATTATCTCTATACATATCACAAGAATCCTTGATTAAAAAAATAAGAGAAGGGAACAAACAGGCTTTTACACAAAAATTTTTATATTATATTACATCTTTTTTTTATAGTCACATATGTGACTGAAAAGTAAAGAAAATATAAGATCCCTGTTGCATTTTCATGTTTGATGATTTTTGCTTTAAAGCATTCCACTCCATACAGCAAAATATAAAACAAATCCTTTAAGGGTTTCTTTCATCAAGGTGTCTCATGATATATTAATGTTGTATAAGTTTCCTTTATAAGTACAATATAGATAATTCTGTTCAGTGAAACTGTTATCATTAGTGTCCAGCAAAGTTAAAATGGGGAGATATATACTCACCAAAGGTATACTACCTTTGAACCTTGTAGGCTCATTACCATGGAGCCTGACCTGTACAGGCTTCTAATGGAAGAGGGATTCTGTAGAGACGGTGAGGTTCCCCTGATGCTCCTGTTTGCACATTCCATTTTGCTGATTGCCTCAAATCCCAAAACATTATTGAGTTGTAGCCCTGATAGTGAGGGGTAACAGCAACATGGAGACAAGTTTGATTCATAGCAGGATTTCATGATGGGAACATGGGTTCCTGTACAAGCTTGTCTGGTGCTTGTCTGAGCCCAGAGAATACCTGGTGCTGGTCAAAGCCATACAATAATTATGTGATTCTGCCAGAGGGTGAGATCATCCAGAAGGTGAGCGCAAAGGATTGTTGTTATGCTAAGCTCAGGACGCAGCTTTCTTGCTGGGCCTTAGCTCTGGAGAACAGGGTATCTCCTAATATCTTGATATTCCCCCCTTTTGCTCAACAAAGGAGAGGCACACATAAGCAAAGATTTCATGAAAGGCCAGTTGGTCCAGGATGAGATGTTGCCCAGATGTTCCTTGAGGGACCTATTAGGGAAGTATGTCCCAGGTATCATTGTAAAATTCCCAGTAGGGCAAACAGCATAAGCAGATAGAGTAATAGGTCTTGTCTAGCCATTGTTTGTTTGCAAGCAGAAAAATGGGGGGATGGGGTGGGAAAGCCAAGAATACAGAGGGAGAAAATACCAACACATGCTTGAATCAGGGTTTTGGTGATTGGGCACATAACAAAAGGGAAGAGAAAAAAAAACTAGGACAGTATACTCAGTCCTCCTTCAGAATCTTGGGACAGCTGCGTCATCTTAATTTTGGCTGTGTCTGGGTTTATATTAAATGAACCCTGAGGTCCCCAGAGAGTTCTCCCATCCTCTTAGAAGCAGGGGCTTTCTTTAGATGGCCTAGGAGTCTACACCCACAATTTTGGAATCTTTGGATCTGAATTTCTGTCAGTATAACATAGGTCCTTGGTTAAGCATCTCTAAAGAGCACATAGAGATGGTCCAGATTCTTAGCCATTCAGAGCTAGGTTCAAACAATGCAATAAAGTTTTCTCATAATTCCCATAATTGCATAATTACATTAAGTCATATACAGTTCAAACTACTTAGAGGGCTTACAATGGACTAATTCTGAAAAGAGAGACTTGCATATCGCCAAGGTAACCAAGACAACTTAAACATAAACATCTTGAAATAAAAGACCAAAGGAATACAATAGCTATCATCAATATTAATTAACATCAGGTCTCCTTGTATTCTAGTGATCTATTCTCAATATCCATTTAATCATCACCTTTTGGGTCCCACATGTCTCAGGTAGTTACCTGGTCCCTAGATATCTTTTCTTGGACAATAGGCTTTATTCTCAGGACAGCTCTAAATGGGGCTCTATTTCTCTGGTTCCAAGTGTAGAGGTTCCTAGATGATTCTGACTTAATCCAATTTAGTATATCACTTAAATTTGGTCATCAAATTTTGAAACTTCAAAGAATTTCAGTTTATATGCCATTTGCTTTTTTAATCCTTACCTAAATCTGATACCAGATATAAGAATCTTTAAAAAAATTTACCACGGTCCAACTTAAAAAAAAACAAACAATTCTTCTGCCTTTTAAAATTATCAGACAGATACTTTAAAGTAATTTCACTTTTTTTTTTACCATTATCAATACAATTTATGTGTGAAATCCTTAATCCAATTTTCAGAACTCATTACTAAGACATATGAAAAGCCTGAATTTACATGACAGATAAATTTGGAAGTCAATCATACAACTCTATTTCTTCCTCAAAATTTACTATTCCATTTACTTAGAAAACTTTTATATCACATCTTTCTCTTATTGCTTTGTTTAAACATTTCACCCTTAGGAGGACATCATATTATAATTTGACCATAAATATAGGCTAAAATTGCAAGATGTTCTTATTTGCATCCTATTACGGTATCTCAGAGATTTTCTAGTATCAATCTATGGTTTAATAGATTTAGTATTGTATTAAAAAGCTTCTTGATTATAGAAATTTGTTATAAAAGGACGAAGAGGGTCACCATTTTGTATATCATCTTTGAGGGAAAAACTCCCTTAGCTCTGTTTAATTTCAGGCATGAGTCATATCTGATAGCCAATCATGTAGTCACAGGGTATCAAAAGCAAGGCTCAGGATTTTTTTTCAACACCTGTATTTGAGAATTTGATCTGAAATGAGAGCGGTTAATAGAGAGATAATCTCTCACCTGGGGATGTCACAGGGAATATCTTGTTTTAAACAATCATCCAAGGAAGGGTTAATAAGAGGTTGCTATAAAGTTCAAACCATTTTTTGTCTTTCCTCACTCTGGGATTATTTCCAAACTAGCTGCCTTCCTTCATTGCCCTAGAACAATGAAGCTATTGATCTTGCCATTTACTTTTAAAATTTTTATAAGATCTAAACCTTATTTTTCCTTAAAATAAATTCTACAGAGTGGTGCCACAAAATTTACTAAAATATTTCAGAAAGGAAGTTCTGAGTTCCTGGAATTACTCGAAGTCTTAGGAGTTCTCCCCTGAACTCTTAAAATCTTCAAACTTCTTAATCTACCAAGTTGTTTTAGTGGTTCTACAAACTTTAATTATCTGACTTTTTTCCCTCCTGTAATTCCAACATAACCAAAGCTGAATGACCAGGAAAAAAAAGTGTCTTACAGGTTTTTTCTATTTTCTTATAACCTAATCTCCCATGAAAAGCCTAAAGTGGGAGTTAGTCCTCTTTATTGGGAAAATTGCTTCAAGTATGAAAATTTATTAATCTTTCCTAGGGCTCTGAATTCCCTGGCTATAGCCTTTAGAAATTTTTCTGGCTGTTTACATTTTAAATCTTTCAAGGCAACAGAATCTAACTCACAACACAAACACAACACAGTCATTTTACATTTTACACAGACAAAATGATAAGACAGATGCAAACAGATAGTTTTAACAAAACCTGGTTACAATCCATAGCTGGGCATGCGTTTACTGTTTTAACAGAAGCACAGAACTAACCAAACATTCTCTTACCCTCTGGGCAGGGGCTGGGTAAAGCTAAAACAGAGAAGATAAGATCCTCCTGGCCTATGGAGGCTAGAGCAGAACAGAGGAGGCAGAAACAGTTGATTAAGGGAACAGAGCATGCAGAAAGAATATTCTTACCAGAGAGGTCTGGGATGAATCAGGCCACTGGAGGGCCCTGGAGTTTTCCTCACAAATGATAGTGAGCTCTATCAAGACAGGAGCTTGGCTGTAGGAGTAGGATCAAGGACAGAGGACTCATCAGAATGGGGGTGGGAGGAGAGTCAGACTTCAGAGAAAGAAATTTCCAATGGCAGCTAGTTTCCAATGGCACTACCAGAGTTCAGTGGGACTGGTTCTTTGTCCAATCCCACTTCTGACACCAATTAATATCAACTAGAAGGAATCAGCCTCTAATCTGTGGATGTCTAGAGTTAAACAGAGCAGGCGAGAGACAGGAGAGTCAGGAATCAGAAGTTTAATTTAAAAGTGAGGGAAATGGCTTGCAAACAAAGACACATGAGGTGGAGCCATGCTTCTAGTAGGGGAACCCACTGTAGTGTAGGCAGATCTCAGTACTTATACCTATGACCATTGAGCTGTAGCCCTGACAATAAGGGGTAACAGCAATAAGGGGATGAGTTTGATTCATAGCAGGACTTCATGATGGGAACATGGGTACCTGTCCAAGCTTGTCTGGTGCTTGTCTGAAGTCAGAGAATACCTGGTGCTGGTCAAAACCATATAATAATTATGCAATTTTGCCAGAGGGTAAGTGCAAAGGATTGTTGTTATGCCAAGCTCAGGCACAGCTTGGTTGCTGGACCTTAGCTCTGGAAAACAGGGTATCCCCTAATATCTTGACATTTTCTCCTTTTGGCCAAAGGAAAGAGGTCTGAATGAACTCCTCCCCTTTTGGACAACAAAAGAGAGGCAGGCATAAGCAAAGATGCCATGAAAGGCCAATTGGGCCAGGATGAGATGTTGCCCAGGAGGTTAGTACCCTGAGGGGACCTATCAGGGAAGTACGTCCCAGGTATCATTGCAAAACTCCCAATAGGGCAAAGAGCATAAGCAGATAGACTAATAGGTATTATCTAGCCATTGTTTGCTTGCAAGCAGAAAATTGGGGGGGTGGGGGAGCCAAGAATCTAGAGGGAGAAAATGCCAACACATGTTTGAATCAGGGTCTCGGTTGCTGGGCACATAACGAAAGGGAAGAGAACAAAAACTAGGTCAATATACTCAGTCCTCCTTCAGAAACTTGGGACAGCTGTCTCATCTGGATGTTAGTTGCTTCCGGGTTCATATTAGATGAACCTTGAGGTCCCTGGAGCGTTCTCTCATCCCCTCAGAAGCAGGGGCTTTCTTTAGATGGCCCAGGAGTCCACACCCACAATTTTGGAATCTTTAGATCTGATTTTCTGTCAGCATAACATAAGTCCTTGGTTAAGCATCTCTAAAGAGCACATAGAGATGGTCCAGATTCCCAGCCAGGCAGGGCTGGGTTCAAACAATGCAGTATAGTTTTCTCCCATAATTCCCATAATTTCATAATTACATTAAGTCAGGTACAGATCAAACTACTTAGGGGGCTCACAATGGACAAGTTCTGAGAAAACAGATTTACATGCCATGAAGGTAACCAGGAAAACTTAAACATAAACATCTTGAAATGAAAGACCAATGGAATACAATAGTTATCATCAATATTAGTTAACATCAGGTCTCCTTGTATCCTAGTGATTCATTCTCAATATTCATTTAATCAACTTCACTCTCTTCCCATGGAAACACTTCATATGAACTCCCCAGGTCAGCTGTCTCCCCCACCTCACTGCAGCCTATTTTGCACTATTTGCTCCAGGCACCAAAATGATTGATTATGCCTCTGAGCCCAGTATTGTACTGATAGTCACAAAATTTTAAAAGATCTAGGCAGGAGTTCTTAACTGAGTGATTCACAAACTTGGTTTTCAAATATTCTGATAGCTCTATTTCAGTATAGTTGCTTTCCTTTGTGATCGTATATGTTTTATTTTATGATTTAATAGTATTTTGAGAAGAAGTCCATAGACTTTAGCAGATCCATGGCCTTCAGCCAAAGGGGTTCATGAAATAAAAAATGGTTAAGAATCCCTGACCTAAAGGAAGGCCTCTAACTTAATAGAACCTTTCCAGAGGATTCATGGTACAACAAGAACGAGAATTACAGGATCAGAGGATATATGGATGGGTTGCAATTTAAATCAATGGAAAGAATACTCACAAAGATGAAATAACAGATAGGTTGACAGATATTTCTTTGGGATTCATCATATTTCTTTGCACATGGCTGGGCACATGGCTGATGCTCTTAAAAATCCACAATGAACTGAACCAAACAGTTCAGTTAGATATAGCTTATCTAGAATAATATTATCTGGAATTGTTTACTTGCCCAGATTGTTTCATTAGTAGAACCCAACCTCTATCTTCAAATGTGTGTGAAAAATACTTTAAAATTTAAAAAGTAGCAACAAAAGAAGAGGAATTCTCAGTTGTTTCCTAGATAAAGTATATAGAAGAAAATCCACATACTCACATTAATATTTATTTAGGTTAATTCTGAAGTGGCTAACGGAAAAGAACTTCCAGCATTCAGGAAAGAGGCTTGAGTGAAGAGACTCTCAAGTTCTCTAACATTACATGTAAGAAGGCAACCCTCCCTCTCAATAACTGGCCTGTTACAAGTAAAAACAATTTTGTGGTAATATTCAAAGCACAACTCATCTAAGTGAAGAATCCAGGAAAACGATATGGTGATTCAAATCTGGAAACAAACTGTAGCATTAAACATGATTTAGCTTCACATCATTTACAAAAATAAAAGTTGAGATCCTGTTTTGTTGAATTATAGATGTGGACCAAATTCATTTTTGTTGTTAATGAAAGGTTTTCTTAGGAAAAGAGCTTACAATTGCAGTATATCATTATGTCTAACTGAACTTTTTGATTCAAGGAGATTTTCTGAATCATCTATCATATACTCAGCAACTTATAAAGTATGGTGGGAGATTTATGTTTTAGTATAAATTAAGTCAATATTTTACTTCTCCTGGGACCTTTGCATTTAAATCCTTACCTCTAATTGTAGGATGAAAGGTTTTATTTCTTATTAAGAGGAATTTCGTACATCACAGTGAAGAAATATGTGGAAACATGAGCTAGAAAACACTACAATAAAGCCAGCCCTTATAGGGACACTAGTATATGCTTCTCCTACATGTCAGTGCTATTAGATGGCTGGAAGGTGCAGTGAGAAGGATTTTAGATTTGGAGTAAGATTTGGAGATTGGTTTAAATCCCATCCCTGCCACTTACTACTTTACTATCTATGCTACTTATGTGGGCCAGTCAATTAACTTTTCAGAGCCATAGTTTCTTAATCTGTGAATTGAGGTTTTGGACCACATGGCCTATAAAGTCACTTTCTGCTCAAAATCTCTGACCCTACGCCTCAAATGAAATTAAATCAGCTATATACAAATGGAAAGTGTTACTTAACAGTAAAAATTTTGAATTGGGGACAGTTTAATGATATCTTGATTTTGCTTTTAAGTAAAAAAATGAAAACTATGTGTACACAATGTCAGAAGACCTGGTTGAAAAGTAAAATATTCACTAATCAGCCAATCATTTTGTCTATATTAGGAGTGGTGAAACTAGAGAACTTTTGTTCCTTTTGGCCACATCTAACCTTCTACTTCATGCCAACAGGAGACTGTTACAAAAAGTCCTCAAATAGAGCTTTCTAGAATTGTGTAATAAGGCAGTCCTCATCTCTCAAAGAGCCAGGGTAAGCCAATCTGATGTTTTTAATGGCAAAGAAACTTCTGAGCCAGTACAACTGATCTACCAACTGATTTCTCAAAGGTATGTAGGTGTAACAGGAAGTAGTTTTCTGTTTTCCACCTAAAAAATAAACTTAGAAATCTATTTTTGAAATTAAGATTTATTTTCCCATGTAATTCTGAAAGATTTGCATGGGATTTAGATTGTAGAACTTTGCAATTCAAGTAGTGTCAGTTTACTAGCTATACATGAAAAATTCTTGCTTCTACTACTACGAAATTAAAATAAGGCTACAATACAGGCTGAGTATTAGACGTTTCCACCCTTGCTTTTTCAGTCACAGACATGGATAGGAAAGTGGGCTTACAATCAAGAAAACCCTAATTCATATCCTTCCTCTAATACTTAACTAGCTGTGGGATTCTGGGATAGTCACTTAAGTTCTCTCAGTTTTAGTTTCTTTATCTGTAAAATGAGGGGGTTGAACTCAGTAGCCTCCAACATCTCTTCCAGTCTAAAATCTATAATCTCCAATGAATACAGGTTGTTTAAATTCAGCCTGTCAGCAAAATGGACATAATCATCTTCCAAAAATATAGACTAAATAAAATTCAGGGAATCCAGAGAACCTATAGGCAGAGTCAAAACTAGCAGGTCTTTGCCTTTGATACTGACCCTGGGATGCTTCTCATTCCCTACATCAAATCCCAGGAATGGGTAGGAGTCTCAGTAGTGAAAGTGGCTCCCAACCATGAGTAAACTCAGCTCTGGCCATCCCTAGTCCCTATGCTCCTCTATCCTGCTTTCTACCATCCATACTTAGAAACTATCCTCTTTTGTTTTAATAAACCAACCTTCATTCTAAATTTCCTCTTCTCATGTTCTTTTCATTTTCTGAAATATTAAAGCTGAGCTTTCTCCTGAAGACATCACATCTCTTGGTACCTTCTCCAAGAATGACTGCTTTAGCTCTTACATCCTCTGACACATTGGACCAAGAATAAAAATTGGCATACATCTTGCTCCCTGATCCCACTTTCAGACCCTCACTTAGCAACCCTCTCTAAAATTCATTCCATCCTGTCAAAATCCTTGCTGGTATCATCTCTGGACATTTAGATAATTCTTCCTCCTCCCCCAAAAGATACCTGGCTCACAGTATTTTCTTTTCTACCCTAATCCTTAGGCATGACTGAACCTGTGATTTCACTGTTAGAGGGAATTTTCAGGTAAGAAAATTTTCTTTACCCCTTCAGATTAGCTACCTTTCTGCAACCTATAATATTAGAGAATTGCCTAAAGCACTGAGAAGATAAGGGACTTGACCAGGGTCAAACAATATATGTTTCAATTGCAGGACTTGAACCCAGGTCTTTTTGGCTTTAAGGCTGCCTCTCTATCCACCATACCATCCTGGCTCTCTCTCAGTCCTTGCACCCTTCAAATCCTTTGACCTCCCAGTTCCTTATCCTATCCAACACCCACAACCTCTGCCCATCATGTTACCTTAACAAGTAATAATTTTGGACATAACTTTAAAAACTCCCTCTACCACCACCACTACCATTAAATTTACCCAGGTAAATAGGAGAATTCCTAGTTATATCTCTACTACAAGGAAGATTTGGAGATATTTTTAACCTCTCCCTCCCTGTAATGCCAAGCAAAAGCAACTTCCAGGTTCGTATTATGGGCATAGCAAACTCCATTTATTCAGGGACAGATTAAGGCAAAAACATTCACAGAACAGAGAAAATCAAAATACAGTGTAACTCATTCATTTATCAAGTCCTCACTTCAATTACAAAGTGCCAATATCCAAGTACCCTACCCTTGGCCAGTATATTAGTCAAAGTAGCCCACCCCTGGGCAGTACATTCATTTAGTCAGTCACACAGTCTCTCTTCTCAACTTTAGATTAGTTTCCAATCATAAACAAAGTCCATTCATTTGGTCAGTCACAGACCACAAAAAAGTAAAAAGTTTCCCACCAGTGGATCAAAACTGAATTACAATATCATCCATTAATTCTCAAAAGGGGCAGGAGAGTAAAGGCCATCTACCATTAAGCTACAATAAGGTTCAGATATCATCACAGCATTGAATACCCAAGGAGAGATCTTTTCTTCATCTTGACATGAGGCAAGTTCTCAGCAATCTCTGTTCCTGGGGAGACAAAGCTTAACAAATCCATAATATATATTGCCATCGTTCTCATTAATTCTCTCTCTGCCTGCAGAACAGTCCCAGAACCCCTGAAAACATCAGCAAGACCCTCTTCCAGGATTTCTGTAAACATACAACAAGAAAATCCTTCTTCAGGGCTTCTGAACCAACAGCAAGGTTCCAGGACCTCTGGAACAACAGCATTGTCCTTCACCAGCAGACAAATCTGGCAAAACAACATCAAAACAGACAGACAAAATACCGACATCATGGCCATGCCTTCTCAGTTCTTGGAAGTTCCCAGTGGCAGTTCTCAGAAGTCCTGGGCAAGTTCTAAAATCAAATGTTAAATATAATAATAATAATAATAATAATAATAATTATTATTATTGTTATGTACATGCAACTGGGAATTAAGATATATAGGCACTGGGGCAAGGAGATCCATCTTGCCCTACCAGAAAGTCTGAGGGGTGATGGGGGAGGATATAGGAGAGAGCAGATTGGGAGAGGAGGTAAACATGGGATTGTTGTTTTAGGGTGATGGGTAGGGGAAAGATGGGGAGGAAATTTGTAACTCAAAATCTTGTGATGTAAACTAAAAATAAACAAAAGTTAATTAAAAAAGAAAGTCCTGGGCAGCTCCAACTGGCCCTCAGCAGTCTCTCTTTGCAACTCTGGCCCCCGGCAATTCTCCTCTCTCTGCCTCCATGACACTGCTCCCCCCAAATTCTTCTGGCCTCTCTCTGCTTGGGCCTTTTATCTGCTTGAGCTTCTCTCTAAAACCATGGCACCAGCTCCTCCCAGTTCATCCCTCTCTCCTCATGTCAACAAGTCCATCCCACAAGTGGGATTCACAAGCTCTGGGTTTCAATATTCAACCTGAAAACCAAGCCAATACAAGGGGATCTTTAAATTCCATTACCATTAAACTCCCTCACCCCATAATTTTCCCCACCCCTCAAAACAACTTATTCATCAGAATCTCCAATATATCAGGAATGTTTAGATATGGACTAAGAAGAATACAGTAAGCTTCTCACTGGCTACTGACCCTTGGACAAGGTACAGAATCCCAGGACAAGGTGAAACTCCATGGAATCATAGAATTCAAAAGTTAGAAGGTACTTCATAGGTCAAAGGTTCCCATAGATCCATATTTGAAGGAACTTCAGAGGCCATCCGGTCTAACCCTCTCATTTTACAGATAGAGAAACTGAGGGTGAGGGAGGCTAAGTGATTTGCTCACGGTCATCTAGTCCAACCATTCCCTGAATCATAAATTTCTTCTCTTACTTCTCTAACAAATGATGATGTATCCACATCAAAGAAGGCACTATGCTCTATGAGCAAAGCAGGATTCAAGTAGCTCAAAAGAAATGTGATACATACAAATCTGGTGAATCCTCCCCAAGTGTTCACACAGACTATTTGTGCCTGACCTGTGGCATTCTGAGCTCCTATTGCTCTGATCAGCTACAGCAGACACACTATAACTTGAGGTTAATCCAGGCTTCACAAAAGAACTCTAATGCTAGGCAACCTCCCCCCGCCCATTCCAATTTTAGTTAGTTCTAATTATTAAGTTTATACTGAGTCAAAATTTACCTCTGTAATTTCTACCCTTTGGCCTCTTTTCTGGTGTTTGAGACCAAGGAAAGCAAATCTAATTTCTACAATTCTTCTGATTTTTGAAGACAGAAATTATATTTCCCCTAAGAGTTGTCTTCTCTAGGCATTCAATTGAGCAAATATTTTAAGGAACTATTTTGTGCCAGACACTGTGTTAAGTGCTAAGGATACAGAAGCAAAAAAATGAAACAGTTTCCACCCTGAAGGAGTTTACATTTTGCTGGATCAGCTAACGTACGCAGTTTTCTAAATGAAATATGGAAAGTAAGTACAAAATAATTTCAGAGAAAGAGAGAGCACTAACAAAAGGGAAGGATCAGAAAAGGCCTTATATAATAGTAAGCACTGCCCTTTGAAGGAAGAGAGGGATCCCAAGAAGCAGAGGTGAAAAGGAAGGGCATTCTAGGTATGAGGGACAACATATGAAGCAATGAGAGGTTAAGTGATTTGCCCAGGATCACATAGCTAGTATGTGTCAGAAGAGGGACTTGGACCCAGACATGTTTTCCTGACTCAGTAGCTGATTCTCTTTCCACAATGCCATGTATTCTCTGTCTTATATTCACTAGGTACTTAATAAATATTTACTGAATTAAATAATTTGTTGAAGCATTATAAGAGCCATCCAATTTTTGTGTTCCAATCTTGTATCAGCAAGCACCCCAACACACCCAAGGTGGCTGCTAGCACAGGTTCTTAGATCTGCTTTTCTAAAGGAAAGCAACTCAAAATGGGTTAACAATCTTACTTTAATCGATCAAATATCATTTACCTAGTTCAGGGGGA
>CM053583.1:284073850-284107664 GCA_028627135.1 Pseudochirops cupreus | reverse complement strand
TATAGGAGAGTAGGGCGGAAGGGGATGAGAGGGGGGAGGATAGAGGGAAGGACAGGTTGGGGGGGAGGGTTGTTAGAAGCATACACTTTTGTAAAGGGACAGGGACAAAGTAGAGAATAGAACACGGCGGGGGGGGGGGGATAGGAAGGAGGGAAATATACAGGTACTGGGGTAGGAAGATCCATCTTGCCCTCCCAGAAAGTCAGAAGAGTGATGGGGGAGGATACAGGAGAGAGCTGACTGGGGGAGGGGGTATACAGTGGGATCGCTGTTTTGGGGTGGTGGGTAGGGGAAAGATGGGGAGAAAATTTGTAAATCAAAATCTCATGGAAATAAATGATGTAAACGAAAAATAAACAAAAGTTTAGAATAAATATATATGTATAAATGATGCTCTGGGGGTGGCTAGGTGGTGCAGTGAATAGAGCACCAGTCCTGGAGTCAGGAATACCTGAGTTCAAATCCAGCCTCAAACACTTAACACAAAACTAGCCATGTGACCTTGGGCAAGTCACTTAACCCCAATTGCCCTACCTTCCCCCCTCCAAAAAGAAAAAAAAAGATGACTTATGGTGCAGCTAGGTGGCACAGTAATTAGAGCACTGGCCCTGGAGTCAGGAGGATCTGAGTTCAAATTTGGCCTCAGACACTTAACATTTACTAGCCATGTGACCTTGGGCAAGTCACCTAAACCCAATGGCCCTGCCCTCTCCCCTCCAAAAAAATAAAGAAAAAAAATGATGTTCTGTGAGACTGAGGGTCATATCAAATTTTTGTGTTAATAGGTTGCCATGGCCAAAGTACTCATCACCTACCTAATAACCAGTTTGTAAGGTAAGGTGAGCCTCTCTCTTTTAAGGTAATTTGGTCCTTAGACAATAGGTTCAGTCTACCATTGAGACCCATAGAAACAGACTCATGTTGACACTGCCTGACTATGGCTAAGGGAAGGTAAGATTCCAGACCTTACCAGGAATGGGTTAGTTGTTAGAAAGTTTCAACGTTATACAACTGAGTACAGTTCCACTCAGTAATTGTACTCTAAACTATAACATGATCCTTCTGTGTCATGGGAAATTAGGAAAAAATACTATGGGAATGGGCACAAAAATGAATAAATGGGTTTTGAATTATTTGGGGGAATTTTTTCTAGTCTAAACTAGGTTGAATCTATGCCAAAGTATTAAGGGGAAAAGGCTGAAAGCCAATGAACTTAGCCATATCTTATCTGTACACATGCAAAGGGACGCCGTACCTATACTCAAATGAAGTATTACTGGTGCCTGCACAAATGGAAGGAGTTGGAGTAGCTTAAGTTCAGTGCACCATCTGAAGCCTTACCCATATACGGGATTCTTGAATGGCTATTCCAGTCCCACCTCCTAGAATCCACATAAAGTACTGGTTACCATCCTGCATAAGGACCTATGGGCTTTCTCTGCCTGTTCTCTCCTTTTTGTTGGTACCTTTCAGTGCTAATGTAAAGTAGGCACTCTTGTGGAGAGTCTCTCAAGTTATTCTCCCAAACCCTACTTTCACTGGCAGATCTGGTCCCCATAGCTGATACTTGTCCCCTCAGAATCTAGCTGTAGCTCTGAGGGGCAGGGAGGTATTTTTCTTTTTTTTCCTTTCCTTTTTTTTTTTTTGCTTTTTTTAGAGGGGGGGAATACAGGGTAATTGGGGTCAAGTGACTTGCCCAAGGTCACACAGCTAGTAAGTGTTAAGTATCCGAGGCCACATTTGAACTCAGGTCCTCTTGACTCCAGGGCCTGTGCTCTATTCACTGTGCCACCTACCCACCCCAGGAGGGTATTTTTCTAACGCTATAGGTCAGGTGATTCCCCTATGATTATAGTTTATATCAATTAGTCAGTCAAACTTAACTCTTAGAAAGGGGTATTAATTTACTAAGATGGCATAGTAAGTGTAGGTGGTACAAAACATTCCCTAAAATTCTGTACACTGTCCCACCAGCACTTACAGAGTCCAGGGAGAAACTAGGTTCAAACACAGAGAACACATGTGGCAAAAGGGTGATTCACACTTCCTGGTTTACTTTGTAGAGTATGATACTCATGAAATTCCCTTTAGGCCTGGTGCAGTTTTTATGTTGAGCTGTTTGAAGAGTAGTAAAGCTGCCTTTCCTCAGTGCTTTTACTTTTTCCATAGCTCTTGATGTAGATGCTTCCCATAGTCAATGTTGTCCCAGAAATGCTGCTTGGAAACTGATGAAAAGCCCAAATCCTCCAACCTTCCAAAGTTTCTAAGTTCTTCCTCCAGTCAAAGGAACTAAGAGGAGACTAAGACAAAAACTGAAACCAGAAATGTTCTCCTTCCACTGAATAATTACTTCTCAGGAGCTTGACTCTCTCCTCTGGGCTATCAGATATGCAAATCACTGATTATAAAGTAGCTTACCAGTTTTGTTCAAGTTCCTTAGAGTTCCTGCTCTCCAATAATCCAAATGCTTATAAATTGATCTAGAACTTTTTTGCTCTTAATGTAAAATCTATTATTCATTCCTTAACATCAGAACCTCTTTCATATCTAGTTCATACTTCTGATTGGAAGGAAGAAGGAAGGAAGAAAGGAAGGAAGGAAGGAAGGAAGGAAGGAAGGAAGGAAGGAAGCCAAATCAGTCTGGCTTTTACCCATTGGCCAACAATAGGTCACAGCCCAAGCCTCACTTGATCATTGTTTGGGTTTTGATGGCTCAGAATGAGTGTAAATAGCAATTGTTTCTGTTTTGGCCAGACACCCTATAGGTCTTGATTTTTAAAACAAATTTTCAGATTGATTTTTTTACTAGATAAAAGAGGTCATTTTGGGCTTCATTTCTTACATAGCCTTAATCACTGAATAGGCATTGCCTCAGACAAACCGAAAGCTGGGAAAGACCTTAGCTGAAAAAGGCCAAGGTCTTCCACTGCATCCTGGGCCATCTCTAGTTGTCCTGATCTATGTCTTGCCACTGGGCCCAGATGGCTCTGGAGGAGAGAGTGAGGCTAGTGACTTTGCACAGTCCTACCTCACTTTAATTGTTTAGTTTTTAGAAGAGGGAAGATTTCAGTATTTTTGCAGGCTACAAAGAATGAACCAATGCATAAAGAGTGTTTAAAAATTAGAGAGAAGGGAATGCAGGGAATTTATAAAAACGCAATTGTTTATTCATCTTTCTTTTTGAAAGGACATCACAAGGTCATGTCTTGACTTGAGTGTGAATTGGATTTAAGTGAGGTAGAGCTGCACAAAGTAGTCAGCAGCCCTCTTTCTTCCAGAGTCTCTGTAGTCCAGTGGCAAGACAAAAGTCAGGACAACTGGCAATGGCTCAGATTGCAGTAGATGACATTGGCATCTGTCATGTCTGACCAAGATCTAAGCCCTTCCCAGCTCTTTCTTCATCTGTTTTCATAGCTGTTGGAACAAATTCTTCTTAGCCTCCCATCCCACCAAGAGAAGTCTTTATATGCTGGACTAGACATTCTCTTAGCTCACCAATGAATTTGTGGCCCATCCATTGCCCTCAACCTGTTTTAGCCTGCCTGCCAAGATAGTTTCCCTGGGTATGGCCACCATGCATTCTATAGCTTCTTGGAGCTATAGATCAGAGTTAAGTGCCAGGTGGACACTGAAGGTGGATGAGCAATCCTGAAAAGGACTCTGCAAGCCTTCATACTAGTACTAGCATGAGGCGCTAGTACTCCTTGAACACCCATACTCCAATAAATGCAGTAGAACCAGAGTCATTTCCCAATAGACAAATGGTCAATTGTTATAAACAGATAATTCTCAAAAGAAGCTATCAACAACCATGTAAAGAAATGCTCCAAGTTGCTAATAATAAGAGGAATGCAAATTAAAACATCTCTGAGGCTCTACCTCACTCCCATCAGATGAGCAAAGACGATTTTAAAAAAACAAGGAAAATGACAATTCTTGGAGCAGGTGTGTACGGACAAGCACATGAATACATAGCTGGTAGAAGGGCGAAATGTTCCAGCTGTTCTGGAAAGCAATTTAAAACTGTATCTCCAAATTCCTTTAACTGCGTACTTTTAAATTTAGCAATATTAGGCTCATACTTCGAAGAAATCAAACAAAAAGGAAAAGGGGTCACATGTAGAAAAATACTTATTGCAACCCTTTTTGTTGTGGTAAAGAACTAGAAAGAAATGAGTGCCCATCAGTCGGAGAATAGCTGAATACATTATGGTATATGAATGTAATTAATATCATCGTACCATATTGTACCATAAATAATTAAAAATTGATGGATTCATAGCAACCTTTGAGGTTTTTATGAACTGATGTGGAATGAAGGGAGCAGAAACAGGAAAATTATTTATATAATGACTATAACATTGTAAAGAAAAACAACTAAAAGAGTTAAGAACTATAATCAATACAACAACACAGTTATAGAAATCTAATGATAAAGTATGCTTCTCAACCCTTAGCATTCAAGGTGCAGAATGAGACATACATTTTTTAAATATAATCAATGTATAGATTTGTTTTGCACAACTCTTTTATCTGTTCCAGGGAAGGGTTTTTAGTTTTCCTTATTTGAGGTAGTTTAGGGAGTAGTAGTAAGTGATAGTGATAATTTAAAAAGAAGAGTGATATATATTCATTTAAAAAATAAATAGAAGGGATAAGAAGTTAGTTCAATAGAGGATACAGACAAGCAAGAGAGCATCAAAACTACCATGTTAAATTTCAATTTTATAAAGAAACAGTAAAATATCTGTATGCAATGGGAGAAAAAACCAAATTTACAGTTTCATAAGTAATCTCCTTGGTCACTCTTTGTAGAGTGAAATGTCCAAATTTGATGTCTATTAAATTAAAAAGAAAAAAAATTACAGAAGAAAAAAGAGAAAGGGTGTTTAACTAGGAGCAAGCTCCAAGAGGAGAGGGGAAGTAATTGGATCAATCAATGAACAAGCATTTCTTAAGCACCTACTACTTGCCAAGTAAGGCAGCTAGGTGGTGTGATGGATAGAGCACCAAGCCTGGAGTCAGGAAAACATGAGTTCAAATCCCACCTCAGACACTTGACTAGCTCTGTGACCTGGGCAAGTCACTTGACCCCTATTTGCCTGGGTTCCTCATCAGTAAAATGGGGACACAGTGGAGAAGGAAATGGCAAACCACTCCAGCATCTTTGCCAAGAAAACCCCATGGACCACATAGTCTGACATGACTGAATGACAACTGTGATGGCAACAAAAGCAACATGCCAGTTACTGTGTTAGGTGCCTGGGATAAAAATCTTTTAAATTAAACAATTCCAGCTCTCAAATAACTTACATTCCATCAGAAGAGACGAAACAGGTATGCATATGTGTGTGCATACACACATATATGGATATATGTGTATATGTATATTATACACATATATATGCCTATATATACATACATATATACATACATATACACACATATATGTTGTGGAAGCATATTTAAAACCTTCTTTTTAGTAAAATTGAAAATAGTAAGAAATAACATCTTTCTATTCTAAAAACTCTTTCCAGACTTATACCTTTCAGAAAGTAGGTAGAACAAAAGCTAAAGCCTTTCTTAGGAAAATGGACAAAGGATGATAACTAAATTCAACTCTTCCCTAGATAAGGTCACTACCTCCCCATTCATCAGATGGGTACCCTGAGACAAGACCCCAGTTCCATGCTACCCTCACTGATGATTGCAGTTCTCGTCCTTAATAAACTGTACTATCTTAATGATTATAATTTTCATACATGAAGAGCCATAAAAAAATCATCCAGGAGATATTCAGAAAAAGGTGAGCTAGTCATACAGCAAGATGCAGAGACCATTAAAGGGTTATCAGAATGTTGTCCTTAACAATTTTAGGTTAGCTGGATTGTACACAGGTTCAGAAGCAAATTGCTGCTGAACTGATATGAACAGTGATATTTCATTTTGCTTTAAAATGATAACAATATTCTTTTCAACACATTGACATGACGATTTAACACTCTTGGCAACCTGGCAACAATCTAGTGATGGAGGTAGTGCACGAATTATAATCCTACTTTTACAGATTAAAATCATTGAGATTCAGAAATTTTAAGGGACAGCTAAGTCACACACCTAGTTTAAATCAGTTAATCAGTGAGCATTTATTCAGTGCTTACTATGTGCCAGGCATTGTGCTAGGTACCAGGGATACAAATACAAAACAAGAAACCATCCCTAAACAAGAGGAGTTTATATAGACAAGGCAATACATACATACATACATACATACATACATATAGATACATATATACATACATATACACATGTAAACACAAGGTATCAGAGAGTAGGGATAGATGACTCAGAAAAGGCTTCATCCTGAAGGTTGAGGGAAATTTTGAAGAAAGGGAGGCATTCTGTGAGGTAGAGGTGAGGAGGGAGGATATTCCAGGCTTAGAGAACAACCAGTACAAAGGCACAGAGGTCGGAGATGGAGGGCTATGTTTGATAAACAAAGAGAAGACCAGTTTTTCTTTTTTTTTAATTTTTAATTTTAAAAAATGTATTGTTGATTTAAAATTTTTACCATGCAATTATTTCTTAATAAACTAGCCCCTTCTGCTGACCCCTTGTATAACAAAGAAAAATGACAGACAAATCAATAAAAATGATCATATTTGCTGACATATGCAAAATTCCTCTCATGTGGCACCCATCTCTGTTAAGAGAAGAAGGAAGTACAGTCGCCATTTTCCCCAGGAGAACAGTTGGTACTTGTAAGTTATCCTAGTTCAGTTGCTGCTTGGTATTATTTTCATTTATGTTGTTACAATCCTTTATATATTGCTCTGCTTGTCTTCTACCTACCCTTCTGTATCAGAATATTCCCATTTCCTTATATCTCTTTGCATATCTGTTGTTTCCTATGGTATATTGACATCCTCTGAAACTCAAATACCACAATTTCACCAAAGCATTTTAGCACAAAGCCATGAAAAGTTACACAGATAAGGAAACCATAGGAACCCTCAGTTTTGATTTTCCAATTAGTCACTCTGTGAGTTTTAGTGACCAGTTTTTCTACATCTAAGTACAAGAGAAGAAGCTAATGTACAGCAAAATTGGAGAGATAGTTTGGGGCTAGACTGTGAAAGTCTCTAAAAAATAAACAGCATTCAAGCTGGAGTACTCTGACCCTATGGGCAGCCATTTCTGATCCATCCAACTGTTAGTGCTGCAACCCTCCTGAAATTACCTATTTATTTACTTATCTAGGTACATGTAGTTATCCACCCAAATCCTCAATTAGAATGTAAGATCCTTGAGGACAGGAGCTATTTTTTTTAAATCTCTGTATCCCCAGCTATAATGCCTTTCACTTACTAGTCACTTAATAAATGTTTGTTGAATTAGATGAAAAACAAAATTCACCCAAGTATTTAATAAAAAATTTAATGCTCCCTAAAATAATCACAATTCTATAATAAATAACTGTAAATGTATTTCTGGTTTAAAAAAAAAAAAAGATGCAGGTTAACCTTACCTTGTATGACAGTAGCCAAAGCTCCTTGCCCTTGCATTCTGAATCTAAAACAGAAATTGAATCAAATGGACATAAACACAGGAAAAAGTATTATTGCCAGTTCATTTCCAAACAAGCACTACTATTAGAATTTGAGAGCATGAATATTTCAAAAATGGGTTTTGGATTATGTTAAATGCTTACTGGAAGAAAAAAAAAACCACCAACAAGTGCCAGCTATTGGAACAACTCCTGTTTCCACCCTTATTTACAGAAATGAGTAATATTTATAATCTCTTCCCTTCAATGTTTATAGTCTAATAATACTTACACAGCATTTACAACTAAATCAGCAACTCTGAATTTGTCACCAGTTTTTGTCCATGAAAATAGAAGTTTCAAGATGCAAAAGGTTAACATAATTTTAACCCTCACTGAAAATAACTTAAATTCCCTATTATACCAAACCCAAATTAGCCAATGAATATAGTGACTACATTCAAAAGATATAAGAAATCCCTTTCAGTATCCCTCCAGGAAAGAATTTTTATAAGAACACTTCACTTGGACAGGAATCATTTATTTATCCTATACCCTCTGAAGTGTGCAGAGGCAAATATTATTGTTCCATCCCCTTCATAGGTGGAAAAACTAAGATAGACTAGGAAGGTAAAAAGTAAAAATATAGTGACATACAATGTAAGGACTTCCAAACCAGAACTTTCTCCACTAACAATAATAATTATTATAATAATGGGTTGTGAGTATACTGTGTGTGTATATATATATATACACACACACACATATGTATATATATACACATGTATATATACACACATATGTATATGTATACTTACACATATGTATGGCACTTCAAAGTTTGCAAAGAGCATCACATTCATTAACTCATTTAATCACTAGGTTAGTAGTTCTTAAAATATGGCCTATGAATCACTGATAGTCTTTGTAAGTCCTTCAGGTATATCAGTGCAATGGTCTCTTTTAGTGTTAATGTTTAGAAAATAACTGTGTCTGTTTTGATTTCTAGCATAACTTAATCCCACTTCTCTCAACAAATATAACAGTAGTTTCCTCCATTAATTCTGATGAGGTGTATTTTTGTTGTTGGTAGTGGCAAAATGAATATTTTTTAATTCATTTTGAACTTAAATACATAAAGACCCCCCCAAAAAAATTTCCATGTACACAGCACAACGTAAAAAGATTCACTATAAAACCATGAATTTACATTTCACGTTGTTCTTTAGAAAAACGATATAACAAGTACTACACATCATTTTCAAAGCTACTCTGCTTTCTATGCTTCTTTTTAAATTTTCTTTTATTATCTGCTGTGCACTTTTTGTATTTTTTCCCTCTCTCCCCACCCCGCCCTAGACATGGCTACCATTAGGCACAAATATGTGTGTGTGTATATACATATGTAGAGCCACACTATCCATACTTCAGTTTATTGGTTCTTTCTCTAGAGGCAGATAGCACCTTCCTTCATAGATCTGAGTATTTATAATGCCTAGTCACTCAAAGTTGTTCTTGGTATTCCTGTTACTGTATACAGTTGTTCTTGGTTCTACTCATTTTGCTCTTCATTATTTCATGGGCAAAATGAATATTGACCCATTGGGTATTTTGATTTATATATATATGTCTTCCCTTGAGCATTAGCCTATACTTTTCAACTAACTCTATTATCCTGGACCAGTTATTTGACCACTCTGAGTCTCAGTTTCTTTGTTTACAAGATAAGGAGACTTAACCAGATGATTTCTAAGGCCCCTTCCAGCTTATGGTGGTTTTTAAAAATTAATTTATTTATTTTGGTTTTCAACATTTACTTCCCTATACCCTCTCTCCTCAAAACAGCGTGCAATATGATATGGCTCTACATATACATTCCTACAAAACACATTTTCATATTAACACTGTTGCATAGAAGAATTATAACAAATGGGAGAGATCACAGGAAAGAAAAACAAAACAAAAAAGAAAATAGTCTGCTTCGCTCTGCATTCCAACTCCACAGTTCTTTCTCTGGATGTGGATGGCATTTACCATCATGAGTCCTTTGGAGGTGTTTTAGGTCCTTGCATTGCTAAGAAAGGCTAAGTCTGTCAAAATCAATCACTGCATACTGTGTCAGCTTATGGTTTTAAAGAGTCATTTAAATTGCAGCCAGGATTGTCCTGGGTTTTATTAAACTTGGAGAAAAGTTTAGGAGGAAGGAGAGGAAAGGGAGGAAATTTCTATTATTAGCTGGTCCTGGAAATATCTTAATTCTCATAAAATGGGCCAGCACCAAAGTAAGATGAATCTTCCTCCATTCTGCACAAATTACATTAACTCTTAGAATGTGCATTGAAAAATGCCTTTGCCTTCAAGGCTGTTCTTGTTCATTTCAACCTGATTTCGCTGATACAAAAATGGGCTTTATACACTACAAATGGTCTGACTTAGAGTAATAAAATTACTACTTTTCAGACAGCCACTAGTAAGGGATATGAAAGATAATATGTGTGAAAGAATGACATCATCATACTCACAAACAACATACAAATTCTCATTGACTTCTAATTGGCTGAAGCCCTCATTTTGCAGCTGTCCAAGGTAGAGGAGCTTGTATGGGCTTAGGTACATTGGGCTAAAGTTTCTGCTGATCAGAATTGTGGAGGTGTTTCTATTTTGCCTAAAGATGTTTGTTGCAGTTCTCCTTAAATGTTTCTGCCCTGTGCTTAAGTGAAACACTTCAGACTGTTTTTAGAAGCCATTTATATTCCAGTGATTTTTTTTTTCTTTTTGGAGTGCAATTGGGGTTAAGTGACTTGCCCTAAGTCACACACCTAGTAAGGGTGTAAAGTGTCTGAAGTTGGATTTGAACTCAGGTCCTTCTGATTCCAGGGCCAGTGCTCTATTCACTGTGCCACCTAGCCACTCCCCAGTGATTCTTTAGCAGCTGAAACTCTCCTTTGGTAAATGTTAATATCTTTAATCCTATCATTTGTTAATCTCATATTTATCCACAAGTTGATATAGTTTCAATTAAAAAGATAATACTACTGTAATTCTATGAGTATGTAACTAGGTTTATGTAAAAATATTGAATTTACACTTTGGTTAACTGATAAATGGGAGCTTTTCCTGTTTTCAGAAAGTGCTTTATTGATATGTTTTGTTTTTTACATGACTTTTATTTATGAATATGTACTAGACATAAGTTCTTCTGGTAAGAATGGAAGTTAAATCCTATAATGTGTTAGCCAATATTTGGAGGATGCCCTACAAAAAGCTTCTCTGTAAGAGCAATACGGTTCAATTTGCAGATGACGTGCTAATTGTATCTAGCCATGGAATATTCTTTTGTTCCCAAACTACTAGCCACAACAAAGCCCATCTTTTTATATTAATATCATCTTTACATTATCATATATTACATTACATACATACATTACATAATGTCATCTTTACATTAATATCCCCCCAGGTTAAAGAATTCAAACATCAGGTTTTAAACCTAACAGGACAGTTATTCACCTCTCAGTGCCCCCAGGCAACTTTCTAAGATGGCATGTTTCAGAGAAAGTACTGATCTGCATCAGAAAAGGAGGTTTCCTCACTACCCCCCCCCCCCATATATAAGAAATCACAGGCCTCAGGCCTCCAAACCATGACATACAGGGGCAGCTAAGTGATGCACTAGATAAAACATTAGCCCTGGAGTCAGGAGAACTTGAGTTCAAATCCAACCTCACACACTTACTTAGCTGTGTTAGCTGTGTGACCTGAGCAAGTCACTTAACCCCTATTGCCTCAAAAAAAAAATCATCATGGCGTACCATGATTGCCAAAAAAATCAAACTTATAAAACAAATAAACCGCAAACAGCGGGGATAACCCTGAAGCTACCTTGTGCCTCTAAATAGGTTGTAGCATTTTCCTAAGGATATTCTGTAAGGGAGAAGTGTTGATACAGATATCAAATGCACAAATTATGAGGAAAAGAAGAGTGTCAATCACATACTGAAGAGAGACAGGAAGTGACAAAAGCTAGATTTGAACCCAGCTCCTCTGACCCTGAAGTCAGTTTTTTTCCACTATACTATGCTGTGGATTATACTTTTTATCTCATCAAGAAGGAAAAGCGCCACATTTAGTAAACAGCAACTTAATATTCTTTTTTTTTCTTTTAAATTTATTTACTTTTAGTACACAACATTCAGTTCCACAAGTTTTTGAGTTCCAAATTTTCTCCTCTTCCCTCTCCTCCCCCCTCCTCCCCCCATGGTGGCATGTAATCCAATATAGGTTCTACATATACCTTCACATTAAACAGTAATCAAATTGTAAAGAAGAATTATAAACAATGGAATGGACAATGAGAAAGAAGGAACACAACAAAGCAAAACAAAAGAGAGCAAGCAGTTTATTTCAATCTGCATTCAGACTCTGTAGTTCTTTCTCTGGATGTGGACAGCCTTTTCCACTAGTCTTTTGGAGTTGTCTTACAGCCTTGCGTTGCTGAGAAGAACCCAGTCTATCAAAGTTAGCGTCTGTAATTGTGTACAATGTTCTCCTGGTTCTGCTCTCCTCACTCAGCATCAGTTTATATAAATCTCTCCAGGTTATTATGAAGTCCATCTGCTCCTCTTTTCTTATAGCACAATAGTATTCCATTACATTCAGATACCACAACTTGTTTAGCCATTCCCCAATTGACAGGCATCTCCTTGATTTCCAATTCTTTGCTACCACAAAAAGAGCTGCTATAGAGGCAGCTAAGTGGTGCAGTGAGTAGAGCACCCACCCTGAAGTCAGGAGGACCTGAGTTCAAATCCAGCCTCAGACACTTAACACCTTGGGCAAGTTGCTTAACCTCAATTGCCCTGCAAAAAGCAAAAAAAAAAAAAAAGGAGCTGCTGTAAATATTTTTGTACATACAAGCTTAATATTCTTATTAGCAAATTTGAAAAGAATTCATATCCTGACATAGAAGATGAGAACTTTCAAATACCACCATAGCCCTGAGTCTATAACATAGATTTGACTTCAAAACCAAAAAGTCAGATGACTAGCTGTAATGCCAAGCAAAGGCAACTTCCAAGGTTCGGATTACCAGCATAGCAAACCCCATTTCGACAGAGAGAGTCAAAATACAGTGTAATTCATTCATTTAGCAAGTAAGTTCTCAATTCAATTGCAAAGTACCAAGGTCTAGGTATCCCACCCCTGGATCAGTAGTCAAAGTAGCCCACTCCTGGGCAGTACATTCATTTAATCTCTTCTCAAATGGAGAATAGTTTCCAATCATAAACAAAGTACATTCATTTAGTCAATCACAGAGCACAAAAAGGCCAAGGTTTCCCACCCCTGGACACTACTGAATTACAATACCATCCATTAACACCAAGTAATTTCTCAAAAGGGGCAAGAGAGCACAAAAGGCCATCCACCCTTAGGTTACAACAAACTTAAGATATCATCTCAGCATTGAAAACCCAAGAAAAGGCCCTTCTCTCATCTTGAGTCAAGGTAAGCCCTCAGCAACCTCAGTTCCTGGGGAGACAAGGCTCAACAAAGCCATAGCCAATGTCCTCATCAAGTCACTCTCTGCCTGTAGAACAGAACCCCTGAAAACATCAGCAAGACCCTCTTCCAGGATTTCTGTAAACATACCACAAGAAAACCCTCCTTCAGGGCTTCTTAACCAACAGCAAGGTTCCAGGACCTCTATAACAGCGGCACTGTCCTTCACCATCAGGTGAATCTGGCAAAACAACATCAAAACCGACAGACAAAATACCAGCATCACAGCCATGCCTCCTCAGTTCTTGGCAGCTCTGGGTGGCAGTTCTCAAAAGTCCTGGGCAGTTCCAATGGGCCTCAGCAGTCTTTCTCTCAGCTACTCAGGCTCCACAGTACTGGATACTACTCTCCAAAAGTCCTTCTGGCCTTCTCTCGGCATGGGCCTCTCTCTCAATTCACGGCTCCTCCCAGTTCAGCCCTTTCTCTTCACATCAACAAGTCCATCCCACAAGTGGGATTCACAAGCTCCGAGTTTTAACACTCAACCCAAAAACCAAGCCAATACAGGGGCATCTCCAAATTCCATTACCATTACACTAGCATAAGAGGAAGAAAAAAAATGGGCTGCTCTGGATTGCTTCCAACAGTTCAAGAAGGTAGATGGGCCTAGAAAATTCATCTAGAAGTTAAATTCTTGAGGATAACCTCTCTGTGAATGAGTTATCACCACCAAATGCAAGCAGATCCTCTTTATGGGCATGGGTAAATGAACCTACTCATGGAATTGAATGAAGTAGTACCAGCTCCATAGAGAGCTTCAACCCCAGAGGCTTCCTCCACACAATATGGTATTTCACAGGCCATCACTTTGGCTTCTCCTCAAAGATGAAACTCTCAACTGAATTTCAGCTTTCCATCTTCTTCAGGCTGGTATTCCAGAAAATTCCACCCAGAGCGTATTTTCCTTGGCCCTGTAGCAGTCAGGCCACTATGGTATGTACTCCTCCTTCAATAGAGGACCTAAGGGGCAGCTAAGTGGCACAGCAGATAGAGCACTGGCCTTGGAGTCAGGAGGACCCTGTGAGACCCTGGGCAAATCACTTAACCCCTCCTCAAAAAAAAAAAAAAGAGGACACAAACAACAGTGTTCTCTGGAGTAGTTCTAAACAATGGAACAGTTGTATTCACGCTGTCCTCCATTGCCTTTTCCATCTGGACAGGAACTGCTGCCATCAATGCTGCTGCCTCATCATCCCACCTTCCAGGTACAACAACTGGACAGCTATTGGACAACAGATGGAAAGCATCTCAGCATCAGTCACCACAGGAACATCAAGGCCAGATACAACCACCCTAACTGGTGAGGAGGAAAGAGCAGCCAAGTCCTTCTCTTCTCTTAACTAGCAGGAAGAACTATAGACCACTAATCTATTGAACATAATTGCACTGCTTAAGTCTTCATGGCTTCTCCCCAATATCTGGCTATCCCCCTTCTCCCCCTCAGTGATTGAAACACCAGGTACGGAAGCCAAGCAGCTGAATAATCCAGATGGTTTACCAGGTGACCTAAAATGATGACTTCTGGAGAAGAATGAAGAATGGAGAATAAGGATCTTTTTCCATCAAGTGACAGGCATTATAACAAAAGTCTTTATATTTTTTGTCCATTAGGGGTAGGTGCAGTCTGAAGGTGCTTGAGCATGTCCAAGTCTAAGGATTTAATGTAGTTTAGTTTAGTTTGTATGTTTGGTTTTCGTTCTGTAGGATCAGTATTTAATTTAAAGTTATCCAGAGGCTTTACTAACAGTAGCAACAAAACAAAAACACCAGGGTTTAACCTACCACTAGGCTTCCTAACCTCTCAGTGCCCCCAGGCAACTTTCTAAAACTACAGATTTCAGAGAAAGTATTGACCTGCTTCAGAAAAGGCGGTTTCTCCCTAGGAGCTCCCCATACCTAGGAAATTACAGGCCTCAGGCTTCCATTCAACAAGAAAGAAAAAACCAGCATTGCAGTCATCTCTTAATTCTCTAAAGCCAAGGATACTCTCAAGGTATTGGGAAAGATAGATACAGAGAGAATGAGACTTGAAAATAAAATGAACGTGAATTTTTCTTGACAGTTCATTACTTTATTTTTTTTAATTAAATGTTATTTTATTTTCTGGTCCAAATTCTCTCCCTCTCCCTTTCCCTCCCCACATTGAGAAGGCAATAAAAACAAAACTCATATGTATAGTCCTAGAAAATAAAGTCCCTCATTAGCTATGTCCCACCCCAACCCCAATCCTCCCCCCCAAAAAAAAGAAAGAGAAGAAAATATGTTTCAATCTGCATTCTGAGTCTATCAGTAGCTCTGTCTCTATCCTGAGGTAGATAGCATTTTTCATCATAAATCCTTTGGAATTGTGGTTCGTCATTGTGTTGATCAGAATTACTAAGTCATTGGAAATGTGTTTTGCATGTTTACACATGTATAATCTATGTCAAATTACTTAACTTCTCAATGGGAGGAGAGGGAGAAGGAGAGAATTTAGAACTAAAATTTTGAAAATAAAGAATGTTAAAATTGTTTTTACATGTAATTAGGAAAAATATAAAATAAAAAAATCTATTTTATTTTTTAAAAGAGTTAAAAAGTCTTTCAAAGGGGCAGCTAGGTGGCTCAGCGAGTAGAGCATTGGCCCTGGAGTCAGGAGGACCTGAGTTCAAATCTGGCCTCAGATATTTGACACACTAACTAGCCGTGTGACTTTGGGCAAGTCACTTAACCCCAATTGCCCTCCAAAAAGCAAAAAAAATAAGTCTTTCAAATTTTTTGTCTCTATGATACCATTATTACTGTATAAATCATTCTTCTGGTTCTGCTCACTTCACTTTGCATCATTTTCAGTTTCTCTAAAATTATCCCTTTCATCATTTCTTATAAGACAGCAGTATTCCACCATGTTGAGGTGTATGGGGTGTGTAATGGTAACTAATTTGAATTTGAAGACCTCTTTTTGTATTGGCAAGTAAACAAGTACTTAGCCCTTAGCAACTAATCAAACCTCTGTGAACTCCTGTCTCCTGTGCTGACATAAAAGGAAGGGGTTGGCTGAAATAGGAAGCCAATGCTGTGTGTATATAAGAAAAGCCCCAGAGAGGAACAGTGAGACTTTCTTGAGACCAGAATCTGGTGGCAGAATCTGTTCTGCTGGGGAGAGAGAGTGTTTCTCTCAGCAGCATCTGGAGGCTGGGCTGCTACTGCTGGACTGAGAACTGTGTCAGAATTTTCTTTGGATGAGAATTATGGAGACTAAAGTTACTGCCTCCAGGAAGGCTGAAGAGGAAAGCTCCAGCTAGGCTGGAGAAAATTATCTTGATTTTGAAAACCTGGGAGGAGTGATTTTGATTCTGAGAGCCAGCTGAGATTTCTTCTGGGTTCTAAGGCCAGCCAAACTTCCAGAGGACTGAGGAAGCATGGCTGTGGTGCCAGTATTCTGTCTGTCTGTTTTGATGTTGTTTTGCCAGATTCACCTGCTGGTGAAGGACACTGCTGTTGTTGCAGAGGTCCTGGAACCTTGCTGTTGGCTTAGAAGTCCTGAAGAAGGATTTTCTTGTTGTATGTTTATAGAAATCCTGGAAGAGGGTCTTGCTGATGTTTTCAGGGATCCTGAGACTGTTCTGCAGGCAGAGAGTGAATTGATGATGACACTGGCAGTGTATGTTGTGGCTTTGTTAAGCTTTGTCTCCCCAGGAACAGAGATTTCTGAGAACTTGCCTCAGGTCATTATGAAGAAAAGACCTCTCCTTGGGTATTGAATGTTGTGATGATAGCATGGTTTACTAGTGACCTAGGGGTGGAGGGTTTGTATATTTTCTAATGATTGTACTTAGTGATTAATGATACTTAGTAACTGATTGCTGAATAAGAGACTGCTTAAGTTAACCTAGTGTGCCCCATGAATGGAAGACTGACTATTGTATTCTGAGATGACTGAATAACTGAGTAAGGAGGCAAACCTCCTTAGGGATACCAGATGATTGTTCTTTGTTGAACAACATAGTGACCACTTTGGTGAAAACTATGTGGCCATTTTAATGATAAGCTATTGTGAATACTATATTGTGTTTTTCTGTGGTAAGTTGTAATATTGTGAATGCTGTACCTTGATTTTCTGTGAATGTTTTGCTTTGATTTGTTGTAGAATAAATAGTGTTCACTGTACTGTGTAATCAGAACCTTAAAAGCTGTTCACAGTAGCATTCCTTTGGAAAGCTGCTAGTACATGGCACAATAGGGTGTTAAGGGAAGGCTAGCACCTCTAGTGTGAGGGCTTGCTGAGCTCTTTTCAGGGCTGCTCATTTACCTTTGGTGTCCATCTGTACACAACTCTTACAACACAACCAGGTTAAACTGTCTCTGTAGATGGGCTAAACCAGGTTGAGAATAACTGACAAAGCCTCAAACCTTTTGGTGAGTTAGGGGGATGTCTACCCCAAGCATCTGATGACTTCCCCCTTGGAATGGGAAGATAAAAACTATTTGTTCCATGGCCATGAAGGCAGCTATAGCAGACAGCTATGAAGTTTGGTCAGACATTACAGATGCCAAGGTCATTCACTGCATCCTGGGCCATTGCCCATCATCCTGACTTTTGTCTTGCCACTGGACTTCAATGATTCTGGAAGACAGAGTGAGGCTAACTACTTTGTGGAACTCTGCCTCACTTAAATCCAATTCACATTCAAGTCAAGACATCACCACATAATATCATCCCTCCTCTTGGAAAAGGAAGGACAAACAACAACATTCCATCACATTCATATACCATGATTTGTTAGGTCATTCCCTAGTTGGTGGGTACCTTCCTTGGTTTCCAACTTTTTGCTATCACAAAAAGAGCTGTTATACATATTTTTGTCTCTTTCTTTGATCTCTTTGGGGAATAAAACTGAACTTTTTAAAAAGAAGAGAGATGGGTACAGAAATGACTTGAGTGGTCTGGAATAGATTGTCCACAATGTCTGGACCCTCACAAAAAGTGTTAATTTTGGCAGTGGCTGGGAGGGTAGAGCATAAATTCATTTCTGAGATCTGTCAAGATTACTTGTTATATGATTGAATAGTCTCAATATCCTCATCTGTAAAATGTTGTGCTAGATGATCTCTAAGGCCCCTTTCAGCTCTGACATTTTATGATTTTTCAGTGATAAATCTTAAAAACTTTTTTTGTCTGGATGCTGTTATATATGAATTAGACTTTTAAAATGATGTGATAATTTGTTAAATATTTAATGAGGCATGTTTTGTTATAAAGCAGATAATAATATATAACAGCAATTTTTCATTTGAAATTCTTAGCTATTAGGAAAGTGTGTAGTGTGGTTGAAAGATGTAACTTCAACATTAATGATGAGTCAATTATCAGGTATTTGCTATATGTCTGAAGCTCTAGAATATGGATGGTTTTAATTTATAAGTCAAAGATAAATGAAATGTTAACTGTCAGGAAAACATCAGGAAAGATATTGAAGTCCTAAGTTGTTGTTAGTGAAATTTTGCTATTTAAGGTAAAAATTCTGGGACTATAATTTACTATTGTTTTGAACTCTGATTATAGGGATAATCGCCTGAATTGTCATGAAGCCAATAGTAGAAAATGGGCATGTGCTGCAGTCTAGAAACTGCTGAAGATGGATGTCTGTGCCTGAGAAAAGTTTTGGGGTCAACCTCAGAAATGGCCTAGGTAGGAATCTCCTGATTCCATTTCCCCATTGTGCTATTTCCTTTCTAGAAAAGAAAATTCCTTCCTGCTTAATCCTGAGTCTTGCTTTTTAATACTTCGTGAACACATGATTGGCTGTCAGATTTGGCTCATGCCTGGAATGAAACAGAGTTAAGGGAGTTTTTCCTCCTGTTATGATGTATGACATTGTTATAACTGTCACTCTTTTTCCTTTTGTAGCAAATTTCTATAATCAAGATGTTTTATAAATACAATACCAAATCTATTAAATAATATATTGATACTAGAACATCTGACTTACTATAATAGGATGTAAACATAAACATTTTACAATCTTAACCTATATTTGTGGTCAAATTATAATATTAGGATAATATCCTCCTAAAGGGGAAATGATTAAACAAAGTAATAAGACAAAGATGTAATGTGGAAGTTTTCTAAATAAATGGAATAGTAAATTTGAGAATGCAGCAGAATTGTACTGTTTTCTCTAAGAACTATATACAAATTTATGTGATTGGCTTCCAAATTTCTCTATTATGGAAATTCAGGCTTTGAGTATGTTTAGTAATAAGTTCTCAAAATTGGATTAAGGATTTATTGATTAAGGAGAAAGTATTTTACATATAAATTGTATTGATAATGGTAAGGAAAGCAAAATTATTTTCCCATTTTTATAGTATTAGTCTGAACATTTTAAAAGGCAGAAGAATAGGCCATAAATGAGCTTCCTAAGAAAAAAGCACCAGGACCAGATGGATTTACAAGTTAATTCTAGCAAACATTTAAAGATCAACTAATCCCAATATTAAATAAATTATTTGGAATAATAAGCAATGAAGGGATCCTATCAAACTCCTTTTATGAAACAAAAATAATATTGATGCCTAAAACCAGGAAAACTAAAAACAGAGAAAGAAAATTAGACTAATTTCATTAATGAATATGGATGCAAAATTCCTAAATAAAATACTAGCTAAAAGATTACAACAAAATCATATAATTACATTGATAGATGTAGGAAAAGCTTTTGATAAGAATAACACTCATTTCTATGTTAAAAAATTGAAAATATGGGTATAAATGGGTATTCCCTTAAATTAATAAAAAGTATGTTTATCTAAAACCATCAGCAAGCATTATTTGTAATAGAAATAAGCTAGAAGCCTTCCTAATAAGATCAAGGATGCCCACTGTCACCAATATTATTCAATACTATATTGGAAATCCTAGCAATAGTAATAAGAGAAGAAAAATAAATAGAAGAAATCAAAATAGAGAATGAGGTAGTAAAACTTCCCTTTTTGCAGACAAGATGATGATATACTTGGAAAATCCCAAAGACAACTAAAACATTAATTGAAACAATTAATAATTTTAGATATATCACAAACAAAACCCTTCAAGAAGAGGTAGTAGGAGAGGCCCCATTTAAAATGACTCTAGACAGCATAAAATACCTGGAAGTACATCTGCCAAAACAAACTCAGGAACTATAGAATATTTAAATTGGAAAAATAGAAATTATTCATGGGTAGTCAGGGCCAATATAATAAAAATGAAGAACAAAAAGGCAAGAATAGCAAAGGAACTAATAGAAAAAATGTAAAAGGGGGAGCTTAAGTAGTATCTGATCCTAAACTGTATTATAAAGCAGTAATTACCAAAACTATCTAGTACTGGCTAAGAAATAGAAAAGTAGCTCATAAAATTTTTTTAAAAGATCTTGTATCAGGTACAGAATTTAGATAAGGATAGAAACAACAAATGGCATATAAACTGAAATTCTCTAAAGTTCCAATATTGGAGAACCAAATTTAAGTGATTGTACTAAATTATATTAAGCCAGATTTGTCGCACTGGGAGAGGCAATTAAGAACTGTATCTAATGAATTGCTAGATCCTCCTCAAGTCAACAGAAAGTAGTCCAGAATTGGGGGTGTGGACCAATACACCCCAAGGCACATTGACTTGTGCCATTTGACTTGTTAAACAAAGAAAGTCTGTAACTGAGAGAAGAATATTAGAGGATGGATCAAGGCATGCCCCAATCTTAGTAATGGAGCAGAAAGAACTTCTGTCCTCGTGGTCTATAAAAACAAACTAACCTGGACATCCTCTAGGTCTTTTTCTGCCTTTCTATGTATCCCCAGGATGAAATAGAGGCACCTAATAAATGTGGCTTGACTTGAGGGAAGAAAAAGAGAGTGAGAGACAAATGATATTTGGGTATCCCTGAGATATTAACAAGAAAGAATTACCTTTCAGCTCACTGAGAGAATCCTCTATGAAAAACTTACAGGAAAAAAAAAAGCCAAAAATCATATAGGAGGAGAAAGCCCAAAGGGGCTTGCCATTTGTAGCTGCAGAGGCTACACTCACACTGAGGAAACCACTGATGCGTCTCTGGGTAAGGAAGAAAGGTCTCATTAGTTATTTTTACTTATCAGGCTTAGGATGTTCTGTGGTAAATTCACCTTCCAGCTCAGCAGCAATGGTATGCAAATGTCCTATTATTTAAAATATTCCAAATCCCTGATAATTAGAAAAATGCAAATTAGAGCAAATCTGAGATTCCACCTCATACCCCTCATATTGGCAAAACTGACAAAAAAAGAAAATGACAATGTTGGAGGGGCAGTGGTAAATAAAAGAGGCTTATTAATTCACTCTTGGTGGAACTATGAATTAGTCTGACCATTTTGGAAAGCAATTTGGAACTATACTCCAAAAGTTAATAAATGTTACACATCCTTTGACAAAGCAGTATACTACTAGCCCAAAAGAAATCCAGGAAAGAAGAAAGGGATCCATGCATGCAAAAGAATTTATAACAGCTCTTTTTGTAGTGGAAAAGAATTGGAAACTAAGGGGTTGCCCATGAATCGGGGAAATGGCTGAACAAATTTTATTATATAGTAATAATAAGCTAGCATTCATATACTACTTCAAGGTATGCAAAGTGTTTTATATACATAATCTCATTGTATCATCATACATGAATAGTGTGTTTAAAGAAATAGTGAAAAAGACAATATTGCAAAGACAACAGCTTCGAAAGAACTCTAACCAGCGCAAAGACCAACCATAATTCCAGAAGACTAATGATGAAACATGCTATTCACTGGCAGAGAAGTAATGGACTCAGAGTGCAGAATGAGACAAAGTTTTTTGGACATAGCCAATTCAAGAACTTGTATTGCTTAGTCATGAATATTTGTTACATGGGTTGGTGCTGTGGATCGAATGCTAGACCTGGTTCAAAATCCAGACTCAGATACTTACTTAGTTGGGTAACCTTGGGCAAGTCACTTAATATCTATCTGCTTCAATTTCCTGAACTATAAAATGATGGTAATAATAGCACCTATCCTTACAGGGAGGATAAAATAAAATTAGAATATTTGTAAAGCAGCTTGCAAACCTTAAAGTGCTATATAAATGCTATTATATTTTTCCAATTAATGAGTAGGCTCTAGGAACCCCTCTGAGCTCTCCTTGAATCTTTGAGGTACAGGCTCTGGGAAACCCCTTGAAGTCTGATTGAATCTTCCCATTTGATGAGGCATTGGCATGAAGCCATAAGCCTTTCATTGTGGCTCTGCCCAAACCTTTGTTACTAGCTTGGCGCTCCATTGTCCATCTACTTCCCACCCTTGAGCATATCAAAGTATCTATATACAAATCAACTGTTCCACCCTTGCACCAGTGTCTGTGGTCTCCAGGTAGCCTCCAGCAACTTCCCACCCTTAATCACTCATTATTGGAGTCTGACCTCATTGACTCCTCCTGAAGACCCTCCCCAAACTCCTCCCCTAGATCACCCCTAGACTCCTCCCACAACCTTTCTGTATATAAGAGCCCATCTTGCCTCCATGTGTCTGAGAGCACCATAGAATGACCTAGCATAGACTTGCTCTGGCCCGCTTGTCCAATGCAAGAGTCACAGATACCGAAGATCCTTAAGAGTCTACCCAATATGGCGAACTTTCAATAAACTTTACTTTGGCTGACAGAAGACTTGAGTCAAATTCATTCAGCAGGACCCGGCATGTTGGAATTTTGGGGTGCTATTACTGCTACACTGGGTTATCTCAGTATCCTGGGTTATAAGTTTATAGGTTTTGCTTTGATTTGGCTTGGCTTTCCCAATTTAAAGAGGTAGAAAAGAACCCTGTAAACTATACAGAAATTTTCATTTTTAGCATAAAAAGACCTAGAGAAACAGGTTTGAATAAACATGCCTGTTAATGCCAGCCAAGGACATTTGGGAGAAATCCAGTCATTGTTACAGTCTTGAATTAGGCAAAAAATAAGACAAAAACAAAAAACAAGTAACACTGTGCCAAGATTCTTGGTCCAAAATATTTTGCATAAAATTTAGGTAAGTAACATCAGAGGGTACCATGTGCCATATAATACAGTAAATTAATGATCTTTTTTGCTTTGATCATATTCACGCTGTTTTCCCCTGCTCTAAAGGAAGATAGCTAATGCTATAGCAGTCTTCAAATATTCAACTGTACTTTAAATCTCATCAGTCCTAGCGATACTGGGATGTGGGGGTAGGAGGAGAAGAGCATTGGCAAATCACTGCTTATAAACGGAATGCAAAGTACTACCCTAATATACAGGTCCCAGGATAGGTCAAAGGCAAAATAGTGAAGCAGGAGGCATTTTATCCTGAGTATCCTAATCTGGACCCTCTTTTAAAAGAAGACTTTTAAAATTTATTTTATTTTAAATTTATAGAATAAAACATTCTCATAACATAGTATAATAATAATTATAATAAAAATATGATTACACTTTCTCTTCAAAGATTCGATTTCTCTCCCTTCCCAATCCCTTTCTTGAGAAGGCAAGCAAAACATGTTATAAACATGTATAATCACGCAAAACAAATTTCCATATTGGCCATGTCCAAAAAAAGTCTTAATCTGCATTCTGAGTCTATCACCTTTCTATCAGAAAGTGGGTAACATGTTTCATCCTGAATCCTCTCAAATTATGGTGAGTCATTACATTCATTAGAGTCCCCAAGTCTTCCAAACTTGTTTTTTATGTTGTTATGGTGTAGGATGTATATCTATCAATCTATACACCTATATCTACATTGTCATAAGGCCTCACTTGACAGGCATCTCGCTACATCCTAAAGCAGCCCATTCCACTTTTGGGACAACATCAATGCTAAGTTTTTTCCTTTTATGGATTTGAAATCTGCCATTACAATTTCCACAATTCCTCCTAGTACTATCCTCCGGAGTTAATTTTAAAAAAATAATAATACCTATCAGCCATTGCGTCTCCGGAACCCCAACACTATGTGTAGGAAAGCTCAAGAAGACTTATCCTCAGACTCCTTGGGTTTTATGGTTTTATCATTTCCACCTTATTCTCATTTCCCCCATTTAATAACAATAGCTTTCTTTGTTCAGCTCTGACCCACCAAGACTCAGGAGATCTGAATCTCTTGAACTCATAAGATCACCTCCAAACTTGCACATGTCCATCTCTGAATATATACTAATTCACCTAAGATCAGGAAAGACCAAACATAAAAGCAGAAAAGGCAGACAAGGGATCCAGATATAAGCATGCCTAGTTGAGTCCCCTTGCTATATGACAGCTGGGGTGGAGAGGAAAAGAGTTAGATGGTGCCACTAGGCATATAGATGTAAGATAGTGCTGGAAAGAAATTGTTTCTTTTAACTGATGTAATACTCCCTCCTCCTTGTTACTGCAGTGGGGGGCAGGGAGGTGGGGAGGATCTATAGATGATCCAAAATATGCCAGTCATGCCAAGTCATTTCAGCATGGGTGGGAGTGGGGGGTCAGGGAAGCTTGGGGGGAGGGGTGATTGTGTGAAGGTGGTCATCACATGACTGGAAGCTGTACCCGGAACTCCTGAATAGAAACCAGAAGGGCAACTGAACGTGCTCCAAAGAATGGGACAATTTATAGGACAATTCACCCTCTGCTGTGTAGATAAATTCAAACTTCTGATTCTTGTTTGAAAAATGATTATGACATAGAAATTGAAAGCAGTTTCCTTACCGGAATGATCAATAAATATTGAAAACATAGGTGTTAGCAGTAGATGTCATCCTGAAATGGGAATACCAAGTGGAGTTTGAATCACCATCCACGAAGGCCATAGATTTAGCAGTCTCCCAAAGAGTCCCAGTATGGCGTGGAAAGAGTTTTGAATTACAAGAACTTTGTACCTAAATATTCTTTTGTTAGAGGTGGAACTCACTTTCCTGCTGTTCAGGGAGTGACTACAAATATTGACTAGGCTATAAAGCAGAGGTGAGTAATTTTTTCCTTCTAGGATCACTTACCTAATACAAAAAAAAATTTTTCACTGAAGGTCAACCAAGTGAGCTGGCCTCTATCTAACCTGTGGGTGGTCAGAGCTGAACAGAGCAGGCTAGAGACTGGAGAGTCAGGAATCAAACAGAAGTTTAATTTCAAAGTGAAGGAAATAGGGGGTGGAGCTAAGACGGCAGAATAAAAGCAGAGACTTGCTTCAGTTCTTCCCCAAACCCCTTTAAATACCTGTAAAAAATTACTCAACAAATTCTAGAGCAGTAGAACCCACAAAGTGAGGGGAATGGAAAATGCAAGCAAGGACATATATGCTGGAGAGCCTGCCCTGATGCAGTTTGGGAGTGCTGGAAACCCCAAACTGTCAGGGTACAAGGCAGCATTGGCCTGGAATGAATTCAGGAAATCAAATTTTCCTTCCAGTCAAAAGTCAAGGTTTATTGTAATGCCACAGTGGGGGCTAGATTTTTAGGGAATCTACATCTTAATAAGGGTGAGACTAAAGCTTATATATACAAAGGACAGTGAAAGGAAATCTGGGTAGGATTAATGAGTGTTGTTAAATAGTGTGGAGAGAGCCAGGTACAATAGTGAAAGGATTGTCTAATAAGTTAGTTAAGTCTCCTAGGTGGGCTGAGGTGGCCCAGATGCTTTGAGCTAAGGTGCCAGTGATCTGGTCTACTGAAATTATGGAAAAGTTCAGGGACTGGGTTGCTTTCAAAGACATGGTCTTCTGCTTTTAGGGGTCCAGGTCTCATCACCCTATCACCCCTACTGGGTGAACCTGCTTTAGTGTAGGCAGGTCTCAAGGTCTCTTAGACCTCATGGCTACACCATGAGCTGTAGCCCTGATAATGAAGGGTAACAGCAACAATGTGACAAGTTTGATTCAGAACAGGGCTTCATGACCCATCAGGTACTTGTCTGAGCTCACAGAATACCTGGTGCTGGCCAAAGCAGTACAATAATTATATGAAACAATTCTGGGATCTTGTTGTGTATGAGATCGTCCAGAAGGTGAATGCAAAGGATTGCCGTCAGGCCAGTCTCAGGGGACAGCTCTCTAGAAAATAGTGACTCTTAACTAATATCTTAATACTACCAATAAAAAGCAATTTGGCTGAGTTTGTCTTGTCAGAGGTATATAAAATTCATTTATTTTTCAATTGAGAAAAAGGTTGGGTAAAACCTATTTGTCATTCATTTTGGATGCACACAGATTATAGTATTCAATTTGCCTCAAACCCCTAAACAGGCTTAGTGATTCAATAAATTTGGATTTAGTAGTCAGTTTGCCACTTACTATCTGATGATAAAGTCTAAATTTGCCTAAAAAGCAAATCACTGAACTTCTTTGGATTTTAGTGTCTTTCTCTATAAAATCAGAGGGTTGGACTATATAACTTCCAAGTGCCCTTTAAAGTTCTCAAAGGTTTGGTATAAGTCTGTGCTAATAATTCTCAGGCCTTCCCTCAAGGAGGCAAGATGGGGTCTTATATACAGAAAGGTTGTGGGAAGAATCTAGGGGTAGTCTAGGAGAGGAGTTTGGGGAGGGTCTTCAGGAGGAGTCAAATGAGGTGAGACTCCAGTAATGAGAGATTAAGCGTGGGAAGTAGCTGGAGGCTACCTGGAGATGAGACAATGGAGGGCAAGGCTAGTTGAAGGGTGTGTAGATATTTTGGGAGGATCAAGAGTGGGAAGTTAAAAAAAAATTTTTTTTTAAAAGAATGGGAAGTTGATGGACAAAGGAGGGCTAGGTTAGTAACTGAGATTTGGGAAAAAGAAAGGCTTATAGGCCTCAGGCAAATGCCTCATCAAATGGGAAGATTCAATCAGAGTTCAAGGGGGTTCCCAGGGCCTGTACCTCATCATAAAACAATTAGTTAAAGAACAAGAAAATGAATGTCAGCATATATAGATTCTCTTCAGAGATTAGAGTCTCATTCCCAAACCAAAGATGCAAAAAAAAAAAAAAAATTCCCCCAAAGCTGAATTTTTCAGCATGTGAAAGACACAGCAATGACCTTGTTAAAGTGGTCCCCAAAGACTGGAAATATCTGTTCATGTTATATCTGGATCTGTGCTCAGAGTATCCACTTCTACTTATTGGTCTGTCATGTCCTCATACCGGGAAGTCCCCTTTCTCTTCCTTTCACCTTTCCTTAGCATGGTCTGAGTAGCTGGCAAAAGTTGACACCATACTACTGAAGAGGTTACCCATAAAGAGGGTTAGGGTTGCTCTGGAGACCCCAAAACACCAACAGGCCGGGTCCCGCGGAAAGAATTCCACTCAAGTCTTCTCTCAGCCACAGAAAATGAAAGTTTATTGAAAGTTTGCCATATGGGGTAGACTCTTAAGGGGCCCAGGTACCTGTGATGCTTGCGTTGGGCAAGTGGTCCAGAATAAGTCTGACACAGAGTAAGTCTGTGCTAGGTCATTCCACAGCACTCTCACACCACATGGAAGGAAGATGGGGTCTTATGTACAGAGGAATCTAGGAGTGGTCTAGAGGAGGAGTTTGGGGAGGGTCTTCAGGAGGAGTCAAAGAGGTCAGACTCCAGTAATGAGTTTGGGGAGGGTCTTCAGGAGGAGTTAATGAGGTCAATGCAAGGGTGGATTGATATTTTGATAGGTACAACGGTGGGAAATAGATGGACAATGGAGGGCTAGGCTAGTAACAGAGGTTTGGGCCCAGCCACAATGAAAAACTTATGGCCTCTGCAAATGCCTCATCAAGTGGGAAGATTTAATCAGACTTCAAGGGGGCTCCCAGAGCCTGCACCTCATCACATCTAGTCCACCCTTTTCAAGTTACAGGTAGGAAAACTGATGTCCAAGGAGATTAAATGACTTACTCCAAGAACACACAAGTAAACACCTGTGACTATAGCATATCTAGGCATGGAGGCCTCTATACCATATAGGTGGGTATAATCTCCTTTGCTTGACTGCACAACTGGAAAAGGCTCTCTTCAAAATTAGCAAGACTGAGATAATACACTCTCTTTCTGGGACACTTGTTTCTTTCTACTGTATTCACAAGGTGAAGATCCCAGGTCGCTCTCAGCTAGTGAGAAGGGAAGGACTTCCTTCCCTTTCTTGCCTTCCCTTTTACCCCAACTCTGAAGAATGGGCCTAGGGGTGTTAGTTTGTCTTCTAAATCCTTTGTTATCAGTTTCAGTTGCCAGTAGGGATTTCCTCCAGACCCAGTAATTTAAGCCTTGGTGTGACCCTGGAGCCAGGATTCCAGGTGGGATGTTGCAGCCAGCCAGCTCAGCAGGGAAGCCTTGAGAAGCCAGGGTGCCTGGGAATCCAGCCTAACAGGAATGTTTTGGATTGAAAACTTGGGGCTACACTCTATAGGAACTGAGCTAAACTATGAACCTAATTCTCTTCCTCTCCGCAGAGGCTGAGGTGGTACAAAGCTGGAGTGGAGGATTATGCCTCCCACACATCTTTGAGAAAATATTTCCTTATAAAAGCAAATCCAACTGTTAGTGGATAAATGGAAGTAGAGCGCAAGAAACCAATTAAGAGAACAACATCAAATGGGACTGGAACGATTTGCAGAAAGCTTAGACACCCCTAAATCTCCTTAAGAGTACTAGAGAACCTCACGGGGAGGATGAAATCTAACACACAAAGTCCAAAAACCTCCAATCTACAATAAAAAAAAACCTGAGGCAAAGCTCCAAACCAATAACCATTTATTAAAATAGGACCTTAGATCTTCCTCACAATATGAGATAACTCCCTTTTCCAGGGCCTTGGAAATTCCAGTGCTTGATACCCAGATGGTACAAATGAGGCAGAGTAAAAGGATCTTATTGGTTGTTAAACCTATATCTTGACCTTCTCTAGGAGAACTTTCAGTTTGTGTATATGATCAATGACCATTAAAGGATTTCCCAAAAATGGGCAGAGTTGATGGTCATTCATTAGCCCCTTATTGGGCAATTGAGAGCCACAGGCAGCTCTGAAAATTCAAAGACAAGGTCACTCATTAGTCAAGTGCCCATAGGCCCACTGCCCCCAAAGAAACAGAGGAGGCACAACCAAAAATAATTTGGGAATTTTCCACGTCATTGGGTCATCACAGTCACACTGGGCTTGGTCACCTACTGGGCAGAAAGAAAGAGTGGAGGTCTCCTAATTAGCTTCCTATGATTAAGCAAATGAAAGTGTACTTATGATGAGGTGCAGGCTCTAGGAACTCCCTTGAGCTCTCATTGAATCCTTGAGGTACAGGTTCTGGGAGCCCCCTTGAGCTCTCCTTGAATCTTCCTACTTAAGGCATTTGCCTGAGGCCATAGGCCTTTCACTGTGGCTCTGTCCAAATCTTTAGCCCTCTTTTGTATAGCAACCTTTTACTGGCCTAGCCCACCATTGTCTGGCAGCTCCCCCAGCCCATTCTGCTGTACCCCAACCTTTTTCCATTCATATCTCCTACCCTACATCTCCCAGTATGGCCCCTCCCCCCTCAAGGACCCCTATTCAGGTCCCAGCTACTGGTCTTGCTGAAGTGCTTCCCCCTGAGGCCACACCCACTCAGGCCTCAGGCCCTACCCCTACTCAGTCGTAGAGGTATCTCCTCTTCTGACCCCTTCCCCTCCTCAGGGTAGACCTCCCCCTTGCCAGCCAAATCCCCCAGTCTTACAGTCTGATCCAGTTCAGCCAGCACCCCCCAATCACTACCTCACAGGAAGTGGGACTTCCAATCTCCCTTCCCAGGTCCCTGTCCCCACACCACTTTCAGGGCTTTTTCCCTTAAGGGAAGCGGCTCTCTTTCTTCTGGTGGGACAACTAGAGTACATGTCCCATTCTCCATTTAGCATCTCAATCAAATTAAAGAAAAATGGGGGAAATTCTGAGAAAATCCAACAAAGTTTATTGAAGGCTTTTGGAACATATCCCTGCAATTCGAGCTTTCTTGGGGTGATTTGCATATCCTTTTCTCTACCTGTTGTTCCACTAATGAGAAGAGGAGAATCTGGGAACAGGCCCAAAATTTGGGGATCGTTTGGCTAGCAATGACCCCAGAAAATACAGCAGCTACTGTTCCCACTAGTGACCTAGGAATGGGATTACCAAATCCTAGAGGATAGGGGAAAAGGAGGCCATATGGTACTTTGCCTGTTAGAAGGCCTAAGAATTGCATTTCAAAAGCAAGTAAATTATCAGAAAATTAGGAAAATTATTCAGACAAATCAAGAAAATCCCGCCCTTTTCCTAGATGGACTTGTAGACGCTATTAAAAGGTATACAAATTTAGATCCTGAAGGGATCTAAAAGGATAGAAGGGCCTTCTATCCTTAACATGTATTTCATAAATCAGTCTACACCAGATATTAGGAGGAAACTGCAGAAATTGTCAATGCGACCCCAAACACCTCAGACCCTATTACTGGAGATGACCTTTGGAGTCTTTAATAACAGAGACCTGATTGCAGCAGAGGAGAAAGAATGAAGGGAACGAACCGGGAGACAGAGAACATCAATTCTTGGCTGCTGCCATGGCCAGAAAAAGCCTTATCCAGGGGACCCCCTTGGAGGAAGCCCAGTCACTTGGACAGGGGGAAAACCTGCTTTCTATGCCACAAGGAGGGTCACTGGTCCAAGGAGTATCCCTCCAGGGCACCCCCCCAGAGGGAGCCCCAGGAACCAACACCTCTAGAACGGTGCCCATCTGACCAGGAGGGACATTGGAAGAAGGATTGTCCCCAAGGTTGGAAAAGTGGCAGAGCCACCTCCCAGTACCCTGTCGCCAGTCTTCTCAAGACATGGAGTGATGGGAAACATAGGGCTTGGCAGTGCTCCCCCTTTCTCCATCTCTGACTGAACTCTGGGCAGGCATTGTGGCTGAAGGTACTACTTTATTATGGCTAAGTTCTCTGTTCCAACCAATTGGTTCTACCCTCCCCTTGACCAGTTAGGTCAGGGGCATGGAAGGGGAAGCTAAGGGATGTTGCAATACATACCCAGTTCCCTGCCTACTTGAGGATCTGTTGTTTGAACACTCCTTCTTTATGCTCTACTCTTGTCCTGTCCCCTTGCTGGGAAGAGACCTGTTGGTGAAATTTGGAAGCCAATTTTTTCTAGTTAAGCCTCCCAGATCTCCCCATGTTCCTTCAAGAGTGTGGGAGATAGTTAATTGTTTAGGATCAGGAAATTCCTGGGTGAACTATTTCTGCCATCCCAGCATTTGTTTTTGACTCCTAGATCCCAAAGTATCCCCTATAGTGGTCTATATCCAATTAAACAAAAGGCCTGGGAGGGACTACAACCATTAATTGCTACTCAGGGCCCAGACTCATTCTGTCTAGAGTGGGGTCCAGACCACAGGGTGAAAGCTTTTGAGACTCTGAAAAGTAAATTGACCATCACTCCAGCATTAGCTTTACCCAGTCTAGGAAAAAACCTTTACTCTCTATGATGATGGAAGGAGAGAACAGGCTTTGGGATTTGTTACCTGTTTTTGAAAACTATTATATTCTGTGGCTGCTATTGCTTTCCATGTGCTAAATGTCCATGGAGCAATATGGAAAGGAAAGGGATATCGGACAGCTTTTTGTACCAGGGAAATTGTTCTTTTAATGAGGTGCAGGCTCTGGGACCCTCCTGGAGCTCTCCTTGAATCTTTGAGGTATAGGCTCCTTGAATCTTCCCACATAAGGCATTTGCCTGAGGCCATAGGCCTTTCATTGTGGCTCTGCCCAAGTCTTTAGCTAGCCCTCTTGTCCAGCAATTTCCCACCCTTGATCCTCATTTCCCACCCTTGAACTGGCCTAGGCCACCATTGTCTGTCATCTCCAGGTAGCCTCCAACAACTTCCCACCCTTAATCACTCTTTACTAGAGTCTGACCTCATCTGACTCCTGAAGACCCTCCCCAAACTCCTCCTCTAGACCACCCCTAGATTCCTCCCACAACCTTTCTGTATATAGGATCCCATCTTCCCTCCATGTGGTGTGAGAGCACCATAGAATGACCCAGCTTAAACTTACCCTGTCCTGCTTGCCCAATATAAGCATAACAGATAACTAGGCCAAACAGTGTTGCAAAAAAAAAAAAAACCAAAAACACCAGCTTTTCCTTTCTAAGGTCTCCAGAGAAACTAAATTTTTCCCAATGTTGTAAAAGACAACCCAAAGGCAAACTTTTGGGAGCTACAGTCATAGGGCCTGGAAGTCCCTTCCTCCATAAAGGAAGGTTTGAGAGTAAGCCTTGAAAAAAAAAAGCCCCACAAAAAATGTACCTGAAGTTTTCCAATTCCCTAGCACTGAGAGAATTGAAAGAATCTGGCTTACACTTCCAGATGGGCCATCTGTCCATGTTCTCCACTCCTCAGCAGCTTCGTCCAGGTCCATGTTCTCTAACATAACCAAACAGAACCAAGAACCTGAGAGGTCAGGTTGAGGACTAGACAGCCTCCTAGCTGTCTGACCTAATGGGACCTGAGAGATCAGGCCCACAAAAACAACAAAACACAAAAAAACACACCTGCAAGGTACTTGGAGAACAAGAAGGCAATGCAAGAGGGAGAGAGAGAGAGGCTTATGTACCTTCCAGTCCCAGCTGGAGAAGAGCTTGAGATTAGCAGTGTTCCCAGTCAGGGAACCATAAAAATGATGTGGTTACCCATAAAGAGGGTCAGGGTTGCTCAAGACCCCAAAATACCAATGGGTCCTGCCAAATGAATTTGGCTCAAGTCTTCTCTCAGCCAAAGAAAAGCAAAGTTTATTGAAAGTTCGCCATATGGGGTAGACTCTTAAGGAGCCTTGGTATCTGTGATGCTTGCATTGGGCAAGCTGGCCAGAATCATCCTACACAGAGTGAATCTGTGCCAAATCATTCTCTGGCCTTCCTCCTCTCATGGAGACCAGATGGGGTCTGATATACAGAAAGGTTGAGGTAAGAATCTGGGGGTGGTCTAGAGGAGGAGTTTGGGAAGAGTCTTCAGGAAAAGTCAGATGAGGTCAGGCTTCAGTAACGAGTGATTAAGGGTGGGAAGTTGCTGGAGACTCCCTGGAGATGACAGACAATGGTGGCCTCGGCCAGTTCAAGGATGTAACAGATTTGGGTATAGATATTTTGGGAGGATCAAGGGTAGGGGCTAGCTAGATAATGGAGGGCCAAGCTAGTAACAAAGATTTGGAAAGAGCCACAATAACAGGCTTTTGGCCTCATGCAAATGCCCTAAGTAGGAAGATTCAAGGAGAGTTCAAGGGGGTTCCCAGAGCCTGTACCTCATCACATAGCACACTGCTTTCTCAATCCAACCTCGTACCCAATACTGGAATCCTCTCTGCACATTCCTTATATTTGACATCTAACCAACATTTAATTTTCTTTTATAATTCAAGAGTGAATATGGCACAATAATGGTGAGAAAAAGAATCTTCCAACAAATGTCATGCAAAACAGATTAATTTTTTTATTTTAAACTTAATTACAAAGCAAAACAAGGAGGAAAGAACATTTTCATGTGCACAACGGAACATGAAAAGATTCAATATAAAACAATAAATGACCATTTCACAAAAACTTACATAATAAATCCTATACATTGTTTTCAAAGCAACCTGGCTTTTCTGGGCTTCCTTCTAGGTTTTCTCTTGTTCTCTGCTGTGTACTTTTATTTTTTTTCTCTCCTCTCCTCCACTCTCTCCCCACCCCCACCCTAGAGAAGGCTACAATTAAAGGT
>CM053583.1:284062423-284073750 GCA_028627135.1 Pseudochirops cupreus | reverse complement strand
TGTATCATAGCAATATTCCATGACAATCATATACCACATCTTAGAGCATTTGTCATTGTAGCCAATCTGATAGGTGTAATAAGATATCTGAAAGTCATTTTAATTTGCATTTTGCTAATCAATAATGATTTGGAAAATTTTCTCATATAATTACATATAATCTTTCTCTTTTTTGCTTTTTTGGAGGGCAGTTGGGGTTGAGTAACTTGCCCAAGGCCACCCGGCTAGGTTTTTGTGTTAAGTGTCTGAGGTCAGATTTGAACTCAGGTTCTCCTGATTTCAGGGCCAATGCTCTATTCACTGAGCCACCTAGCTACCCCCCAATTATATGTAATCTTGATTTCTTTATTGAAAAACTGCCTTTTTATATCATTTGACCATTCATAATTGGGGTATCCATATTCTTACAAATTTGACAAAGTTCTTCATATATTTGAGAAAAGAGACTCCTGAGAGATTTTCTATGAAAATTTTTTCTCAGTTTTCTGCTCTCCTAATTTTGGCTACAATGGATCTGTCAGCTCCAGGTAGCCTCCAACAACTTCCCACCCTTAATCACTCATTTACTGGAGTTTGACCCCATTAACTTTTCCTGAAGACCCACCCCAAACTCATTACTGGAGTCTGACCTCGTCTGACTACTCCTGAAGACCCTTCCCAAACTCCTACTCTAGATCACCCCTAGATTTCTCCCACAACCTGTCTGTATAATAAGACTCCATTTTGCCTCCATGGGGTGTGAGAGCACCATAAAATTTTCTAGCACAGACTTCCTCTTCGACTAATACAAGCCCCCTTGTCCAATACAAGCCTTACAGATACCTAGGCTCCTTAAGAGTCTACCCAATATGGCAAACTTTTAATAAACTTTGCTTTCCTTTGGCTGAGAGAAGACTTGAGTCGTATTCATCTGGCGGGACCCAGCACATTGTTATTTTGTGGTCTCAAGCACTCCTAACCCTGACCCTCTACATTTTTTAGGTAACCTCTTCAGTTCTAGAACATCAGGGTAATTTTCCTTAATAATTTCTTGTTGTATTGTACTGTTTCTTTTCTTATCATACCTTTCAGGCAGTCCTATGATCCTTATATTGTCTCTCCTTGATTTATTCTCTAGGTCAATTGTTTTTATAAGGAGATGTTTACATTCTCTTCTATTTTTTCATTCTTTGGTTCTGTTCTATTTATTATTTCTTGGTGTCTTATAATGGCATTAGTTTCCCCATATCCAATTCTAGTTTTCAAGGAATAATTTTCTTCCTCAAGTTTTTGATTCTCTGTTTCCAGTTGGTTGAGTTTCTTTTCATAAATTTCCTGATTTTCTTGGATTGCTCTTATTTTTTTCCCCTAATTTTGTCTCGATCTCTCTGATTTTTAAAGTCCTTTTAAGGTTCTTCCAAGAGCTCTTTTTGGGCTTAGGACCATTTGACATTTCTCATTGAAAAAGGAGTGGCTTTTTTAGCTCCATTATCTTCCTCTGAATATAAACCCAGATTTTCTCTATCCTCATGGTAGAAATTTATGGTTGGGTTCTTTCTCCTTTGCTTATTCATTTATGTTTTAGCAGTTTATTACTATAATCAAGTTTTAGTCCCAAGGAATGATGCACCAGCGTCAGGTCCTTCTTTCCATAATTTTTCTAAGCTCTGTCCTGGGTTCTAGCTTTGAGCACTCCTCTCTACCCCTAAGCTACAGCTAGGGCCCCCAACTACACTGTCCCACAAACATTTTTTCTCCTTGTGGTTCCTCTGGTGGCTGTAAACTTCAACTGTCCTCTGCCCTGAAATTGAAACCAGAGACTCTCCTGCAAGTGTCCATGGCCAGCAGTGTTCCTGCCCCTCTGATACTGCACTCAACAGGTTTATACTAGCTCCTTCTACCCTGAAAGTGCAGCCCAGGACCACATCTGGTCAGCATAGCTGTGTTTGGCATCCCTTGACAATGCAAAGTCCTTCAATCTCCTCCTATTCAGCCGTCAGACCCCCCACACTGTCTGTGAGGTAAAAGTTCTTGAGGCTAAGGCTACTCTCAACCCAGCTACCCCCAGAGCTTATTGTTTGTTGATTCTGAGGAGTTGGCCTGGTAATGTTTGTACTTCATTCAGGCCAACCTCCACCCTTATAGGTCCAGTCCTTCCTGGAGTTTTATTAAGTTGTCTTAGGAGGACAACTGCTTTACCCAGACTTTTGTTTATTTCTGCTGCTCTACATTCACTCTGAAGAAATGTTCTCTCACTTTTGTGGAGGAAATTTGGAGAACTTGAAGTTTTCTGACCTATTCTCCCATCTTTCCAGAATCCTCCAAAACAAACTTTTTAAATTACAAAAATCTTTTCACACTAAGATTGAAGGCAATTCCTTCTTCTTTCTCCCATTCCACAACTGGGCAAACCTAAGGTGGTGATATCTTTGGGGTAATCATGCTGAAAGGAACAAAAAAAGGCAGAGGTAAATTCAGCAAAAGTTAGGAACTGGTCAAGATAGAGACTTCTTGGTAGTTCAGGTAGAAGATGAAGACTTGTTTGGGAGGAAGAAATGGTACTGTGTTCTTAGGGATAGAAGCAAAGAGACCCTGGTCCAAGAATAGTCTAAACCTGATAGTCTAGGGCAGCAGTTCTCAACCTGTGGGTTATGTTCAATTTGTAACAATGAAAATATATCCTGCATATCAGATAGATTCATAACAGTAGCAAAATTACAGTTATGAAGTAGCAACGAAAATAAATTTATGGTTGGGGGGTCACCACAATATGAAGAACTGTATTAAAGGGTCATAGCATTAGGAAGGTTGGCATTGGTCTACGGGGAGGCTTCTAGATCTGAGGGATTCAGTAAAGGGTCTTAAGGCTGAAGAAATCTAAAGTCTTACTCTACTTTCTGCACCTGTCATTTTTGACCTGGACAGTTTCCTTATTTATACTCATGCCTATTTTGTGGGGTTCTCAACACAGTTGCCCAGAGAATCTCCATCAATCAATGGCTCCGTTCTATTCATTACTATTTATTACAAGATTTAGTGAGAGGATATGGATAAAAGTTGCAGGATGGGAAAGCATGGACAGGTTGCAACTAGCATCTCTGGAGGGAATAGCCACATAGATGAGGTCACAGAAGGATCCGTAGTTAGTTGTTAAGTCATCAAACATTCTTTTTTAAAAAAATTAAATTGGTTTATTTTACTTTTAGTTTACAACATTCAGTTCCACAGTCCTTTGAGTTTCAGATTTTCTTCCCCTCCTTCTCCTCCCCTCTTCCCTCCCCACCCCGCCATCATGGCAGCATGCACTAGAATATAGGATCCACAAATATCTTCACATTAATTATTAGTCGGGTTGTAGAGAAGAATTATAACTGATGGAAGGATCAATGGGAAAGAGGAAACAAAACAAAACAAGAAAAAGAAACAGAGCATGTAGTTTCTTTCAATCTGCATTCAGACTCGGCATCTCTTTCTCTGGATGTGGACATCTCTTCAATCATGAGTCTTCTGGAGTTGTCTTATAACCTTACATATTTGAGAAGAGAGAAAAAGGTGTGTTTTCAAGAAACATTGCAAAAGTGAAATTGACAAGCCTTGGAAATAGGTTCTATAAAGGGAGTAGAAGGGTTGGGGACATAGTGAGGAATTGAAGATGACATCTAGGGCGCCAGCATAGGGGAACTGGGAGGTTGGTGGTGTCCTTGAAAGTAAAAGAGAAGTTTGGAAAGGGGAGATGTATAAAAGTAGGTTGAGCTGAGCTTCATTGTATAAAATTTAGATTTTGGTCAATACTGAATTTAAAAGTTAGCTTTCATCCTTTCAGAATTAAGAGTTCAGAGTCTAAGTCATGAGTTACCAGCAGACACATAAGTAGTGCTGAATTCTAGGAAAGGAACTGTTTAAGAGATTTACATGCCAAGGGGATATGGGAAAATTGGGACACTAATTGACTGTTGATAGAGTTGTGAACTGGTCCAACCATTCTGGAGAACAATCTGAAACCATGTCCAGAAGGCTATAAAACCATGCATACCCTTTGATCCAGTAATACCACTACTAAGTCTACAAACCAAAGAGATTTTAAAAAAAGGAAAAGGACCTTTAAGAAAGTAATTATAGCAGTTCTTTTTGTGATGGCAAAGAATTGGAAATTAAGGGAATGCCCATCAATTGAGGAATGTCTGAACAAGTTATGGTATATGATTGTGATAAAAAAAAATACTATCATGTTATAAGAAATGAGCAGAAGAATGCTTTCAGAAAAACCTGGAAAGACATAGATAAACCGATGCAAAGTGAAGTGAGCAGGACCAGGATAACACTGTAAAAACTTTATTTTGTGTGTGTGTGTGTGTGTGTGTGTGTGTGTGTGTGTGTGTTGTTTTGTTTTGTTTTTGGTCTGTTTTCTTTATAATATGACTAATGTGAAAATATATTTTACATGACTATACATGTATAACCTATATGAAATTATTTGCCATCTCTGGGAGGGAGGAAGGAAAGGAGGGAAGGAGAGAATTTAGAACTCAAATTTTCAAAAAATGAATGTTAAAAATTTTTACATGAAAAGTAGGAATAAAGAAAAGGAGATCTCCATGCTTTAACTATTACTTAAGTAGTACTATTCGTTAACCATTGCTTTAGTAGAGGCCTCAGGTATCTGGGGGCAAATTTGGGGACTGGTACTTTCTCAGCCAGTTTACAGTTTTATGTATTTTAGAAAATTACAGATGAAGGCAGAAAAAATTGAATTATTTTTTAAAGATAACGGAAACAAGAAATGGAAACTCCAAAAGCCAATATCATTCTGATATGACAGGAATATATTTTACAGATACTCAGTGATTTCCTATATTACTTTTTATAAATCTGTATAGAAACAAAAAAAACAGCTTGGCATAGTGAGTAAAAGGAAGGGAAAGGGAAGAGAACAAGCATTTATGAAGTGACCACTATGTACCAGGCATGGTGCTAAAACTCTTTCCACAAATTATCTCATTTAATTCTGGCCTTGAAATCAGAAAGACCTGAGCTTGAATTCTGCCTCTGATACACACTAGCTTGGTAGTTCTGGATGCTTAAGCACTTCTGGGGGCATGTGGCCTCTATGTCTTCAAGTGTGGCCAAACTTCACTGAACAAACAGCTTGGATTTAGTCAAAGGGCCACACTTGAGGACCCAGAGGGTCACATGTGACCTCAAGGCCTCAGGTTCCCCCCTTCTGAACCTCTGAGTCCTCTAGAAAACTCTCTAAAACAACAGGATTCAGAGAAGGTGTCAAAGTGCTTTAACTCCTTATGCCAATGAAATCACAGGTCCATTCCCTATTCCTTTGTATAAATAACTATCATTTCTATAGGAATTTCATTAGGTCAGATATCTATAAGTTGTCAAAATTATCAATGGCAGGAGAGGTCTCATTTCAGGTCAATTGTAGACTTGATTCAGATTTGAAATAAACAAATGTTTGACCTAACATTTAATATAATAATACAATAATAATAGCCAGCATTAGGTTAGCATTTTAAGATTTGCAAACACTTTAGATACATTGTTCATTTTACCCTCAGAAAAAACCTGTGATATGAGCACTATTATTAACCTACTTTATAGGTAAGGAGGTTAAACGACTTTTTCAGAGTCACAGAGCTGGTAAGTATATGAAGGAAGATTTCAATTCAGGTCTTCCTGTCTCTAAGTCTAGTACTCTATTTATTATACTAGCAGGTTCTGCATCCAATATTGGATATATAAGATATATAATATATATTTATACTATAATATAACATTATATATATATGTATACACACACACACACACACACACACACACACACACACACACACCCCATCATGCAGTAGAAGCTTCTACCAAAAAATAGGTATATTAGGGGTATAACTGGAAGTGTTTGTGTCCAGGGCAAACACCACCAATTGCAATTGGATCAATTGGGTCAAGGGCATTAAGCATGCCCTTACCATTCTACTCTTTAGACAAGAACTACTAGAGAACACAATTTGGCTTTGGAGGCCATTGATAGAAGAAGGAGAGGAGGATAAAAGTTCATTTTAAATCAACATTTGGTAGATTTCTATTCTGTTTTTCACTAATTCACTGTTAAACTCTCTTACTTATAAAGCTGAAGTATAAGACATGAAGAAATATAGTATAAGACACGGGGCAACTAGATGGTACAACAGATAGAGTACTGTGCTTAGAATCAGGAAGACTCATCTTCATGAGTCTGAATCCTACCTCAGACACTTATAAACTATGTGACCCTGGGCAAGTCACTTAACCCTGTTTGCTTCAATTTTCTCATCTGTGAGATGAACCAGAGAAAGAAAAGGCAAACCACTCCAGTATCTTTGCCAAGAAATCCCCAAATGGGGTCATAGATACAACTCAGCAACAACAAATAAGAGCTGAAATGTATTTACTCAACCCTTGCTATGGCTCAGATGATACTAAATATACTCCATGACTCTAAATATACTGATTGAGTCTTCCAATTTGACTGCTCAGTCCACTCTGCAGCCTATGATTCTGAGATCCTGTAATTCTGTGTATAATGCTCCTGATACATCCTGATACAAGGAACAGTAATCCCCCAGTAGAATAGAAACTCTCTAAGAACTGGGACTGTCTCATTTTTGTCTTTGAATCTCCAACACTATTAGACAGAAGGCACTTGTAAATGGGAAACTGAAGGATCCATATGATAAATTCCTACTTGAGTTTCCTTCCAAGTAACTTCATTTATGCAGATGAATCTATTTCCTACTATCAGACAATGAAAACCTTGTAACCTCTTGTATTTCTTTTTTTTTATTTGGCAGAGCTATTGTTGCCTGTTGCCTAGAGGCATTAACTATTTGTGTATGTATATACCAAATTTACCAACTATACTGCCATAATAAGAAAGCTTTTTCTAAAAGTTAACTCAATCTGGTTGACAATATGCATTCTTTTGGAACTCTATAAAATGTTTAGTAGTACTCAGATCTTTTGTGAGTTCTAATTTCCTACTACCAAAATCTCTCTGTTCACTAGTTAGGAAGTACGTACAAGGCAGTCATAACTGAAAGTTATCATACCATGATTATAACCTAATCCTTTGGATTTCATTTATAGCATCTTCTTAAGGAATTCTATAATGCATTTGCCATATAATGTTGTGTTGTTATCATTTTCTGTGCTTGTATCTCATACCAGTACTAGACTTAAAATTCCATAATGACAGGAAATAAGTTTTTTATTGAAACTTTGTTTGTATCTCCCCTATATATAGCATAGTTCTCTGCATACAGGTAGTCCTTAATATACGTATACTGAATGAATGAAATATTGCTGCTCTTTCTCACACCCCTACCAGTGGCAGCGCAGTAGGGATGATAACAGGACAGAAGTGACAAGTTGAAAAAAAAATTTGTCTAACTTGGGTTCATGTTAGAATGTTGGGATCATCTGTTAAGATCAGTTCAACAAAGCCAGTATAAGGGTGAGCATTGATTGACTAAATCTATTGAGGCATCCCATCCCTCAAAGGAAATAATAAAATGCTTAACAAGGTGAAAACACAAATCAATCAATTAATTATAGGTTTTAGAGTCAGTGAGAAAAAATCCTTGACCAGCTGGTGTGACTTTTGGGCACAGGTTGGTTGAGGAAATTTGGTAACAGAATTGTTGATCTAAGCAAATGGAAAGTGAATTCCAGATAAATCCCTAATAGAGCCCCAGGCTTTGGGTTTCAGTCTCCTTCCCACCCACTGCTCGAGCAGAAAATGACTTTATGAACTTCAGTGGTCCAGAGGACTAGTTATCTTCTTATTAGCATCCTCAGATCAGCTAATAACCATGGACAGTAGTGTCTGCATCAGGAGCCATAAACAGGCTAGATACAGATGGATTCACTGCTCTATGAAGAGCTCAGTACAGAAGCTATACCCTTGGGAGGGGGGGAAAGTGTTGGTGTGCAGTTGATGAGGTACAGGCTCTGGGAACCCCCTTGAGCTCTCCTTGAATCTTTCGATTTGATGAGGCATTTGCCTGAGGCCTTTCATGGTGGCTCTGCCCAAATCTCTATCCCTCCTTTGTCCAGCAACTTCCCACCCTTGATCTTCCCAAAATATCTATACCCAAATATGTTACATTCTTGAACTGGTCTAGTCCACCATTGTCTGTGGTCTCCAGGTAGCCTCCAGCAACTTCCCACCCTTAATCACTCATTACTGGAGTCTGACCTCATTGACTCTTCCTGAAGACCCTCCCCAAACTCCTCCCCTAGACCACCCCTAGATTCCTCCCACAACCTTTCTGTATATAAGACCCCATCTTGACTCCATGTGGTGTGAGAACACCATAGAATTTTCTAGCACAGACTTGCTCTGTGTCCAATACAAGCTTTACAGATAACAAGGCTCCTTAAGAGTCTACCCAATATGGTGAACTTTTAATAAACTTTGCTTTTCTTTGGCTCAGAGAAGACTTGAGTCAAATTCATTCAGCAGGACCTGGCATGTTGGTATTTTGGGGTCTCAAGCACCCCTAGCCTCATCATTTTATGGTGATCTCTTCACAGTGAGGACTCCAGTAAAAGGACTTCCAGAAAAGTGTTGAGTTATCCCCTCACTATACATGCTTTAAGCTTCAATCCACTCTCTACCACTCTCTGTACCTGGGGGAAAGTGTGTTACAGACTTTTTGAGAAAATGTACGTACAAAATTTACCAACTATACTGCCATGTTAAGAAATTTTTTTCTTGGGGGTGGGATGGGTAGGTGGCGCAGTGAATAGAGCACTGGCCCTGGAACCAGGAGGATCTGAGTTCAAATCCAGCCTCAGACACTTAACACTAGCCCTGTGACCTTGGGCAAGTGACTTAACCCCAATTGCCCTACCTTCCCCCCTCCAAAAAGCAAAAAAAAAGAAAAGAAACTTTTCTTAAAGTTAGCTCAGTCTGGCTGACTAATTGATGACTGAAAAGCATGGTGGGAAGCACAAAGGTAGGAATTTGTGAACTCTAGCATTAGAAAAACACTTCTAACTGCTCATGGTGAACCCTAAAGATCTGAGGAAACACAGCTAGCCTTGCTCTGGGTTCTTGATGAGAATTGAGAAAGTCTTCTTACAGCATGTGCTATACCAGTAACACCCTAAAGAATTGAGAGAAACGATTATTATCGAAGACTAAGGTTTTTCCCTTTTCTGTTTACTCATTCAGAAATCAGTCCCTCATAGCATGTGAAGGACCTTGTGAATAATGGTTGGATTAATTTTTTCCTCAATCCTGTTTAGACCCCACCCAATGGGGTAACTAGTTGGGCTTAACTCACATGGAAGTGGGGGGAAAGAGTGAGATCCTTTGTCTAGCTTGCCCAAGGCTGGGGTGGTCTGGGAGTAAGAGTGACATAATCAGTCATATCCCCCAGTCACTCATTCAAATATGTCCACCTCTCATAATATTAATTCTCTCATTAATCATTAACTGATCAGAGTTGATTGCCAAACACCCACTCTTCCAAGGGCATATAGGCCACCATGATTCCTTTATTGGTCCACGAGGAGATGGCCAAATGACCAGTCCTTTTATTATTGACTAGCCATAACTAATAAAATGATTAATTATCCAGAAATTATGTCTCTTGAACATTTCATACATCACAGTGATAAGGTGAAGGTTCTGGGAATCCCCTTGAACTCTGACTGAATCTTCCCGCTTGATGAGGCATTTGCAGAGGTCATAAGCTTTTCATTGTGGCTCTGCCCAGACTTCTGTTACTAGCCTAGCCCTCCACTGTCCATCTACTTCCCACCCTTGAACCTATCAAAATATCAATCTACCCTTGGGCTGGCCTAGCCCACCATTGTCTCTTGGCTCCAGGTAGCCTCCTGTAACTTCCCACCCTTAATCACTCATTGACCTCATTAATTCCTTCTGAAGACCCTCCCCAAACTCCTCCTCCAGACCACCCCTAGATTCCTCCCACAACCTTTCTGTATATAAGACCCCTTCTTGCCCCCGTGTGTGAGAGCACCATAGAATGACCTAGCACAGATTTACTCTGTGTCCAATACAAGCAAACTTTTAATAAACTTTACTTTTCTTTGGCTGAGAAGACTTGAGTGGAATTCTTTCAGCAGGATCCTGCATGTTGGTTTTTTGGGATCTCCAGGGCAACCCTAACCCTAACCCTCTACGTTTTATGGGTAACCTCTTCAACAGAATCAATCTTCAGAGTCTGCAGTACAAGTACAGAGTTTCCAAGAAACATTGGGAAAGTTAATCAATTGAATTCAAAGCAAAAGGAAGCCTGACTGATGAACAATTTTTGTGCCTGGATGTAATTCAATAATTCAATTCAACAAGTATTTGTCCTATTTCTACTGAGTGTAAAGTTGTTTTTGGAATTATTCTAGAGTTAATTTAGTTAAAAAACTGTCTCTGCCTTCATGGAACTTGGAGAAAGATACATATAATCAGGTAGGTAGGTGGCACAGTAGATAAAGTACTGAAGTTGGAGTCAGGAAGACCTGAGTTCAAATCCAGCCTCAGGCTCAGTGTGACCCCTGAACCTCTGCTTGTCTCAGTTTCCTTATCTGTAAAATGGGGATAGTAACAGCACTTTACATCCCAGGGTTGTTTTGAGAATAAAATGAAATATTTGTAAAGTGCTTTGAAAACCTTAAAGGGCTATATAAATGCTCGCTATATTACTATTATACACAATAAACATTAAGTACTTTAGAGAAGTCCCCTTCACCCACTCCAAACACACAGAGAGACTCAACTTCAGTGGCTTCTTATCCTTTTTAGAATGAAATACAAGGTCACATAGAAGGTAAGTGTCTGAGACTGGATCTGAAGATGAGTCTTCTTGAATCCAAACAGGGTTTTATCCACTGTGCCACCTCACTGCCCTTCTGAACTTTACTAAGTAGACAAAAGGAACCCAATGAAGTTCTCCAGCAGCCAGAGATGGCTACCATTAGACACAAATGAGCCACAGTGAAAGGTCTATGGCCTCAAGCAAATGCCTTACATGGGAAGATTCAAGGAGAGCTCAAGGGGCTCCCAGAGCCTGCACTTCATCATATGTATGTATGTATGTATATATATGTATATGTAAAATTATTCTATATATGCTTCTATTTATCAGTCCTTCCTCTGGATGCAGATAATGTCTTTCTTCATATATCCTTTATAGTTAATATGGGCATTTATAATAGTCAAAATAACTTATTCACTCAAAGTCATTCTTAAAACAGAAGGACTGATAAATAGAAGCACATATAGAAGAATAATTTTACATATTTTACATACATACATACATATATATATATGC
>CM053583.1:283970902-284061923 GCA_028627135.1 Pseudochirops cupreus | reverse complement strand
AAAAAAAATTTAATAAAATATTAAAGTTTCGAGTTCTAAAAAAAAAAAAGGTCAGAAGGGCCATGAGGTGATATCAGAGGAATACGAAATTGGAGGGTCTTATACCCAGACCTGAGGCTGAATTGGCTTTTGGTGACTGAGTAAAAACCTAGCTAACCCAATATATCTAGCTTTTCCCAAACTATGTTTCACATGCCATACAGTCATTCACAAGGATACCAAGGCCACACAAGTACAGGCATCGGGAAATCTGCCCTTCCACTACCCTTCTTGAAACCAGATACATTAATCCGATAGACCAAGACTTCTAGAAATCACCCCTTTCTCCCATCCTTTTTTTTTTTTTTTGCTTTTTGGAGGGGGGAGGGCAGGGCAATTGGGGTTAAGTGACTTGCCCAAGGTCACATTGCTAGTAAGTGTTAAGGGTCTGAGGCAGAATTTGAACTCAGGTCCTCTGGACTCCAGGGCCAGGTGCCCCACCTAGCTGCCCTCCCCCACCCTTTTCTCCCATTCTGAAGGAGTTAATTTATTCACTTTGGGGATTCTGACCTAGAGCTATTGTGACTGATGGATGAAAAATTAAACTATATTATACTTAGCTGGTCAGGGAACAATGCTTTACATCCATTCCAGTAATCCACCCATTACACTACAGCCTATGCAACACAAATACCTTGCAAACTTCCCTGCCCCCGCTCCCATCCCCACCTCTGACTTTTACTGTGTTTCTGGCATACAGGAATACAGAACCACCTTCATGCCATGAAGTGATATCAGAGGAATGTGAAATTGGAGGGTCTTCTACCCAGACCCGAGGCTGTATTTCTGTCAACAATAATCAAATAAATACTGGCATGGCTAGTGGAAGGGGTGTAACAATTTACTTTCATATGCCTCCACTCAAAACCCCTATGACTGCCCAGATCTAAACTCCATTCCCTGCACACTATTCTCCTATTATATGTTGTACCACCTGCACCCCACTCCTTTCATTAGAATGTAAAAAATCCTTGAGGTCAGAGACAGTCTCACTTATATATTTGTCTAAGTGCCTAGTATGTAGCAATTGCTTAATAAATGATTGTTGATTGATAGATGAGGTTGTGTTCAGTCTGTCCAACTCTTAATGACCCCATTTGGGATTTTCTTGTCAAAGATACTGGAGTGGTTTGCCATTTCTTTCTCCAAATAATTTTAGGAATGAGGAAATGGAGGCAAACAGGGTTAAGTGACTTGGCCAGGGTCACACAGCTAGTAAGCATCAGTCCGGTATTGTACCACCTAGCTGCCCGGATTGATAAATTGATAGATAACTGGCCCTTAATATACTTATTGAATTGGCTCAATTTTAGTGACTCTAAATGACACACTTATAAACTCACATACAAAATTTTATGATTTCTACTTTTCCTTGTCCTTCCTATGAGAATACTTTTTCTTTTCTTGGTATGACAAAAGCAGATATTCAGCACACATATGCCCGTCATTGTGCTGAGTTGAGATATCATGAACTTGCTGTTTCTATTAGGGAGTCAGAATGCTAATCTGGCCCTGGTATCAGGAGCTTCATCCCTAAACTCATCTGTCCTGAGATTGCCCAAAATAGCCAGGGAGTCAAGAGTTAAACTACATGGAAGTTGGGATGGAAGATGTAGGAAAGGGGGAGGGGGCGCTCATCGAAAGTCGGCACCTTCTCTCACCTCCTTTCTGAATCTTGCTACCCTTTAGTATTCTAACACGCCCTCTGGTAACGGCTTGTATGCCACAGGTTTAAAAAAATGCTCTATAAATATTGACTCAATTAATGGGATCCTTTCCCAAGGAAGGGAGGAGGCGAGCCAGAAAAAGGATGGAGAAAAGGAGAAGCGAGGGCAGTTGAAGGGAGGTGCTATTCAGACCCAGGGGCTTCCTTCTCACTCACTCAAGAGCTAGGCTTACCTTGAGTTCAGTTGATGGGGACCACGGTGTGTTTAGGACCGAACGGAGAGCGAAGATCTGAACAGGAACTCGCTACCCCCAGCCCAGTGACTCCTCCCAGGTATCCAGCCCCTGGGTAAATGTGAACTTCCAGCTCTGGTCAGCTGGATGGGGGTGGGGTCAGGGCGGTGGTAGGTGTGGAACGCTGCGGGGTGGGGGGTAATAACTGGAGCGGCTAGGTGTCTGTGGAGGGGTCAGCCATCCCGAGCAGCACTTAGCACCTGCACCCCAGACGAAATGGAGCTTGTCCCATTGCTGCTACTACTGCTCTTCACAACTGGTGAGTGTGGTGAAACCTCAGAGAGCGCGCGCTTCTTCCGACTCCGAAGACCTGTCCGCCTATCGGTGGAGCGGAGCAGGAAGATCTGGGAACCTAAAGAAAACCGGGCTGCTGGAGACCTAGGACCTCTAGCCCTTCCTAGCATCAAAGACTCCGTCCGCTGTTGTTCTCTTTGCTCCCAGTTCTCCGAGTTACCCCCTTCCTCGGACTCTCTCCCGAAGTCTAGGTGACAAGGGGGAGCGGGGGTAAGAGGGAGGCGTCAATTTATGTACCCTAGGCAGTGGGATTTTATGGGAGAGAGAATTTGGGGGATTACCTAGTTCTCTGGACTGAACAAGAAGACACAGGAAACCTTGATATCCTTGAAATATTCGCGCGGCAGGGAAATGGACTGGATCCCACAACGGAGACTAGGTGGGGGTTGCCCAGTACGAGGAATAAGGGTAGGGGCAAGTGACCCCCGTCCTCCGTTTTGATGCCGGCAGCAACAGGTGAAAATGAACCCCAAACGTGCTTCATAGGGGAAAAGACGGGTCGAAGGACAGTTTCAGGATGGCAGTCGGTGGGGGAGAAAGAGGCTCAGCCGCTTTGCTTTGATTGTAGTGGGGGTGGGGTGTATGGACGGGTTTCTAGTTTAAGTACTTGAGCCTCAGATCCTTTCTTAGCTTTCACTGGTTTAGCTCCAGCTCCCTGCCTCTCCCCAACTACCAACTACTGTTAGGAAGGCACCCAAAGTACAGGGTATGTAATCACTTCGGACTGCTAGCCACAGCTGGGAGAGGGTAGGAGAGCAGCATGATTCCTGGGGATAAATCAAGAAAAAAGAACTGTTATTGCTTGAGACCCGCTCTGTTTTCTAAAAGCACTTGAGCTTGCCTCCGGTGTACTTAGCCCCAGCTGTCACTTTGGCAGTCAGATATATACAGGAGACATAGTTTCATTAAAGGGGCCTGCTGGAGTATTTTGGTCAGCATACACCTATGTACCCCATCCTAGTTCTTAGGAGGTATTTGAGTACAGCCAGAGTCAACTACGTGAGAGATCGGTGGGTGAAGGGAGGACAGAAATTCAAATTGAATGTCTATTGTAGATGGGGCATGGATCTGTAGAATAGGGGTTAACCCTTGAACATTGGAAAGTGGGATGGGGTGGGAATGGGGGAGGGAGGGTCGAAATCTTTTAATGACCTGGTTGGAAGGAAAAGTAAGTGGAGTCTGAAAGGAGGGACCCCTATGTTCCCCTCTTCACAGACGCAGCTAAGGGGCACAGTGAATAGAGTGCTTGTTCTGGAGCTGGCAAGACCACAAGTTAAAAATCCATCCTCAGACCCTTAGTGGCTCTGTGATCCTAGGCAAGCAATGTGACCTCTGTCTGCCTCAGTTTCCTCAACTGTAAATGGGGATCATAATAGCACTTACCTCGTAGGGTTGTTGTGAGCATCAGTTTAGATATTTAGCATAATGCCTGGTATTATATAGTAGGTCTGTTGAGGTTTCAGGGTAGTGGAGACCTGGTCCTGCCAAATGAATTGACTCAAGCCTTCTCTCAGCCAAAGAAAAGCAAAGTTTATTAAAAAGATTCTACCATAATGGGTAGACAACTAGGTGGTGCAGTGGATAGAAGGTAGGACCTAGAGTCAGGAAGATGAGTCTAATAAATCCCATCTCAAACACTAGCTAGCTGTGTGTACCTGAGCAAATTACTTAATCCCATATGCCTTAATTTCCTGCCTTCAGGCACTTGCCTCTTTGTTATGAGGATTAAATGAAAATGGTTATGAGGATTATAGACACTAGTTTATTATTATTTCTCCCATACGGCAGCTTTTCATATCCTCAAAGATAAAAATATTGTTGAGGTTTGGGGTTTAGGGGTGCTCAACCCCAAAATATCAACACGCCGGGTCCTGCTGGGTGAATTTGACTCAAGCCTTCTATCAGCCAAAGTAAAGCAAAGTTTAGTAAAAATTAGCCATAATGGATAGACTCTTAAGGAGCAGAAGTATTTGTGATGCTTATGTTAACCAGAGGGCCAGAATAATCTGACACAGAGTGATCATGGATGCAAGATGGATCTTCTATACGTTAAGATTGTGGGAGGATTTAGCGGTGGTGAAGTTAGGGGAAGGTCTTGAGGAGTCTAAGGAGGATCTTGAGGTCAGACTCCAGGAATGGGATTAAAGGTGGGAAGTAGCTGAAGGCTACCCAGGGATGACAGACAGTGGAGGCATAGGCTAGTTTAAGGGTAACAGATTTGGGCCTCAGCAATAATGAAAGGCTTATGGCCTCTGGCAAATGCCTCATCTGGTGGGAAGATTCAGAGTTCTAGGAGCTTCCCAGAGCCTGTACCCCATCAGGCCCTTAAAATATGTTTGTTCTCTTCCTTCTCCTATCCTACACTCCCCACACTTTGACAGTGTTATACCAGAGTAAGTATTCAATTCTCTTATTAGTCCCACTTTTTCTCCCCTTACTTGGTACTTGAACTTCTCTTTATTCCACACCTGCCTGGATCTGGGACTCAAACAAGCTCCCTATGGGGTATGTACTTTCTAGGCAGGACAAATAAAGATGTAAGTTGCATTTAATAGGGGATTCAAAAGAATAGAAATAAATTGATAGAAACTGGTTTTTAGTGTTTGCTCACCTCCTCTTTTGGGACCTTCTCCATCCTGGTTGCCTGCCCCTAAGCACTTGCCTTTCTGGGGCAGTATACCATGATATGGGCTTCCTCCCCTCTCCATCAATTTGCTCATCCCCAATTTCCTCTCAGTTAGCTGCCTTCTTGAACAGCACTTTAAGGGGTGAGTAAATACTTTTAGAAACTTGGGGGGTTAATAACAACAAACCCCTTAATAAGTAAACGAGGGAAATTTGTATTTTAATGGATAACTCTAGAAAATGAACTTTCTTAACTCTTAAGGAATGAATTCTCTATTCAGCTACTGGGAAGTGAGGTTTCAGGGGAGGATGAAAAGGGCCATTTTGGTGTATCTTAAATCATATAAGATTTTGTTAAGTCATTTCAGTTACATACAACTCTTTAAGAACACATTTGGGGTTTTCCTGGCAAAGATATTGGAGTTGTTTGCCATTTCCTTCTCTGGTTCATTTTACTGATGATGAAACAGATAAACAAGATTAAGTGAGCTAGTAAATTTCTGAGGCAGGATTCAGATTCATGAAGATTATTAGTCTTCCTGACTCCAGACCTAGTGCTCTATCCACCTAGCTGACCATATTTATAAGATTGGGTTGGCTCAAATACTTTTCACTCTTTTTTATCTTGAGCCAGGGGGTTGTTTACAGAAATTGTAAATGCCTCCCCTTTCTTGGAGAATTTGCTCAAATGAGTTTTTTGGATTATCTGTAGGTTTGTTTTTTTTTCATCTTCAATCTTTCTACCATCTCCCCCTTTCTCCACCCCTACAAGCTGTAGATAATCAAGAGATGCATAAAACAATTACGATTTTATATGTCCCAATAAAGAACTTGATTAGATTTTTTAAAAAATTATCTTGGAATGTATAAAGGAACATTGCCACCATTTTTACTTCCTCTTCACTGGAAACAGAAGGGCACACAGAGGCTGGATACAAAGCAAGGACTACATTAGTGAGTTTTGCTAAACCTTGAAACAGGCTCCACGGACAAGTGGTATCCTTTGAAGGTCTCATTTTTGAGACATGGAAACAGGGTGATATGAACTCATGAACTTCCATATGGTCCTTCCAGCCCTGGAACTCTGGAAGTGAATGAGCTTTGGCATGTTTTTGTCACATGAAATGGTGTCTTGCAGTACTGGGTGGAAAGCAAGGAGGGAGAAGGTAGCCCATAACCACTAGCCCTTCCACCACTAAGACAAACCTCTCCATATGCCATAGAAGAGGTCTTTTGGCACCTTCTTTACCCTTCTAAAATGCTCTTAATTGTCATTTTAACCTCATGTCATCTGTTTAAAAAAATACTGCAGTGGGGGGGGAGCTGATAATCAAACCCTTCTAGGGTTCTGACATATTTAAATTTTTCACCATCTCAGTTTCAGGGAAATCCCATGTGCATCGGAGGGGAATCCTGGAGCTAGCAGGAGCTACCAACTGTGCTACAAACCGCTCACCACTGGCTTATATGAGTTATGGCTGCTACTGTGGCCTTGGAGGAACTGGTTGGCCCCGGGACAAAACTGACTGGTAGGTCTGGTACTGGTAGGTATCATTCCAGCACTCAAGTCTCCCCAAGAGCCTGCTGGACAGACCATATGGCTAGGAATACCTGAGCTACTGTACTACTTGACTTTTTCCTCACCTTTCCTACCATAATCAACTGAAAACAGTTTTGAGTTCGGTTCTGAGAGTCAATTGCATGGAAATAATAAAAAAAGGAGTTTGGCCCAATAGATTTCCACTATTATTTATGATACACTGGTGCTAACTTTTCTATGTAAAAATGATTCAGTCATTTGGAGAGAGAGTAGCTTGGGCTGAATCAACCACACTTCACTGGTACTCACATGACCAAAGATGTCCATTTGTAAGGTGACTCAGGGTTAGGCATATAGTTTATTGCCGTGGAACAGAGGAAAACTAATTGATTAACAGGGATTAGGTCTAGAACAGCAGTTCTCAACCTGTGGGTTGTGTTCAATTTGTAACAAAGAAAATACATCCTACATATAAGATATTTACATTACAACTCATAACAGTAGCAAAATTACAGTTATGAAGTAGCAATGAAAATAATTTTATGGTTGGAGGTCACCACAACATGAGGAACTGTATTAAAGGGTTGCAGCATTGGGAAGGTTAAGAACCACTGGTCTAGAACTTAAATTTAATGGGTTTTTTTTTAGAGTACTTTAACTCAGTAAAAAAGCTGTTAAAAATTTTATTTTTGGAAGTAACCATATTATATTAAGCTGAACCTGCCATCTTGAGATGGAAACTTCCTGCCGATGTGGTTGGTTTTAGTGGGTAAGAGTGCTGGACTTGGGAGTCAGAAAGACTGGAGTTTAAATTCTAAGACACTTGCTATATCTAGGTAAGTCACTTAATGTCCCTCAGCTTGTTTCTTCTGTAAAGTAAGAATAATAGCCCTTAACTCCTACGGTTGTTTAGAAGATAAAATGAGATGTTATTCTAATGAAATCCACGCATCTCTGCTTTTCCATTGTTCTTCTGAGTTACCTAGAAGTTTTTAAGGGCCCAGACCACAGAGACGGCCCAATCTTTTTTTGAAATGGCAAATCAGAAATCTCCAAGGACTAGTATCTGCTATAACTGCTATTGTTTCTTATGTACATGTTTTTTTCTCAGGGGTTCATGAGAATCTTTGGGGCTTAGCCTTTGAGGGATAACTTGCTTAAAAATACTTGTTTTTTGGCCATTTGCCAGGATCTCAAACATGACATACTGGATCTGTTATGGATCTTGTCACCAAGTAGCCCAGGAGGAAATAGTTCATGGTGCTTTGTTATTCAGTACCACGTGAACCTTCTATGAGTAATAATTGATTTGGACCCCATTTGAATAATTCAATAGAGACTACTCTATTCCAATCAGTATTAAGCAGTTTTCTATGACTCCATAGGGGTGGTGATTATAACTTCCATTGTATGTTAGTCCCCAGAGCTGTGAGCTGCAGAGATTGTGGGTTCACTTGCTCAATCACAGGAAGCTAACTAGAGGCCCTCCACCCTTGTTTTTACATGTCAGATTAACCAAAGTTGAACAAGACGAGTATGGAGGTGACTCAATTACATGGAAAGTCCTCCAACTCATTTTTGCACTTCCAGACCACCCTCTGGTCCAACATGAGCAGGTGACCATCTTATTACCACTTAGTCAGCAGAGAAGTAAGTACCATGCTTCTCCCAACCTGAGACACCCCCCCCCCAACCCCCAAAACATACCACTTCTAGCTGATCATTTTTGTCTTACGAAGTCCATCAACCAATGGGACTCTGTACTTTGTATAGCCCCTTTAGAGTGTTTAGGTATCAAATCTGATATCAAGTCTAAAAAGGCCCTGGAAGAAGGGGGCATCTCAGATTGTAAGGGAGATCTGAGATCTATTTCATTAGAGGGGGACCATGGACCTTTTAATAAAGTCTCATTGTCTCAGCTCTGCCTCAGTCTCATAGTAGGTTGGACAATTTTAATCCCCATACTTCTATCTCCTATTCCCTTTTTCTCTCTACAAATCTTCCCTTATCCACTCTCTTACTTTTTTCTATTTCTCTCTTCCTCTTTTTTGGCAATAATAATAAGCAATTTACAATAAAACACATCAACCTTCTCAGCCAGGTAATTCAAATGCTGTCGTGCCTATTTTTTGATGGCAAAACTAAGGCCTTAAGATGTTAAGCCCATGATCTCACAGCTAGTAAATTTGTGAGGAATTCGAATCTAGGTCTTCCAACTCCATTACCAAGCATTTTTATCTACTGCCCTGCAATGCCAATCAAGATCACACCTTAGGCTTGACAGTGCTGGCCTCAGTATTAACTCTACTGGCCATAACACTCACATCACTTACATTAACACTACGGTCTGTGATTGCTTTTTCTTCTGTGTTAATCTTATTTCCCTAGGTAGATTATAAATTTCAGGCAAGGATAATGGAGTGGAGTACCTAGCAAAGTTATAAGTACTGAGAAGGAATTCAATCAATACTTAGATCATATTATGCGCTTATTTTCTTTGCTTCACAGTACCTAAGAAAAGTTTAGATATGAGTATTGCCTAGAAAGAAAAAAAAATTGGACAGATGTATAATGACTTACTGAGGATATATGATATTATGTGGCAGATACACCTAATTGTTGAAACAGATGCCAGGGGTGGAAATGGCATGGCACCCTTGTTAGGAATACAACATGGAAATGGGCAGACTCCACTATGGCATGCCTAATGTTCCTTGCTAGCCACAGAGGTCATCATAGAGGGTGGGTGGAGGAGGAAAGTGATGGTGAATGTGTACTTCCCTCCTATGACTTGCTTCGTCTTTCTCCTCCCACCACCTAAAATTCAGTTTTTGTTTTACACATTGTGTAGTTAATTAGTCCCCTCAATTACAATGATGACTGGAGCATCTTCAAATAAACCGTATCCATAACCTTGTTGTCTACAGGTGCTGCCAAAAACATGACTGTTGTTACAAGAAGGCTGAGGAGGCTGGTTGTTCCCCCAAGATGGAACGCTATAATTGGGAATGCAAAGACCAAAGGGTGGAATGTGGTAAGTCAAAAGATTCCTTGTTCCTAACCTGCTCCTTGCAATCAGATCCTTTTCTCTGATAATAGCCTGGTTGGGCTGAGTCTGGCCCTCTATTTAGCAAATCTCAAAAAGGTCTGTTAACAGTTATCTTTTTTTGAGTGGAATACTGAATTGGTTTATAGCAGGTTAGAATCAGCAGAAATTCCAGCCTGGCACATATGGGTTAGAATCCTCTCTGTGACATTTACTACCTGTTAAAACTTATCCCATTAAGGCCAAGCGGCCTAGTGAACAGGGTGCTGGATTTGGAATTATAGGCTCAAAATCCTATCTCTAACACCAAATAGTGGCTACCCAAGGACTGAAAAAATGGGAAGAGATGAAAAGTACAGATGTCAGTGGTCAAATTAGCAAAGGAAGCTAGGGGAGGCCGCTTTCATTCCTTCTGCTGGTGACCTATTTCAGTGACCCAGAGCTATAAGGATTTGCTATAATCACCTTTTAAATGTGGGGAGGGTTCCCATATCATCAAAACTTCCAACCAATTTAGCCCAAGTAGCCACAAAACGTAAGCCAGCCAATGAGAGCATGAACTAGACTAGATATAGAATATACACTACAGCACAGGCATCGATTTTTATTGGTAGAGGGAATTTTCTCAACAAATTGCTCCTTAGGGCTAATGAAATCACAGGTCAAAGCCACACATTTCCACTAGGGGGTATCACGGAGCAAGGAAGAGAAACAGTCTTCTACAGCAATAGTCTTCTGGGTGCTACCATTTAGTATGTGTACTGAGGAAGAAGATAGCAGAATAAGCTATCTTCTTATAGAAGGTAGTCTGATAGACTTGTGATTATCTATGTCTCCCCTCCTGACAGCCTAGCAGACTTGTCAGATAAAGATATCATAGAGAGTGGGGGAAAGGTTTATCCTATTAAATTATTCTAATAATTTAAACCAGTGGTTCTCAACCTTCCTAATGCCACGACCCTTTAATACAGTTCCTCATGTTGTGGTGACCCCCAACCATGAAATTATTTTCGTTGCTACTTCATAACTGTAATTTTGCTACTGTTATGAATCGTAAATAACTGATATGCAGGATGTATTTAAATTGAACATAACCCACAGGTTGAGAACCGCTGATTTAAACAGAAGGAAATGATTTACCTAAGGTGGTCTGGAGAGATTAAGTAACTTGTTTCTTGTCACAAAGCTGTTTCATAGCAGGACCAGCACTAGAATTACAGTTCTATAAAAACATCTAATCTTACCCCCCTCATTTTACAGAAAAACTGAAGTCTAGTAATTAACCTACCAACATACCTAAGGTCATCTAGTTAGGGGCAGGTCCAGAACCAAAGGACAGAGTAGTGGCTCTTTCTACTATGAGCACTTTCCTTTACCTCACTAGTAGTTACTGAAAGGGAACTTCGAAGTCGCACCTAAAATACTCTTCCCTGCCACCTGAATGTTAGTGCCTTCCCTCTGGGATTATCTCTATTACGTACATCTCACTGGTACAGCTGATGCATTTTATTTTCTCCACTGGACGATGAGTTCCTTGAGGATATTTCCTTTTCTTAATAACTGTTCAATGACTTGACTGACCTTGAAGGTACATGTTATTTTTCAAGTGAATGAAAATTGTTTTCAATATATTTGTTTATGTACCTTTGGTTTATGTTTGTCCTGCATCATTGGTTTAAATACATACATTCCCCCCTTCCCCCCCAAAAAACCCTATCTTACCCTGTTTGGAGATACTCTAAATAGTGTTCTCCTTTTTATTTAAATTATATGTCTGCTCAATTTCCATTTATGGGACAAGCTTAAATATTATGTAAAAGAAAAAGTTGAGCATGGTAATATTTACTCACATTCCTCCAATAATTAACAATGTGATATGCAAACCACTTAGCTTTATATTCTCTACTGATATTTTCATTAGTCCTTATGAAATATTTGGTTCCTACAGCCTTTGGCTCCATCAAGAAGTTCGGCCAGCATATTTTTTGTTTGGGAAAAATTATACCACACCTTGCATTGGACTGGGCCACAGACATGCCTTTTATTGTGCTGTGTACCTTAACTCTGCATGCCTGATGTCTTGTTTTTCCAGCATTATGGCTCAGAACACCAGGATTTGACAAAATATCAAAAATGACCCTTACATTCTGCTCATTCTACAGGAACATCTCTGGTTTCATTAGCTAACATTCTTCCCTTAGCCATAATTATGGTTTGCAACATAGTAAATGTGACCATTTGCTTTCCTATACAGCAAAATGTATGGAAAAGTTCACATCATGGCTGTAAATAAGGACATAAAATAAAAAAAGCTTGATGCTGCCTAGTCTGTTTGTTGGAGTACAATGTACTGAGTCAGAAATAGGCAAGAGGGTAAAAAATGTGGAAAAATACAATATGCCTTGTAACAAAAATTGGGTTTGGTGAAAGAGAAAAGTATGTTAGAATTGGAAGTTCTCAGGAAATTATCTACCTCAGTGATTGCTAATAGGTTTTTTCCCCTTGATTTATGAAACTCCCAGGATCACTTAATATACTACTCATGAGATTCTTTACTATTATATACTGCTTAAGGCACCATTAAAGGATTTTTAGCATGAACCCCCCAGACTACAGTTAGGGGAACCATTTCCCCAGTGCTGAAATTCTCTTTACAGTATCCCAAACTAGGAAGTCATGTAATAGTAGCCTTTGCTACAACATCTCTGGGGATGTCACTACTTCCTAAGGCATGTTTCATTTGGAAACTGCTCTAATTATAAGACACTGAAAGAACAAAGCAATCTTAAGACTTGTTGTTTTCAATCATCATCCCTGGAGAACAAACAAAACTGAGATTGAAAAAAGTTAATATTCAGCCAAAGTCTATAGGGCAAAAACCAGAAGTAGGCATCAAATCCTGATTAGTGGGCTCTAAGTATGGTCATACCTAATAAGGCAGATCTATTTATTCTTGTTTTCAAAATCTACCCTGGAATATCTGGTCCATTCAGTACTCATACTTTGCTTAGACCTGGGTTTTGCTTCTTAGTACTTTTTGGAACTCATAGCATCTTAAGATTTCAGTAAATACTGTTTGATTTCAACCCTCCAGAATTATGTCTCTCAGAGCTGATGTTGAGGAAAGTCAATGATAATAGGGCTTGGTGACAAAACAAAGATTAGCTTTGATCAGCACTTGAATTCATCATAACACGAAGTGACCTGGATAATATCTCTCCTTTAGATATTCAACACTCTGACTCAGTACATAAAATTATCTCGTAAGTCTTAGGCATAAGCAAATGTCCAAGGAGGATTTGAACTCGGGTCTTTTCCTCGGGTCTTACTGACTCCAGGATGGAAGAACACTGAATCATGTTATAAAGCTCATGTGACTTCCAGCAGCAATATTCAGAAAACTCATAAAGATGAAGCTATTAGCATATGAGAGCAGAAACTTTTCTACTGAGGCCCTTTCTCTTCTGAAGAATTTTTGCATATTTGTTACAAGGCATTTGTTTTTTTTTTCTTTTTTCCAATGGGTAAAGAAATGAGAAAAAAATATAATTTTGTTGACTGAAAAAAATTAAATTCCTTTTTTAAAAACAGGAAAAAAGTTTATGCAAACAGTACTGTTTAGGGAGCTTCCTTCAACATTCAAGAATGACTCTTTCCAGAGGTCTAAAGCAAAAAAGCCTTTCACATGGCATGTCTGGACAAAGTCAAAGTAGGATAACCTGCAATCATATTAAACCTTAAGAAAGATGAGGCTTAAGTCATGATGAGGAAAAAGATAAATATGAAAATAAATCAAAAGGTGGAAAACCCGCTTTTAACGGTGTGGCTCCTGAAACTGTTACCCCAAGAAAACACAACGGAGTAAAACCAATTTTCAGGCAGCAGAAGCTAGAAAACCCAATGGATTTTTCTCACTCTCCACCACACTTGCAGAATCCACTGAGGGCACAAATATTCCAATACCTAAAATCTTATCTTGAATTTCCAGACATCGAAGAGAAAGCAAAGAACAGTTCGCTCCTTTGCAACAACCCAGAGTCTTTATTCCGTGTGCTAAAAAAAGCGAGGTTTACTTTGCTCTGCTGTTAGCTCCTCTGGTGGTCACTAGAAGAAAGTCTGTAAAAGGAAAAGATCTGGATTCCTATTTACGTGTACAGTATCTGAGATTCTGTGAAACTGTCTAATTTGAACTTAAACATAACGAGTGCCATAAGAGCTCACAAATCACAGGGAAAGCTGGATGTCAGTCCAACCTCTTTATTTCAGATGAGGAAATTGAGGTCAGAGAGGGTACTTGTCTTGTCCAAGGTCACACAGATAAATTCAGTGCTCTTCCTACTGCACTAGAATGCCTACCCAACATTAGTTCAACACTCTCATTTTATAGATGAGGAAACTAAAACTCGGAGAGGTGGGTTACATGACTTCCTTGGGATATAGGTAGCATTAGGTAGTATACAGGAACTGAACCGCTTGTCTCCTGACTGAAATAGTTTGGTAGGTAAGTAATCTGGATGACCTCAATCTTAGTTTCACTTAGATCTAGGCTTGAGTTCTAGACAAAATTCTGGAGCACACTCCCCATCTCTATCCCACTTGATGACTTCTGTCTACATGGAATCCTGGAGGAAATAATGTGCTTATTGGTGCTAAAACGCAATGAGGTTAATTTTTTTGCTCTTCCCAGATTTATTCAAAATTGGATATCTATGATCAGTTGAATCTGGTGATCAATTTAAAGCTGGTAGAGCATAATTTTGCAGTTTAGGAAACCTAGCACCAGATAGGTTAAGTGAGTTGTAAAGTACCACTGAGGTAATATGGAGGCAGAATTTGAATACTGCAGAATTTGGACACAGGTCTTGTGACTCCAAGTCTAAAACTCTTTCCAGTAAACCATGCCAAGCAGGATTACTTAAAAGTAATATATATGTATTTACTATAACTTTCTGCTTAAACATAAGTTCAAGCCTCTTCATCTAACCACTACTGCCTCAATAGTCCAATACAGATAATTAATTTCCTTTGATTCCTCTTAAGAAATTTTAGGGATTTGAAATTTTAATAAGAACTAATGGCATAACTAAGCTACCCCATGCTCTACCCCACGACTGATGATTCAAAAAATAGGCCTCTACAAGGAAAAAACATGGAGATCTGGTACCTTTAGCTAAGCTATCTCTATACTAGTCTAGTCAGATTCAAAAGATTAGCATCTTTTTGATAGCCTTTCTCTTTTAGATATAATAGGTCTTTTTGACTTTGTATTAGTCACTTTGCTACATGTGAATAATTTATTTCTGGTTCTATTTGCACTGAAATTCTCTAAGCTTCTGATCTACTCTGGTAAGTAGGGATAACTTTAGTCAATTCTAAATTTGCTTTCATTGGATTAGAAGAGACCTTCTGTTAAAGTTTATTCTTTGACAAGGAAAAATGGATTATTCTAGAAACTACAATATTGGATTATCTGCCATCAATGGTAGGCAATCAGTCAACAAGCATTTAAACTCCTACGTGCCAGCCACTATAGACACAAATAAAGGCAAAAGACAGTCCCTGTCCTCCAGAAGCTTACAATCTAATAATGGTCAAGTCTGTGAGACTTGAAACGAACACCCAAAACCACTGGGGTTTGCTTCCTGGGGCTTTTTGGAACTCATAGCAGCTTACGATTTTAGTAAATACTGTCTGATTTCAACCCTTCATAATTATGTCTCTCATATCACAGTACTCAAAGTGCCATGACTGCAAGTTCTCTTTAATCTGGTATCAAGAAAACAAATGCTACCATTTGGTAGCACCTGGAAAATAATTCTGTAAAGTAAATAGCACCTATGTCCCAATGACAGAGTCAGAAAATTGTGAAATAGGTACAGTTTCCTATGGAGCTAGGAAAGGGAGAAGAGTAGGTAAGAACTTTTACATGTACACAGTCATATAAATGGCTGCCTATTTCACTGACTTGACTTGTAAGGACACATGTGGTACCTTCCAACTGTCAATAACATGATCCATGAACTCTGCCTCTGCAACCAATTATTGGTCTTAACTTTAAATCGTTTTGCCTCTGGGCCTCAGTTTTCTTATCAACAAAAAGAGGGTGATAATTGCATCACCTACTTCAGAGGGTTTTTCCAGGGCTCAAATGAAATATAGTACTTTGTAAACCGTGAAGGGCTCACATGTGTGAGGTGCCCCCTTCAATACACAGACACATTTTTTTTTTCTTTTTGGAGGGGGAAGGTAGGGCAATTGGGGTTAAGTGACTTGCCCAAGGTCACACGGCTAGTTTTTGTGTTAAGTGTCTGAGGCCATATTTGAACTCAGGTCCTCCTGATTCCAGGGCTGGTGATCTATTCACTGTGCCACCTAGCCGCCCCTAGAATGTCAATTTTTCAATGCCTAGATGTTCTAAACCTCTCTCTTGCATCTTGTCTATGCTGCTCAGTGTACTTGCCACATTTAATCCCATAACTTGCATTCTCTCTGCCTCTTTCAGCTGCCAACCAGACCAAGTGCCAAGAAATGATGTGTGAATGTGACAAGGAAATTGCCCACTGCTTTGCCAAAGCAGATTATAATGCAAAGTATTTTTTCTTCCTCCACCACTTCTGTGGAAATAAGGAGCCCAAGTGTGACTGACATGCCTTGGAAATTTTCTTTTTGATTATGGGTATATAAAAATAATTTTTCCTAAGCAAAAAACAGTATCAATTTTCCAGTAAGGGCAAAATAAAATTTTTTCTACTTCTTCCTCATAGACCTAAGGCATGGATCCCATCTATTGCCATGCTTCATCTCAGCTGAAACCTAGCTGGAGGTCATTTCCTTATTTTCAATTCACAGACAAATCCAAGAAACCGAGTTCTACTGTGAAAATGGGAAATTAAAAGAATTCTTCCCATTTTACCTATATTTTTGTTTGTACCTATGCCAAACCTCTAGGACTCTAAAGATGGGAATTTAAATCAAAAGGAGATAGGCAAAGGTGATAAGCTTAAGAGAAAGCAGTCTTAATAAATATGTCAGAAGACATGGGCTCTAGTGCCTCTTCTCTTCCTGTACAGGTTTGGCATCTTATAAAACAAAAACTTAAATTTTGTTCTTGCAATGATAAATTGGCCTCATCCTCCAATATTTTTTATGGGCTTTTCTTACCTTTAGAAATTTTAGCTGGTAAACAGTTGTACCCTGTGTGTAAGGCTCACAAGATGGTGAGGGTCCTAGAAAAACTTCTGTCAATCTGCTTCCCCAACTGTAAAATGGGGACACTAACAGGACCTACCTCTACCTCCCAGGGTTATTGTGAGGATCAAATGAGAACATAAAGTGCCTGGAACACAGTAGGTGCTGTAGAAGTATTTGCTATATAAATGTTAGCTATTATTAGAATTGAATTGTCAAAGAAATTAATTTATAAGTATGGTTTCCTATCAGAACTTATTTCTAAGTGGAGATCCAAGTTCTTGTAACCACATCAAAACTTACTTACCTGTTTTACAAAACTGCTGTTATATTGACCCTTTTTCCTGGTGTCTAACACTGATTCTCTGTACAGAAAAATAAATGTTTAAACTGCACCAGACTGGTAGTTTGGTAGACTTTGGTAGTTTTGGTAGATTAGCAGTTTTGGTGTCACTCAACTCTAATGAGTTCATAGTGCTACATGTTTACAAATTCAATTATTCCTCGTCATTTATTTTTGTGATTATTAAAAATCTCACGGAACCTGAGGTTTTACAAAGTGCTCCCCTTACAAGGATTCTGCAAATATATTTGTATAGATATATATTCAGAGATTTAAGGGATTTACCATGATCATAGGCAGGTCTCGAACCAAAGTCAACCTAGTCAAGCCTAGTGTTTTATCACCATATCTATCCTATATGAAAACAAAGAAGCTTCAAGTAGACAACAATTGATAGAGTGCCAAGCTTCAGATAAAAACTTATTAGCTATGTGACCCTGAGCAAGTCACTTAACCCTGTTTGCCTCATGTGTAACATGAGCTGGAAAAGGAAAAGGCAAACCCCTCTAGTATCTTTGCCAAGAAAAGCCCAAATGGGATCATGAAGAGAGTGTGATTCCAGTTTGGGTTCTGCCCTATTTTACCTGCCTCTGTTGAGAAAAGTTAAGCTAAGAAGTGCTTAGAAATTTGGGTGTGTTTAGTATGTTAGGTCAGTGTGATATGTCTCAAAATCCAGTTCTAAATTCATAACAACTTTTTAAAAAAACCTTTATTTTGTTTAAAGTAATTTACCTTCAGATGCAAATATGAAATCCTCACTTCTAAGTCAAGATACAAAGGATCAAATGGTGCAAGAAGCCGCCACACTTCTCTTTGGATAGTTCATCATACTATTATTCTGTATTTACAAATCACAGCTCTTGGTACAGATATCACATCACAAAGACAAATGACAATGAAGTCAATTATCAAATGTTTCCTAAATAAAAGTATAATCTTGAAATTTCTCACAGATTCAGTTCTTTTTGAAAAAATGATTCATTACTTGCTCAAAGTTGTTTGATGTCCTTTTTCAAATAAAAGGACACAAAAACATTGATTAAAACTGGCTAGGAGGGAATATGTCAGCAATTCTGCAGAATTTTCACTATGTCACCAACAAGACAGCATCTTCTACACTGCACTTCAGGTCTGCAGCTGTTTGTCTATGGTTATACCACACAGCCACACATGACTAAAAATTCACTTACTGAGAACTGAGGCAAGGAAGAATTTCATTTTCCCATCATCAGTACTCCAAATAAAATTCTCTGTCACTTACCAAACTAGACCTCAGAAGGCCTGTTGAGAAGCAAACACACACAACCTAATAATACCATGATACTTTAATGTATGTCCCATCTTCTTTGAGGAGCTGTAACAGTCCTTCATAGCCATCGTCTCACTGAGCCTCACAACACCTTTGTGAGGTAGTTATAGTTATGTGGCAAGTATTATTACTGTACAATCTGAATAAACCAATACTGGTTTGGGAATGACGGGTCCTGTTTCCCATGCCAAGAAAAACTTGTGTAGCTTTTTTAAAAAAGCTCCTTTTATCACTATAGAAAAGTGGACTCTACCCCCCCACCCCTTACCCTCAGTTCCACTGCAGCCCCCACCACTCTTTAAATTTCAAAGCTCAGAACTGCTAGAGGCCAGCTTCACTCAGGAGTTGGGACAGCAACACTTATAACACTTGGGTTTCTAGTCTGCGTACTTCTTTGACCACAAGATCAATGTTGATAATTGGGTTAAAGTACAGGGCCCAGTAAAATAAGCAGTTGCAAATAAACTGAGGAATAATAGGCCAAAAAATGGCCACAAAAAGTCCCTGTGTTGATACTTTCCAAAAATGGCTCCACATTATGTGAGGAACAGTTCTGAAAAAAGAAGAGGATTATGTTAGAATGAGAGTGTCTTGTTAATTCCTATGGCCACAAACATGCCTTTTTCAACTAATGAGAAGAATCATCTCACCTATTTCCAAAGAACCTCATCCAGACAAATATGTATGTCCTGGTTTGTATAAAAGAGTATTGTGCACAGCAGTTGCTTCTGATTTATTTGCCCCCAAATTTGTAGGCTACTATAAATCTCTTGAAGAGAAAAATGTTTCTCTTACTGAATCCATATGTGAAACAGAATGGTGTCACAGTAAGAGCACTGGACTCGAATTAGGAGAGACCTGGGTTCAAATCTTGGTTCTGACTCTGGGAAAGTGACTTAATCTTTCTGGAACTTAACCTTAAGATGGAAAAAATAATACACACAGTACTACTTCACAGGATTGTTGGAAAACAGCTGTCTAAACTCAACAGTTTTCACATGAGTCATCAGTTTCTAAGACATCTAATTCTAGATACTCTGGGGCAAGTGAAAATTTGCCTTATCCTTTAGAGTACACCTGGTCCAACTAGTGGTGTTGATTATTTTCTCATTGTTTTCATGGGGATGCTGGAGCTTTGGGAATGGGAAGGAATGAATACAGGAATAGAAAGAGAAGAAAATGTTAAAGGGTAGAAATGCAATTTCTTTAGCATTCTGAAAGGAAAAACAGTCCCCCCACTGAGTTCTGATCAATATTCATCCAGGAGTCATTTTATAATAAGATCATAGAATATGGAAATAATCTTCAAGATCATTGCGTCCAAGCCCCTCATTTAGAGGAAGTTAGGTGGAATATGAAAGGACCATTGAGCTCAAGAGTCAGGAAGACTGGAATTCAGATCTCCCCTTAGATGCATTCTATGTGAGCCTGGGGATATCATAACTTCTTAGCCTCAGTTTCCTTGTCTGTAAAATGAGGGTGTTGGGATGAATGATCTCTTTCCAGATCTAAATCTATGATCCTATTATCAGATAAGAAAACTGCTGCCCAGAGTGACTAAATGACAAGTCAAGTGAGATAATTATCAAATGAAATAATATTTGTAAAGTTTGTGACATTTGCAAGCATTTAATAAATGCTTGTTCCCTCCCCTTTCTTCCTCAGGTCACATGCCAGGAAGAAAACCTGACTGCGTAATGTCCAATTCCTATTCTACTATATCATTGTGCAATCTGCCAAAAAGGAAACATTTTATTTTAATCTTTTTCTTAAAAGATCTCTTCTCCCAAGACTATGCTAATGTTTAAAAGTCTCCACAAATAAGAGAACTTTCAAAATATTTCAGACAGCTACTCATCTTGAAAAATATTTTTCCCAGACCCTGGTATTTTGCTATTCCATCTATTTCTATACTTACTTCAGTTCATTCCTTGACCAAATCCTCCAAAAGGAAAATAACTCCAGAACAGAGAGCAACATGGCATTAACAATAAGAAACCGTGATGTCCAGTAGTGCACATCCAGCCAGTCCCAGGCAAATTCAGCAATCAATTGATATGGAAGGAAAGAATATTTAACAAGGAATTCCCTCCACTGCTTCCAAGTGGGCTCTTTAAAGTCCTTTGGGGAAAAGAAAAAAAAATGTGTTTTTTATAAGAACTAGTTGGTTGTACCAACTAGTTTACTTATATTCATTTTTGAAACAACCTAAACTGAAGTTAATCTTAAAATTAAAATGATCACCCAGAGTGTATTGTGACTACAAAGGTACTGATGATACTTACATAATTTTTGAAGTTCTCCAATAAATCTTTTACTAAATGATGTTGAATTAAAATAATCAGCTCCATTAATTTCCTTAACACATATATAACTCAGGCATGTAGGGGTAGAGAGGAGGAAGAAAAATGGAAAACAATAAAAAAAACTCTAAAAAATCATAAAAGCCCAGTAAAACAAAGTACAAGCATCAGCAAAAAATTGGAAGAATGACTAAAGTAAATAATTTATAAAAGACTATTATTTGAAAATAACTTATTAGAAATCCAGAAAATGTGCTACTAATTTAAGACTCTAAGCAAAGAGATGACTATTTGTTCAAAAAGGTTAATCACACACACACACACACACACACACACACACACACACACACACACACACTTTAACCATGGAAAGACCTAATTGAGTAGAACAAACAAGCTATAAAATCAAATGTGAGACGTGAGATTATTAAGTCAAGGCAAGGCAAGTTATTTCTGTTGTCCCATCCCAGGTTCTTATCAAAACATTTGGCCCCACCTCATATGAATGTATATATGTACGTAGGTACACATTTTTATATGTATAAAAATAAAACGTTGTTGAAGTCAAGCTATCCTTAAAAAAAAAACTTACAAGAAACTTTGTGATGATATCTTCTTTTTCTTGCACAGGGCATATTGTATGGATGAAAGGTAAGAAGGTTTCTGCATAATCAAACAAGTACAGATACAACATACTGAGTCTTGGGGAGCTCTTCAGGGCATATAATAGGAATAATGACTTGCCTGGGTTGACAGCCTGAAATGCATTACAAGGTGAACAATGCAATATTAAAAACTGGGAGAAATTATCCTTTTAAACTCACTTTAAATCATTTTGTAAAATAAAATCTGCAACCTTTTTTTTTTGGCGGCCTTAAATAAATGAAGTAATGCAGTGAGAAAAACTCGTATTTATCATTAACATATAGTTTGTAACTTAAATTATAACAAATTCCAGTTTCTAAAATAATCTTTAAATGCCGGATTAGAGAAGCAGTAGCCCTACATAAAAGTTTCTTCTAAGTCTAGAGTAAATATTCTAAAGTACTGCAAATTCCAGTTATAGAGTTTGACAATGCCAGGGCTGGTTCCATTATGAATCCTCAGGAAAGACACTCAGGCCAACTCTAAGATTCATATTAATGAAACACTTGGCCTGAAAAGATAAAAGTTGTTGGCTATGTTTCATAAGATGAAGAACTACTGAAATACAAATGACCACGAGCACCTAGCACAGAAACATGAAATGTAAAAATACTCATTTGATTATCAATATCAATGGAAAATGTAAGGAACTCTATTATGTAACAGAAATACCATGGGAAGTGGCAAAAGGACGCTGCCAATAACTGTGATTTTATGCAAACCATGAAACCTCTTTATACCTTCATTCCCTCAAACATGTAAGTTAAGAGGGTCTGTGAATTTATAACTAAATAAATTCTATGTCTTTCTAAGGTCCAAAACTTGGTGGTCCCGTTATGGTTACAATTACTTTCCTTATATAAGCAACCCTCAGTTTACTGGTGTAGGAACAAACTCCCAGGTGAGAAATGTCTTGTAGGCTGACGCCTTCTCTGCAACTTGTAGTCTTAGAGAATTTTTTATGCCACTGAAAAAGTGACTGACCAGTAGAAGGCAGATGCTGAACTTAAATCCAAATCTTCCTGGGCTGGAGGCTGGCTTACTATCTACTATGCTACACTGCCTCTCAGGCCATGGAATGGAAATCACTAGTACAAAAAAATCAATCTGGCTACAGAACACAGCATTTCCTTTTGTAACAGAATTTTTTTTAATAACGATAATATTCTCAGTAGCTTAAAGATCTAGTTGCTTTGTAGAAGTGAAGAGTTCAGGACTGAGAAATATTCTGGCTCAAAAAGCTAACCAGTTGGCTGGAATATATCTAACTCTCTCAGACTTATGGAGCTTTCATAGTACATTACAATTATATTACATTCACAGAATTTGAGTTTAAAGGCATCATTTGTTCTAATACACCTAATTTTACACATGAGGAAACTGAGACCCAGAGATCAAGAAATGATTTATCCAGGGTCATATATCCAGTAGTGCTAGAGTTGGGACTGACCACCGGAGGGAGACTTAGGTTCCATTCGGTACTTTATCTTAAAAGGGTAACAAATGGCTTAATCTATGTATGAAGAAGGGAACTGGCTGCTATAAAAGTTTACCTTGTATTCCCAAAGATTCTGTGGGGGCTTTACTCCTAAAGTTTTGACACGCTCCAGTTCCATTATGATGGCTTTTCTGTGGCTACTATTCTCTATGTTATATGGAACCTTTGAAAAGTCTTCATCCGTCAATGTTAAAAGCAATCTATGGTAGGGAACAAAAAAGAAAAATAATGCCAATCTTTCGAGATCATGTGTCGAAAGCATCCCTTCCATGTCCAAACTCCTTCTTAGAAATTCTTCCAAACTTGTCAAAGAGATAAAAGATTTAGCGGACCTCGAACTTAACATATATAGGGTTCTATAAAGGCTGCCACAGCAACTGCTTAGCATTCTGACATAAGTAATTCACAACAAGAGGCTAACACAGTCAAATACTGCTTTAAAACCCATGAAGTGACTGAACTTCCAAGTTCCAGCAATGAAATTTAATGGGAAATAAAAACACAGAAATGAATATTACACAGAAACAGTATATAGGGCCTCCCAGCACGCGACAAGCAGAAAGCAGAGTCACTTGAAGGGGCTCTTTTCTTGGTAGGGCACGGTGTTTAGCTCATGCTCCACATATCCGTTAAACGATCCGTTCAAATTTAATATGCTTATTCAACCTCAATAACTTAAAAAAGCAAACATCGACAAGAGACTTGATCTTTTAAACAGGAGCATATTAACTGGAAACTGATCTTAAATCATCTGAAACAGCTGTGCATACAAAAACATAAGAATCACTACACCGAGTCAGTCTCACAATCCATCCAAAACAAAATTCAATCCCAGATATTAGCACTAAGGCTGGTTTATGGAAAAGTACAGTTCATGTAGCATCCAATGGCCAGACACTGCATTCCCAAATGCTTCCAGTTTCTTTTACTACCTGTTTCTGTACAGTCATACCTCTCTCTAACACCTGCTTCGTTTTTAACATGGGGTACAGAATTCTGTTTTACTACCTGTTGGTTTAAAGTAACACTTTCTCATTAATGTTCTACTCCTTTTCACACTCCATGAGATACTTTCTAGCTGTGGTTTTTGGAGAACAATTCCATGTTCAATTCTATCCAAAGCCTGTTTGTCTTTATATAGACTTAAGACACATTTCATCTCAGTCTTGGTCTAGAGTTCTGTTTTAGTTTATAAACAAAAGCTTTTTCAGTCTCACAGGTATGTGACCTTCTCTAGTTCCACTGGTTTTTGTCTGTTTGGGTTCCCCCCCCACCCCCCGAAGGAAGGATGGGAAGAAGAACCACCCTGTGGTATTAAAGTCTAGTTTTATTTTAGAAACACTTTACGATAGGTCACAGAGGGAAAATGCAAAGTAACAGGACAGATTCAGAATGACCATTTTGTATTCTCCAACTGTGAGTATAGCTATGTTTACAGGAATTTCAACTGTGAAGAAACTGAAAAATTTAAGAAGACTTTCAAAACATAAATATTGAAGTGGGAGAGAAGGTAAGTGAATTTTGGCAGCTGAGGTTCCTCTCCATTTTGGAGTATCTTTTCAACAATTTTCTGTTTGCCCACAAAATGACATGTAGGTTTTACTTATTCTTCAACACTTGAAGGATTCATAATTTCTTCAGTGTATATACTCTATTTTCTGATGCAAACTACAACCCCTCCACATGCTGGTGAAGTCTTTATGCGTTACTGTGGCTGAAAAAAATTTGTGTGAACTTCTTGCCCTCAATTAAGCTAGTCTCTGGATGACAAAACATGTATGTTACTGCCAGGTCTATATTCAAAGGCTTTCCAGCTTGGTTAGACTTGCCAGAGCTTGCTCTTCCCTGGCGAAAGTCTTTCAGGGAACTCGGGGTCACTTGCATGCCATGAGATATCAGAATAACTTAAGTGGAGGATCAAGATTTTATTTAGAGGTTAATTTAATCATACCTATTTTTTTTCATCTGAAAGCTCTGATCTACCACAACAGTAGATTATTTTTAAAAATGTCAGTGTATTACTTACCTGCCATTAACTCTTTCAGATAAAAATCTTTCTCGATAAAGAGAGGCCCAAGGGCCCAGTTGCTCCAGCCAGAAGATGACTTCCTCAGCTGTCCATTTTGCAACAGATTTGTGAACGAGCAGGTCATGCTCTGATTCTCTACTGCTCCAGTGATATACAAGTAGAACTACCTAGAAAAGAGAATGACAGCAAGTTTAAGGCATAGATAATTATAATACTTCAGTGCTAAAAATCAAAGTTTCAGGAAAAAAATAAAGCATATTTTTGAAGAGATGTGCTTAGCACTGTGTCCAGCACATATAAATTCTTAATAAATGTGTGTTGATTTCTTGATTGATGATGAAAACCATTAATATGAAAGCAAGTCACCTACACCATTAAAAGTCACCTTGAAAAATAAATATTTATCTGTTTGCTTTTTGTTATATTTGCCAGTCATTCCACCTAGAACCTAAACAGTCAAGGAAATACGAAGACATATGTACTGGTAAACTCAGACTGGTGAAAACTCAAGTCTGCTTTCCTAAACTTGAAATGAACATCAAGTTAACTGGGATCACCCGAAGGGTGAATTTACCTTTCCAGAAGTAGTGCTAATCCCCATATGGGTAGACAATCATGACTTCATGAAGAAGTAGCAATGTGGAGTGCATAAAGTCAGAGAGATCTGGGTTTAAGAGTTCCTTGGACAGTCACAACCCCTCACTGCCCCCAGGCAAACTCTCCAAGACCATAAAGTGCTGGACAGCTGCCAATTGCATTGGCAGCGGGAGTTTCCTCACTGGCAGTCCCTTACACCAATGAAATCATAGGTCCCAAACAAAACAGTAACTTTAACCTGGTGTCTTTCAATTCAAACAGAAAATGGAATATTTAAGCTTTTATGATATGTAACACATAAGGAAATACTGTTAAGTTTTAATATCTCAAAGTTCCACGTCTAGGGAAATTTATATGAAATGAACAATTGTAAATGTTTACCTGTGAATTATTGTATAACTTTACTTAATTAAGTCTTCTTTGTTTCATTTTGTTTTTTTGGATGAGATCTGAAATTTCATTGGTCTAGAAACTCCCAGTTTTCTACCTCCTCTTGTCAATGCAGATAAGTACCAATTCTGCACTTTACAGTCTTGGAGAGCTGCCTGGGGCATTGAGAAGTTAAGTGACTTGTCCAGGATCACACAATGTGTAAAAACAGGACTCAAACCCAGGTCTTTTTGCCTATACTTGGTACATATGGCTACCTATTCATGAAGCCATTTAATGTTCTAACCATATTTAAAGAGAAACAGGCTTAAATTATCAGATGAAGTAGAGAGGGAATTAGATAAAAGATAAACTTACTGCAACACCAGTTAAAGCTGTCAGCACTCCAGAAAAAAATCCCCCTCCTCTTTGAGGATTTGCTCGCCCTGTATTTGGAGCTATAGAAATCTGATCTTTCCCATATTTATGAAAGGCTGTAAGACTATGGTCTATGTCAGTGTTCTGTTGAATGTCTTCTAATCTTAATTTGATGGCATCAGGAAATAATTTTTCAATGGCATCTCTACAGAGAAAACAAAATCAAGAAAATTGTTTAAATATATCATAAAGCTGTAAAATAAAGTGATTAAAGTGATTTAAGGTCTGATTGTAGGAAAAATACGAGTTTTATCTCATGACATAGTAGGCTCAGTTGGTTTAACTTTCTTTAACTAAAGAACCTAACAAGAGTTCAGTGAAAACTAAATCTTGCAAAAAAGCAAACCCCTAAGGATAAAAATGAGGTCTTTCAAATATAACTCAACATCATTTTCATTAACCCATAACTATTTGTTAGATTATTCTGTTGATATGACTAGCAGTGAATTCAGTAATAAAGAAATAAGCAAAGTCCAGGTTTTCAGCCCCACTTTGCCCGAGATTTAATATTTAACATGATATTACAGAAACTGAAAATACTTGTTGATTATCTGAATTGCCACGCACTGCTTTATAACACATGAAAGACTTTCTATTCATTGTGGGATAATTCAAGGTTGCATAAATGATCATGCCAATAACAATTATTTTAAAAAATTGTTGGGCTAAACCATTTGTCCTGAAAGAAAAAATCTAGGTTATTCTACAGAAGTCATTATTACAAGGCAAATTTTTTCAAGTAACTGTATGATAACCAGAATTATCCTTTTAACTTATTTAAAAACCCTAAGAATCACCTAGGTAGGAAGGAATCAAGTTTTGCCCTCTTTTACCTATGTTTTAAAGCTCCAAATGATGATACAACAGATCAACAAAAGAAAAACAGCAGTTAGAGCTCCTCTGAATTTGCCTTTTTCAAATATACAAGGCAACAGTAATCTCCTAATAATAAGATCATCATTATAGAAGCTGCCTATCTGTGCTCTAGATATTTGTTGAGAATTACCTGAGCAGAATATTTACTTTAGGAAAACCTTCCCATTTCTCTCGGCACTCTGGACATTCTGTTTTCTTTGAGGACACCCACCATAGAGCTAGGCAATGTCGACAGAAACTGTGCCCACAGTTCAAGGTGGTGGGATCTACCAGGATGTCGTAACAGCAGTGGCAAGAAAATTCACTAACAGAAATTTGACGACTAACACCAGAGATGGGCTTTTCTTCTTCAGTCCTCATCATGTTGGGTGTAATTAGCTGTATGTCTTCCATCTTTTTCTAGATCATTCCGTACTCTGAAGATATCTATTTCAGACTCTTAAGGGCTGCAAGGCATAATTAAATCTAGGAGAAAAAAGGCACAGTAGAAAATGGGACAATTTGCTGAGAAAAACTAAGTTAGCCAAAGCCATTACAGAACTTATAGAACAGTGTGCCACTGTCTTATAAACTTTTATCACTAAAATTTTAAATCAATCAGGATAGATAAGGTTTATAAAAATCCTTGCCATTTTTTGCTTTTATTTTCTGAATAGATTTCATTGGTTGAGGAAAAGTCTGTTGTAACGAGACTTATAACTTTCATATTAATCGATATAATAGGTGTAATGATTATACAATTTAGATTTGTTGGAGCTTCCCAACTTTGCAAGGGACCCTAACTTGCAATTGACACTACAGCCAAAGTGATCAATCACATCCCCTGACATGCTAACAATCTCTGAGCTTGTAAACCTCCTACTGAATTAAACTAGGTGCCTCACTTTGGCTCCCAGCCATGCTAACCCTGGTTCTGTGCCCTGCCAAATAATCACAAGGGTCAATGAGCCCTAATGACTTGGAGGCTGTTCACACAAGACCCAAGAATGCCTATGTAGTAGGTCCAGCTGTTTGTGGTTTTCACACTTAAAAACTCTACCCCTGCCATTAGGAGGTGAGCCCCCCTCTTAGGAAGATGGACTTCACTTGCAAGTTGTTTCCCTTACTTTGAAATTAAACTTCTGTTTGATTTCTGACTCTCCTGTCTCTAGCCTTCTCTGTTCGACTCCAGCCATCCACGGGTTACAGGCTGGCTCCGTCCAGTCGACAAGTCCAATATAGGGTACTAGCTGTTTTGCAACTGAAGTCTTAGGGAGGTGAGGGCACCAGAAGCTTAATTAATTTGCTGAGGGTCACAAGTGTCAGAGAGGGGAGCTACAACCCTGGTCTTCTGGCCTCTACTACTCCACAGCAGTCTCTCCCTTATTACTTACCAGCCCTAAATCTTATTCCCAGAGGGTTTTACACTCCAATTGTTACTGAAATGCAAATAAACTAATAAACTAAGCCAACATGTTAATGGATGCTAAATATAAATGGGGAAGTAGTAGATTCTTCCTCCACTCCAGCCAGCTAATATTAGGTACATTTTCAAACACGTTCTGGAGACAGCATCATAATAAAGGAATAAGAAAATGCGAAAATTTCAGGTACCAGGGCAGACTAGTAGGGAAGAAGGAAATAAGCATTTTTTTAAGGTCATATTATGTGCCAGGCATTGTGCTAAACACTTTACAAATATTCTCACAACACTCTTGTGATCATTTTGTTGTTGTTGTTGAGTTGCTTCAGTCATGTCCAACTTTTTGTGACTCCATCTGGGGATTTCTTGGCAGAGATATTGGAGTGGTTTGCTACTTTCTTCTCCAGGTCATTTTACAGATGAGGAAACTGAGGTAAACAGTGTTAAGTGCCTTGCCCAAGGTTTGAACCAGTATGAAATGAAGTCTTTCTTCCACTCACCTTGAGATGCAGAAACTTCACTTAACATTACCAGTCAGTTGATAAACAGCGTTTTAAATGGGAAACAACCAAATATCTGAGCAACCTGATTTTTCCACGGAGTGCTTGGGTCAGAATTCATCTCCCAAGGGTCACTATAAAATTTCTGTAGTAGCAAATAAGCATCCTGGTTAACTGACTAATCACTTTTGAATGGCTATAGATCTCACTGTATCGAGTCCTAGATAACAGAACATTAAATGGGATAGTCAAAATGTCACCTGCATATTTGTTAAAAGTGAGGTCTTTCATAGAAGAGAAAAAGGAGAAAGAAGAGGAGAAGACAGCATCCGTTAGACACAAAAGGCAAGGAGAAGGGAGCAGAAGATTGCTCAGAAGGTGACACAGACAAGAAAGGTAGTTTTGGTATTACCACACCAAAGTTAATGTGTATTTAAAAAACAAAAACAATAGCCTGTAGATAGATTTACAGTTTCATATTCAATCTTTTTTTGCCGTTTTTTGCATTCTGAAATGTTGTGACTTGTTGATACTGTTTAGGTCATGATAAAAACATTTATTTTTTTAAAATACCTATTCTAAAAAGTTATTTTAAAATACTATCTGTAAAAAGGGGGACCTGCCTACAGGAAATTCCTCTTCCACTTGTATTTTACCTAGAACATCTGCCACAGTCAATCCAAAATGTAACGCTAACACCAAATATTAATATCTATATTAAGGTTTTGCAAAACTCTTTATACATATGATCTCATTTCACCTTATTAAAAATCCACAAAAGGGATTTTAAAAAAATCAAGTACAAGAATAAATACTGCTCAGATTAACACGCAGTCCACTGAGGCATCCGTCATCTCAGACAAGCACAGCCAGCAGGCAATGACCTAGGCCCTAGGCTAGGATGAAAAAAAGCAGTCTGGAATGCATTTGGGAAACTGGATAATGATACTAAGAAGCTCTATGAAACAAAAGCCCAATTTTTTAACACCAGTATTGTTTAAGCGTTTTATATTGCTGTAAATCATGGACTACCATAAACTATAAAGAACACAAATGATGGGTCTTCTTTCACGTATAGGAAAATATTCAGAGTAGCACTTTTTTGTCAGCTCCTGTCCAACAAGAACCCATCACTGGGCCCTAGAGGAGGGAGCCAATGGGAGCCACTAGGCATCCATTCCCCCTGACACCAAAACCTGCCCAGATCCCATCAGTGTTCCTCTTTCTTAGGTCTGAAGCCCGTTCCAGTCTCCTGGCTGTGAGAAAGGCATGGTCACTGACTTTGCTTTGATGAACAGGGAATCTCTAACTACAAACCTTCTGGTAAAAGAAGACTGCTAGGCTTTCCTATCTGTCCTGCTGCAAACCCTAAGGACCTTTGGCCTCACTACCTACACTGCCCTTACACCCTAGGTATCTTTCCATCCATTCTGCAGGTGATTTCTCCTTTAAATGCTGTTTCCTCCAATGCAACACAGTAGGCACTGTGATGAGTAAAATCTGAAATAACTGAGGAGACAAAAGTTAGGGCATACTGATTTATCAGGCAATGCATGCCAACTGTACAACAAATCAGGACCAAACCTCCTCAGCTTGACACTAGACTCTGAATACAGGGGAGACAGATGTTTATGAATTAAAAGAAAACAACAGGATATAAACCAGGCTATCAGATTAAGTAATATGATTTCTAACTGAAGAAAAAATTAGAGGTTTTCCAAGTTGGGAGGGGGAGAGTGAACAGGTACAATCCCCAATAAGAAATGAGAAAAGAAGTTGTCCTGCTCCCCGCTCCAAGCGTTTGTATTCAATCAAAGGAACAAGGAAACAGTAACTGACCAGTTCAGAACCAGTTTTCAGATACAACATATGGACTGCCTGCATGTATAATTGTGAGAAAAATCCTTGCATTAATCTCAGGATCTGACTGGGTTTCTGATCAACTGACTCTAAGCTCTTAGTTAAGGTTCTCTAAGCAACAGGTAGAGGTGGTCCAGCTTGCTAGCCATGCAGGGACAGGTTCAAACAATGAAATAAAGTTTTCACACAATTCCCATAACTGAATAGTTTTCTCACAAGACAGTAACTGGACTAGACCCATAACTGATAGAAAGAGAACTGAGCTAGATGCAGAATTGAGTAACTGAGTAATAAGATGGAGTCAGTGTGTTTCACTCAATTCTCACCATTCCCACAGCACTTAAAAAAATGCTTTTCCATTTCAGTGACTCAAGAGCAGAAAAAGTAGCTCTGAAGTTAGAGGATTTGGGTTTTAATTCCACCTTTGGGGTTATTACCTTGTAAGACAGGCATATTGCTTAACTCCTTGGGCCTCAGTTTCCTCAGCAATATAATGAAGAGGTTAGGTTAGATGGCCTCTGAGATGTCTTCCTATGATCTTATGAAGACACTATAATAATGTAAATGAAAAGAACACTAAAATAAAGCTGAATATTGCCACTCTAAAAGAGCTGAAGAAAGGCATCTTGGAAAGTGGGGAACTACAGATACGGACCATGGCTTGTAGTGCCAGGTGCAGTGTTTGGCAGCTGGTTCTCTTATCCATTTCTCTTTGTGACAAAGAAAGGTTCACTGGAGGGGGAGGGTGGATAGTATAACTGGAAATGACTAGTGTGAAAACAAAAGGTATCAATAACTTAAGGAAAAAAAGCTGCTGTTAACCCAAAGGAGGAATAACTGGTGGTCATAAACAAACTTCAGTGCGTTACCAATGATGCCTCTCACATGCAAAACCTCTCACATGCAAAAAGTAGCATGAAAGCTCACATCAGGGAAATCGATGCTTGTTTCACAAGAAAGGAGGATGGCCAGTCATTTTTCAGAATGACAGTTACAACTCAGTGTCTATAAGCAGAGCAGTCCTTTGGCTGTGGTCACATTGTTAATTTTCTCACAACAGTTTCCCCAGGCTTTTCTTCTGAAATAGTTCTACCTGTTGGTGTGGCAACCATGTCTCCAGAAACACTCCAGACTCCAGGCCAGTCCTTTCCACTGTGCCACTTAGCTGCTCCTCAAAGCACTGTCATTTTTTTTTTGGTCTGTCTCTTGCCTTCCTTCCAATTTACCCTTAAATACCTCAGGACAATTTGTATTATCTGGGTCTCCAACCAAGTTTCCCTTTGTAATGCCATGCACAAGCAGATTCCCAAAAGAACGCTACTGTGAACAAATTTTAAGGTTTGAATTACACAGTAGAGTGAACATTCCATTTATTCCATTACAAATCAAGGCAAACATTCACAACAAATCACAATATAATATTCACTCTTCCACTCATGTGGCAATCATTAACTTAAACAGTCACTAATCTAGCAATCAGTCACTAAATACAATCATCAGAAAATTACACAAACCCTCCACCCCTCAGTTCTCAGTCTAGCAGGCCCAGCTCCCAGATGTTGGGACAATCCTGTTTTCTCCACTAGGAGCCACCGGGAGGAACATTTCTGATTCTCATTCTCTGTCTCTGGAATTCTTCTTATATACACACACTGGCCTCCTGTCTCAGCCAACCCCTCCTGCCATCAGCAACAGGAGACAGAGTTCACACCCTCTTTGTTCACACCCTCTGCCTCTTTCACAGAAGACAGAGTTCACATCCTCTGTTTCTTTCAAGAGGTACTTAGCCCTTAGTTACTAAGGGCTGAGTACCTGCTAAATTAATTACCATTATACCCATGAACTTGTTTTCTCATAGGATAGTGATTCTGACTATCTTACAAGGCAATAATCTTTTCATGATCTTTCATCATCCTCCCCTGTAAGAGTTTACAAACAAGTGTATATTCTAAACTGGAGATGAAATTAAGTGGCACCTCTTTCCATTTGGCAAAAAAAATGTTTATTTGCTAAGATGGTTTCTAGGTTATTCTGGTCTCCTCATTTTGGTTACTGATATCAAACTTCCATAGGAAATACCCTTAATGTTGGATGTTGGGGTTTGTTTTTTTACTCCATTTTTTATTCTTTATTATGGAGTTGTCTCAACTATATGCTACATATTCTCATTTTTATTCTTTTTTTCTAGTTTGATATTGACTTTGCCCTCTACTTTAACAAAGATGGTGTTCAATTCAACTTAGTACCACACTAAATGCTAGCCATTTTCTGCTTAAGACAAAATCAGTTTAACTTTCTGCCGCATGATTTGGTACCTTTGTGGTAAGTACGAGGCTTTGCTGTAATCTATGAGTTTTTAGCCTCCTTTATTATACCTGAACCATGTTTCACAATATAATTTTTGCTTTTCCCTCAAGCTCACCTTTGTATTTAAGCCACCAAGCATTAAAATATATAGATTTAATTTGGAGCCTCAAATTAGTATATTTTCAATTTGCTTACTATGTCTTAACACTCAGTTCTTGGTTCTTTGTTTTCTTAAATTCATCACAGAATTTCTCTTCATTCTTTGCAAAAGATATTGGTACATAAGATGTAGTTATTTTCATGGTGGTCTTTTTAGTAATTATTTGCCATGAACACTATACTATGAAATTATCAAATATTCCATTTAATTATATTTTCGGTTTTCTTTGGACATGTGATAAAACCAATTTCACAAATTCCTACTGTTATGCTATCTACTGTAAGTGGATCAGAACATAAGGTACACTGCCTGTACATGCTAATAACCTTAATATAAAGTATTCATGAAAGATGCAACATCAGTGGTATAAATATATACTACAGAAGTTCAAAAGAAGGAAGAAACATGACGGATTGGTGTGGTAAAGGAAGATTCATGAAGGAATTGGGATTTGTTAGGATGGATGGATTTTTGCTATACAGAGGGAAGGGAATAAAAGATAACAAAAACATAACAAACAACAAACATGGAAACAGAAATGAGCAGACTAAGTTTAGAGGACTGTGAAAGACCAGCCTAGAGGAAGCAGAGGGTTCAGGTTGGAAAGTAGTTGGAAATAAGGTTAGAAATACAGGATGAACAGACTGAGCAGCCTTGAATGCCAGGCTAAGTCATTTAGACTTTATCCTACAGATGTTTTTATTTGAAAAATGTTTGCTAATACTTTAACTTTAAAGTTTTTTTATATGAGCAGACTATTTTGACTTTTTAAAGTTATTTTAAATAGCCTTAAGAACAAAAAGAGATGAGAAAAAGTATTGTTTTATAGTTCATAATGGTCAACTACATAAAACTGGGTAACGGGGGACACCAATTTAATTTTCCCAACTAATTACAGAAATCCACCTGTTCGCTGCTAAAAGGAACTGAAAGGGCTGGGTACAAGAAAGGCAGTAATCATCGAAAGAATGAATCTGAGATATGAATCTTTCCTGTAATACATGTTTTAGCCTCAAGGGAAACACACATTATTGCCAGGGAGGAATCAGTACATTGCCTTTATACTTTTTGTATCCATAAACGATGAAGAGCTATAAACTCTATATCAAATCAGTGTTTGAGGAAGATATATCAAAGTGATATTAGTAGCATAACAAAGACTATTTAGGAGATCTTGAAGAAATTCAAGAATAAAGTAGAAAGTGAAAATAGAAAATTAATTTGGGAGATACTAAAAAATTAAAAATCAGTAAAACTTAGATACCATGTAGGAAGAAAGAATTTTCTTAAGGTGAATCCAATGTTTCCCATCTGGATGCTTAGCAAAAATCATTGATGTTGACAGAATTAGGAAATTCAGGAAAAACTGATTTTAGAAAAAAGATAATGAATATAATTTTAGATAATTGAGTTTGAGATGATAGCAGGCCATCTAAATGGCAATATCTAGTAAGTACTTGGAGTCAAAGAACTGAGGTTGGCTAAGAGATTAAGGTCAAAGGTACAGACATGAATCATTCACATGAAAATTAAAATAAGATATACTAAAATCTATTGCTCATAAATTGTGCAATTATTAGCAGAAGACATTAGTACTTAAAAAATTTGCCATAGCTAACTGAAAAGTTTTTGTACAAACAAAGCCAATGCAACCAAGATTAGGAGGGAAGCAGAAAACTGGGAAAGAATTTTTACAACCAGTGTCTCAGATAAAGGCCTAATTTCTAAAATATACAGAGAATTGAGTCAAATTTATAAGTATACAAGTCATTCCCCAATTGATAAATGGTCAAAGGACATGAACAGGCAGTTTTCAGAGGAAGAAATTTAAGATATCTATAATCATATGAAAAAATGCTCTAAATCACTATTGATTAGAGAAGTGCAAATCAAAACAACTCTTAGGTACCACATCTCACCTGTCAGATTGCCTTGCATGACAAAACAGGAACATGATGAATACTGGAGAAGATGTGGGAAAACTGGAACACTAATGCATTGTTGGTGGAGTTGTGAACTGATCTAACCATTCTGGAAAGCAATCTGGAACTATGCCCAAAGGAGTATAAAACTGTGCATACCCTTTGATCCAGCAATACCACTTTTGGGTTGTATACCAAAGAGCATACAAATGGGAAAAGGATTCATATGTACAACAATATTTATAGCAGCTCTTTCTGTGGTGGCAAAGAACTGGAAATCAAGGGGATACCGATCAACTGGGGAATGGCTAAACAAGTTGTGGTATATGAATGTAATGGAATACTACTGTCATATAAGAAATGAGGGGCAGTCGGATTCCATAATAACCTGGAAAGATTTATATAAAGTAATGCTGAGTGAGGGGAGTAGAACTAGGAGAACATTATACACAATTACAGACACATTGTATCTGTGATGAATAAATTCGGATAGACTTGGCCCTTTTCAGCAATGCAAGTTTCCAACGACTCCAAAAGACTCATGATGGAAAAGGCTATCCACATCCAGACAAGGAATTACAGAGTCTAAATGCTGATTGAAGCAAACTATTTGCTCCCTTTTTTTTGGTTTTGTTTTGTTTCTTCTTTCTTGTGGTTCATTCCATTGGTTCTAATTCTTCTTTACAACTTGACTATTGTGAAAATATGTTTCATGTGAAGGTATATGTAGAACCTGGATTGGATTACATGTAATCTGGAGGGGGAGAGGGGGGAAAGAAAATTTGGAACTCAAAAACTTATAGAACTGAATCTGAAAATGAGCTTGTCATAAATGAAAAATATATATTCTCAAAAGAGTACCCAAGCTCTGCCTCTTAAATACCTTCTTAGTCATAGTAATATTAAAAAAATATTTTTATAGATTGTATTTTCAAATATTAATCACAAGAAACAGGATGTCTTTCAATATAACTAACATACTGCAGTAGAAAATTAAAATTATTTATTCTGCAACTGATCATACCTGCAGGTATAGTTAGGCTAAACTCTTGAATGATTATCTGTCTCACTCAGGAGATTCTGCAGTTTTCTGGTACTTGATAATACAATGACATCTTCAAATGAACATCTGGAAAACGTCAATGGTCAGTTTTATAATGTCATAAATTTGGAAAGTTGGGCAAAAATATTCATTCTTAACTCTGTGTTCTTCTGCTTACAGTTCTTTCTACAGATCTTCTATCACACATTTCAATACTTTCTAGTTGATATGCATTATAATTATGCTCTTTAAATTACTATCTTCAGAAGTATAAGACTTCATTGCAGTACCTAAATCAAACCCAGAAACTAAATTTACAAGTAGTGGTTTTATGACTTTTGAAAATACTCTCTACTGAAACATGATTAAAGGTCTTTACAAAGAGGCAGTTAGTTACCTACACACTATTTGTGAACTTATGGCAAATGACAACAACAGACTTTATTTCTTTGGAAGTGTGTCCTTATTATATAATTCTGAGCCAACTCTACGGGGTGAATATCTCCCTCAGTTAACTTTTTACAAGCATCTGAAATAGGACACAATTTTAAAAATATCATTAAGACATAACAATAAAAACTTAACTATTTGGTGTCTGAGAAATGACACCTTGGATAGATGAGTATTCTGGATAGCTGATAGTTAACCCTTTCAAACTCCTATTTTTTTTTTTTGGAAAGAAATCTTTCTAAAATGTACTTTGTATTTCCATGCCTCCTTACATTGGGTATGCCAAACCTAAGAAGTTGATAGAAGAGTAAAATATAGCAAATCTGGAACTTTTTAAGTGCTTTAAATGCCAAAGTCTTAGCTGAACCTAGAAACAAGGCAGAGTCACACAAGGCTCTTGAGTAGGAGATGATCAGACCTGAGCTTTAAGAATATCAATCTGGCAACTGTGTGGTAGACTGGAGAGGGAGAGACCTGAGGCAGAAGGCTCATCAGAAAACTTGCAATAAACCTGGTAGTAAACTAGGGTTCTCAACTGGAGGATCTAGAGAGAAGGCCTAGTAGATAGAACCCTGGGCCTGGAGCAGGGAAGCCTTAAGTTCAAATCTGGCCTCAAATACTACCTATGTAGTCCTGGGCAAGTTATTTACTTGTTATCTACCTCAGTTTCCTCAATTGTAAAATAGGAATATTAATGGTATCTACCTCCCATAGCTGTTAGAGGACCAAATGAGATATCTGTAAAGCACTTAGCACGTTGGCAGAGGAGGTGCTAATAAATGGTTGTTCCTTTCTGCTAACCCCCATTCAAGAGGCAAAACTGGGTTTTTTTGTTTTTAAATTAAGTGGTTATAAGGAGTGAAAAAGAGTGGAGCTATTGAAGACAACTGCAAAGTTACGAAGCTAGGTGACTGAAGACTAGGAAGTAGGGTTAGTATAGGAAGAAATACTGAATTCTATTTTGGACATGTTGGATTTCTGGTGTATATGGGAAATTCAGTTGAGCACTTACATGTGTCTTGCACTGTGCTAAATAATGAAAATCCAAAAACAAACAGAAACCAGTCTCCAAACTCAACAAAATCATACTGGGAGAAACAAAATACAAAATTAAATACAAAGTAACTGGACAAGGTGAGAATCAGGAAAGGTCTCTTTTAGAGCAAACACGTAAGCTAAGTCTTGAAGTGAGCTAATGCAACAGATGAAGAACAAGAGTATTCTTGGAATGAGAGACAATGCAAAAGCTAATGGTAGGACTATAGAAACAAAGTCGTGGATAAGAACCAAGCAAGGAAGCTAATTTTCAGGCAAACAAGAGAGAAAAAATATAAATTTAGTCTTAAATCAAGAGAAAAGGTCCCTGAGAAAAAATGGAAGAGCCATGTCAATTGTATATAATTTCCTGACTTCCTAAAGTAACAAAAGAATTAGAAATTAACTTGATTTTTTCCCCTTTGATAAAAAGTTGCTTTGTCAGTATAAGCACTTTAGATTTCAATAGTTTCTAAAAACTGAAAGTCCTCAAGCTTTGCAAACTATATTGCTACTTTATCATTATCAGTAAGTCTCACCACTATTCATTATGTTCACTCCCTCATCCACCTCCCCAATATCCTTCAAAAGTGATTGTTCAATAAAAGTTATTTAAATTCTGGTGCTAATATTTTTACCTCTTGACTCAGCCTATACAAAATCTTGATCAACAGATTCTATTAGTTTTGTAAGAATTGTTCATTCAAATTAATTACAATTAAATAAAATACATTTAAAAATTCAATTAAATAAAATACAAGCATGCCAAGTGGCTAATTACTGGGGGAAATGCTAAGTTTAAAGACTACTGAATTATAGAGACACAAGGTGGCTAGTGGGGAAAAAAAAAACACCGGAGCCTAGAAAAGAAGAATTCTAGTCCCACTTTTGACATCAGCCATGTGACCAAGGGCAAATCATTTAAGTTATCTAAAACTTAGCTTCTACATCTGTCGAATGGGAATAATATCTTTAAACCACCTTAGAAGCTTATTTTGAGGATGATACTTTAGGAAATGTTACAGAAATGCAAACTACTATAATGTCTCGCCTTTTAGCAAGACAATGTATAGCCCTCAATCTATCAGCTTCCCATTCTAGACCATATAGAACCATCAATCAATCAACATTTATTTAAAACCTTCTACAAGCCAGGAATAGTGCTGAGCCCCAAGGACACACAAAAAAAGGCAAAAGACAGTCCCCGCCCATAAGGAGTTTACAATTTAATAAGGGAGACAACATGGAAAGTAATACACAGGACAAATGGGAAATAATTAACAGAGGGAACACATTAGAATAAACAAGAGTTGCAAAAGGCTTCTAATAAAAGAAGGGATTTTATCTAGTACTTAAAGGAAACCAGGAATTCTCATCGAAGCTATGCCAACATTTTACTTGATGAGAGAATATTTGACAGCTACATTAACAGAAATGGGAATCAATTAATGCCCAAGAAGAGAACCTCAAACACGTGCACTGACATCTGTGTTGTTGGACAATAAAAAAGGGCACCATGACATAATCAAGCATTTAGAACACATGCCCCAAAGGATAAATTTGATCCCTTACCCTCTAAACCAAACTGCAAAGCAGTTATTGTACAGACCACAGAGAAAAATGCCTTTCTTTATGAATTCCACAACTGCTTCATCTGGAACACTAACTCCAAGACCAAGATGCAATTCAACAAACATTTATTAGGGCTAGGTATCTGGCTAAGTGTGCTGGTCTAATCTAAAAACGAGCATTTACAGCACAACATTTTTTAAATCCCTTACTTACTAGTAAAAAATCAGAGGTATCATTACATGCAAAGTGTTGTGCAAAGAGTTACTGCTCTATTTCTAGTGTTTTTGTAATAGAAAATAAACATATGGGGAAAGGACTAGTAGAGAAAAAGCAGTGAACTCACAATGCTGCATGTACACTGCCCATAGATCTGCAAGTTGGCCCTCTCAGGTTCTACAAACACAAAGCAAGCTAATCAAAGTTCAAATGATTAACAACTGCCAGGCTCTATTTCCCCTATCGAAATACACATATAGTTAGGTTGTTTTTGAATTCTCCAACCTGAAATATACACAATACTTTCTCTCAGAAACCCGAGAGGTTTTCACTCTTGACTATGGCTTGCTGTTTCAACTTTAAGGCCATAAACTCTTCCTCAATAGTCCTTTGCTTTTTGATGGCGTGAGACAAAATAGCCATCATTTAGGAGCTTCCAAGCTCTGATTCCATTTATGGAAGTACTTACTCTATACTAAACACTAAGAAAAACATCAACGTACTCCTGAAACAACAGTGAATTCAGTGAGTTCTCCTTAATTATTTTTAAATAGTGGTATTATGCCAAAATCATAGTCTGTATTCTAGATTTTTATCTTTAAATATATTTATGGTATATACAAAATTGTACTTTACTATCTGGCTTATACTCTAATTGTCTGTACCATTTTGTAGTATTTTATTATCTTGGTAGAGACCATAAGCTCCCTGATGGCAAGAATCTTATTTTGTACCTTTTGGTATCAAATGGTGTCTAGTACAACATGACGCACATTAGACTAAGTACCAAATGCTTGAATTCATATTAATTGAGGATCTGCCATAAGAAAGACCCTCTGCTGGAAGGGGACAGATCTTCTGTTATCATTCGTACAAAGAATCTCTGAAAGAGTTTATGACCAATGTAGGTAGGGAACTAAGAAACAAAAAAAAAAGTAAAATTCCAGATTCCTCATTTGTAAAATGAAGAGCTGAACTAGATCAGGGGTTCTTAACCTAGGATGCTGGAAAGTCTTTTTTTTTTTTTAATCAGTTTCCTTTGTAATTCTCGGTATTTTATTTTATGCATTTTATGCATTTTAAAACATGATCTGAGAAGGGATCCCTGGGCTCCACCACACTGCCAAAGGGGTCCAATGACACACAAAAAGGTTAAAAGCCCCCGTATTAAATGATCTTTTAAGGTCCAGATTTAAGATTCCTTCTAAGTTATAACAACAAGAAGAGACAGTGGAAGAATTGCCACAGCGCAGCACAAGACGAACCGACATAAGAATGTTTCAGGAAATAAATTTATTCATTGGAAAGAACTGCAGGCTAGAGGGGTCAAGGAAAGAATTCCTGGGGGATTTGGAGGGGGTGGATTAAATATTCTGACTGCACTCGAGGCTGGCCTCTAGAGGAGCAACAGCATCCTTGAGATCATATCCCGGGGCCCTCCGTCCCAACACCCGAAATCAGCACCGAACCAGGTGGGGACGCATATGCCCTCCGGGTCTACGCTTTAGTCAGGCCTCGGGGAGATCTAACGGCTCGCTCGGCCGGGTCGGGGGCCGTGACGTCACCCTCAAAGGGCTGGCCAATCGGGGCCTCGAGCCAGGACTTTTAACTACCGCAGGGACAGCCCCCGGGGACAAGAAAGCTGAGGAAGGGGAGTCCCAGCGTGGCTGGCTCCCGGCCCAGGGCACTCACCGCTACATACCGGTGGGTCCAACGCTGCGGGCAACACGCAGCAGGGGCTAGCCGAGAGGGGGGAGACCCCCGAACACACTCGAGCTGCCCAGGTCCACCCACCCCTCCACCAGCTGGGGCTTTATCCTCTGCTAAACTACGAGGGCCGCCCCCGCCCTCCTCCTCTAGCCCATAGCCGGGGTTTCTGTCACCTTCGGATTTCATTCCCCTAGGGAATGCACCCGCGGGGTTTCCTCGCCCTGGGCTACAGGAAGGGGGAGGGGGAGGCACTCAAATGACGAGAGAATACATGGGTTCGGAGCGCCGAAGGAAAAGGTCTCCTGAACGGGCCTGCTACCGCCTCGGCCCCCGAACCCCCAAATGACGTTGTCGGGGCTCCCCGGAGCCGGTCAGGAACAGGGGATTCTCGGAGCGTCCCTGCCCTGCACCCCCCCACTGCCGCCCGCCTCCTGACCTCCCTTATTCGCGGGGCCTCCGCCTCTTACCTCGCGGTGCTTTAGCAGGACACAGGCAGACCCGAGCATCCCCCCGGCGCCCGCGGCGGCTTTGCCCACCCCGACCCCCAGCCGCGGCGGCCGAGGCGGAAGACCTCACTTCCGGAAATAAAGTGCGAACGGACTACGCCATTGGTGCGCCCCCTGCAGCAACCATAGAGCACGTTTGGAACGATTCCCACCGTCTCTACCGTAACATCTCCCCATCGGCTAGAAAGGCCCAGGCTTTGAAAGGGGTGGGGGAGGAGTGCGGAGAGAGGGGAGTTTACGCCTGCGCAATAAAGTCACCAGGCTCTGACACACATCGTATCACCCCCTCCTTTTCTTGGTTGTTTAAGCTTTGGGCCAGTAGGCACCTCCAGGCTCAGAGTTCTAGTAGCTGCGGTGGAGACTTAGTTGTATTTCTTTTACCTGAGGGTTTCTGGCAAAAGAACTGACTAAAAATGAGAAATTGGGCAGTTATTAGATACTCTGGGAAAACATACTTCCCTAACACCTTGTGAACAGGGATTGTTTGCTTGCTCAGCCAGCATTTATCAAGCGCCTACTACGTGTCAGACACTGTGCTAACGGCTGGTATGTGCAAAGAAAGACAAAAATATTCTCTTGCTTCAAAGACCTCACGGTCTAATGGGAGAGACAATATGCAAACAAACTGTACAAACAAGATGTACAGGATAAAATTTCCATTATCTCACACAGTGCCTTGGCACATGCTTATTGATTTAGGCAATACGGCAAAGAATTGATGCCTACTTCCCGTTTCCACATTCGCTTTAACAAATACTTATTAAGCACCTACTAGGTAGGTGCAGGGCACTTTGCAAGTCCTGATAGGATGCATATAAAAAAAAACATACTACCCTTAAGGAGCTGATTTTCAGTAGGAAGATGAAAACATGCACAGATAATTACAGTACAAACAGAAATGTGGTAAATGCATAGCAGACCTCCAACAAGGAGGAATGAGACAAGATTGCTATGATCACATTTTTCTTCGGTAATTTATGTGGTTTAGGATCATAGCTAAAGCCCTGGAACAGACTTCATATGCTGTTTAGAGCAACTATCTTTTTATAGGTGAGATGGATGGCTGAGTAATCAGAGAACTAGACTGGCAGTAAGTATGTCCAGGGATCAAATCCTGCCTCAGACACTGACTCCCCAGGTAATCCTGGGCAAGTCACTTCTGTCAGCTTCAATTTTTTCATCTAGAAAATGAGGGGGTTGAACTAGATGTCTCTAAGGCCCTTTCTAGCTCACCTGGTTACCCAGGTAGTAAACATCAGAGATAGAATTTGAACTAAGGTCTTCTAATTCCAGAGCCAGTATTTTCCTCTTACTTTATCCAGTTACTATTTACATTTTACTTATTTAAATTTTCACAGATTTGCTGAGTAATTTGAAATCTGGATAAACCTGGAAAACTGATACTGGGGTCCTTACCACATTTATCAATATGTTGGTGTTGCAGTTTAAGACAGCGGACATCAACAGTCCCAAGGATCACAATACTGCTGCTGTATTTGCATCTAAAATATTTATTCAAATTATTATTAAAATTGTCATGACCAAATTTATTCCAAGACTAGGGTCTGTGGGTGGCTTATTTTTTATGAAAGGACTAGAGGCTGTATTATTTAACAACACAACATGCTCAATGCCTAATACTTTGTGCTATCTTTTCTATTTAACTTTTTTTTTTTACTGCTTTTCATATTTTGTATAACTAATGCATTTCATTTGAAAATGAAATAACTTGAAATAAGTAATAGACGCTAATACTTTACATAAAACACTATTTCCCTGTAGTGGGCAAAATGGTAAAACAGCTCTTCTTTTAAGTATTCCTTACTTAAGCTTTTTGGGTTACCATCTCCAGGGTTCCTGATCTATATCTTGCCACTGGACCCAAATGACTGCAGAAAAGAAAGGGACGCTGGTGACCTTGCACAGCCTTCCCTCACTTAAATTCAATTCACTTGCAAGTCATGATATCACCTTCCTAATGTCATAGTCCTCTTGGAGAACAAAGGACAAGTAACAACTTGTATAAATAACTTAGTATACCTAATCCATAGAGCACACGTAAATTTTAGGGTTATAAAATTGTGGGAGCTGGAAGAATGAAGGGTTGAAAGTTGAGCTAGGATCTTCATAAATCTTCCAAACAAACACCAAAAAGAAACAAAATTCTCACAAGAAATTATATTCCCCTCATCCAAAATTTGATAAGCAAGCTGAAGAAAAACTCAAAAAGAATAGTTCTCTTCTTCATTTTGCTTATCAAAGTTGTGTTGTTTTTTTAGTGTGGGATAAAAGAAGGAACAGCACCCCAATTAAAGGAAAGACTGAATACAGGCACAATAAATCATGATGCTTTAATAGATCTGTGATATCACTAAAGATGCAGGTAACAACCCTTCTAAACCTGCCTCTCCAATGTGATTCTTGTCAAGGGCATGTTATAACTTTATCACAGGGGATCCATCCCATATGCTGGCGGCTTTTCTTGATTGCTCTTGTTATCAAAATGATATCAGTGAAGCATTCAGAATGTCTGTCATCACCTAATTCACATGATGAGTCCATCTTCTCTCCCTATAATACAGTGGTTCTCAACCTGTGGGGCGCAACCCCTTTGGGGGTTGAACGACCCTTTCACAGGGGTCACAGGGGTTGCCTAAGACCATCAGAAAACACTTATTTCTGATGGTCTTAGGAACCGAGACACTGCTCCTCTATCCCTCTCCAGATGGGTCCGCCCACGTGCAGATACACCCACATTCAAATATTAAAGGGTCACAGCATTAGGAAGGTTGAGAATCACTGCTATAAGACATTTGCCTGCTGACATTTTTTACTCCCATTCTTCTTCATAATTCCTTATTGGTTATATGTTGCAGCCCGTTGACATGCACTGTGCACTTCTCCATTGTCCTTCGTATAATATTCATTTTCATTTCCTCAAAGACTTATGTTCCATGGTTCCCAGCCATACAACACCAAAATAATATTGGTATTAAAGAGATATAGAAGTTTAGAGTCTTTAAGAGAGCTTTTAATTTCCTAAAGGCAATCTAGCTTATTGTTCTCTTCCTATTTTATTCTAGACTCAACTTGTTGCCCATTTGTACTGTCTATCCCAGATATGCAAACTGATGGACAAGTTATGTAGATTTCTATTTAACTGCAAGTCATAATCTGGGCAACAGACATTATTAATATACTTGATCTTGCTTGTATACATTGCCAGACAGAACTCTCTTGAGGGATTACAATTCTCTTCTAGGAGACTACAATGTTCTAGGGCTTAATATAACCAACATAATGGACATAATGGTATCTGAAAAGTCAAGCTGCTTAAGGATCTCATTTTCTACAAGGATTTCCTCTTCAACTTGAACTCTGAACTGGATCTCCTCCCTCATAGTGTTGAACCCTCTTGGCAAACATATATCTCTGTTTTATCTCTTTTCTGGTCATTATATTCAAAGGGTCAATGAACATGGTTATTTCTGTTGTCATATCTTACAAGAAATCTTAACCAATTTTGTAGTATAGTCAGGAGATACTTTGTTAAAAGAAAGCCTTTAAGATGGCATTTTGATCTACTAGATGAAATACTTTGCCCCATAATCAACAAACAAGCACAGTGTGATCTTGTATTCTGACAGGAGAGTAAGAGAAATCACTCAGAAGATCATCTACTTTGGTTGAAACGTCATGCCTTAGTGAGGTGTTAGTCAAGCACAGTGTGGACCAACTCATCTTAGCAGTGGAAGCATCTATTTAATACAGAAGCTATATTCGTCATGTTCATCATTAGGCAGAAAAAGGATGCTAAGGTTCACAGGTTCACAGTTCCATAGGTACGTCACCCCGATTGTAGGGATTTTCCTGACCCATATGCTCTCTCGGCAGTCCTCTCGTACCTAAAGTGTGCCCATTCTCCCCTATGGGTGCTGAGTGCATTTGTAGCAGAGCTTCTGTGTCGGATTTTTTTATTTATGCATTTGTTTGATGTGAGTAACAGGGATATTTGTATTTCCTTTGCCTTACTGCTAATTAAAAGGTTATTGTAAGATCTAGAAGTGTCGTTTTTCTGAGTGGCTTGTTTTGTAGAGAAAGTCACTATATAGGCTTGATGGCAAGTGTGGTAAATAGTGAAAGTTGTCATTTTGGGACAGGACCCATATCATGAACCCAGTTAAACTCATGGAATCTGCTTTAGTGTTCCACACACACCAAGCTTGGAAAATATTTATAAAGAGTTGTCATCAGAAATAGATGACTTGGCCCATCCTTGTTATGGGGATTTATCTGATTGAGTCAAATAAAGTGTTCTCCTCAGTGCAGTCCTTGAACAGCAAGTCAATGCTCACTAGGAAAGAGGTTGGGAGCAATTTAAAGACATGGTGGTATTTTGACTAAATCAAAACTTGAGTGGATTTGTCTTCCTGCTCTGGGGGATTATTCTCAGAAGAAAAGCATTTCTATTGATAGGAAACGCCACCATGTCCTGCAGACTACATCCTATTCTACTGTCTGTGCATAGAAGTTTCTTTGGATGCAGGTATTTCACCAAGATCTCTGAGTTGCTAAAGAAGTCTGGCAAGACATTTGTTGGTTCAAAAGTACTTCGAAACAGTTGGAACAGAAGCAGGATGGCTCTTTCCATGTTTGAAAAGTTCCTTTTTTTGAGGGTGGGCATTTCTAGAAATACATGAACTGATGCTAAGTGAAGTGAACAGAACTAGGAGAACATTGTACACAGTTACAGCAACATTGTGTGATGATCAACTATGATAGACATCTCTTCTCAGAAACATAAGGATCAAAGACAATTTTAAAAGAGTCATGATGGAAAATGCTATCCACATCCAGAGAAAGAACTATGAACTCTGAATAAAGATCAAAGCATGACATTTTCACTTTTTTTGGTGGCTTTTTCCTTTAGTTCTGTTTTTTTTTTTATAACACGAGTAATGTGGACATATATTTAACATGATTATGCATGTATGACCTATATCAGATTGCTTGCTCTCTTGGGGAGGGGGAGTGAGAGGGAGGAGAAAAAGTTGGAATGCAAAATCTTATTTAAAAAATGAATGTTGAAAACTATCTTTACATGTAATTGGAAAAAATAGGGTACTATTAAAAATAAAGATTCTGCTAATCATAGTGAAAGCGAAAGTTCTAAAGGAATACCATAACCTTTGCTGTGATCATTCATGAAGAGTTTAGGGATGGTAGAAAGGTATACAAAATATTTGGGTTTTGTTCTTTTAACTAAGGTTCCTAATTTGAGATGTTTGGTCCTGAGCATTTCCAGTTAAATTACAAAATCCATTCATGGCTAAGATCTTAGTCATAAGAATGCACACTTATTTTCCTCTAGAGTAACGGACTTTCAGGCCCCTAAACATTCTAGGGGCAAATCCTTGAAAGAAAGCTTCTTATTGCATGCATGTCTCTATCTTTGGGATTGGGGCTAGAGTTTGAGGCTCTGGAAGAGGAGGGCAGTAGCATTTTTTCTTTCATGAAAAAAAATTCCTTTATTATAAGCTTATCTCTAAGTTGAGACTTCTTCAAAGCAATGCTAATTATAGAAAACGAGACTTTTAAATGGACTATGATATCTTTTATGGACCACAATACAGTACAAATTATATTTAACTAAGAACTGCCAAAGAATTCATTAAAAATTAACTAGACACTGGGGCAGCTAGGTGGCTCAGTGAATAGAGCACAGGCACTGGAGTTAGGAGGACTGAGTTCAAATCCTGTCTCAGACACTTAACACAAAACTAGCCATGTGACCTTGGGCAAGTCACTTAACCCCAATTGCCCTACCTTCCCCCCTCCAAAAAGCAAAAAAAAAAAATTAACTGGACATGTAAAAATTCCCTAAATCACTAATTAGAGAAATGCAAGTTAAAACAACTCTGAGGTAAGGTACCTCACGCCTATGAGATTGGACAACATGACAGAAAAGAAAGATGAAAAATGCTGGAGTGGACACTAATGCATTGCTAATGGAGTTATGAACAGGTCCAACCATTCTGGAGAACAACTTGGAACCATGCCCAGAGAGCTATAAAATTGTGCATACCTTTTGACCCAGCAATATCACTTCTAGATTTGTATCCCAAAGAGATCATACAAATGTGAAAAGGACCCACGTGACAAAAATATTTATAGCAGCTCTTCTTGTGGTGGCCAAGAATTGGAGGTTGAGGGGATGCCCATCAATTTGGGGAATGGCTGAACAAGTTGTGGTATATAAATGTGATAGAATACTATTGTTCCATAAGAAATGATGAACAGGAGGACTTCAGAAAAAACTGGGAAGACTTGCATGAACTGATGCTGAGTGAATGATCAGAACCAGGAGAACATTGTACACAGTAATAGCCACATTGTACGATGACTAACTTTGATAGAATTCACTCTTCTCAGCAATGCAAGGATCTAAGACAACTCCAAAATACTCATAATGGAAAATGCCATCCACATCCAGAAAAAGAACTATGGAGTCTGAATGCAGATTAAAACATGCTACTTGCTCTCTTTTGTTGTTGTTGTTTCTTCTTTCTCATGGCTTCTTCCATTGGTTCTAATTCTTCTTTATAACATGACTAATGTGAAAATATGTTTAATGTGAACATACACGTATAACCTATATCATATTGCACACTGTCTTAGGGAGGGGGAAGGTGAGAGAAGTAGGGAAAATTTATTATTTTTTAAAAAATTTTAATTAATTAACTTTTAGTTTTCAACATTCATTTCCACAAAATTTTGAGTTAGTTTTTTCTCCCCATCTTTCCCCTACCCCCACCCCAAAATAGCAAGCCTACTGAATACTCCTTCCCTCAATCTGTTCTCTCTTATATCCTCCCCCATCACCCTCTCCCTAACTTTCTAGTAGGGCAAGATGGATTTCTATACCCCAGTGCCTGTATATCTTATTTCCCAGTTGCATGTAAAAGACAATTTTTTTTTAAACATTTGTTTTTAAAACTTTGAGTTTCAGATTTTTTCCCTTCTTCCCTCCTTACCTGCCCCCATGGAAGACAAGCAATTCAATATAGGTTATACATGAGTAGTTACCCAAATCATTTCCATAATTGTTATATTGTGAAAGACTAACTATATTTCCCTCCACCCTGTCCTGCCCCCCACTTATTCTATTTTCTCCTTTGACCTTATCCCTTTTCAAAAATGTTTGCTTCTAACTACCCTCTTCCCCAATCTGCCTTCCCTTCTATCATCCCCCTCTTATCCCTTCCCCCTCCCCCCATTTTCCTTTAGGGTAAGACACCCAGTTGACACACTGGGTCAACAATCTTTTTTTCATTACATTCACTAGTTCAGGGGAAAAGTCAGCACCTTGAACTTCAGAGAAAATACAGAGAAAATACAAGCAGAGAAATAAAGACCAAAAGACAGGGCTTTTGTCTGACCAAGGCAATAGTTACCAAAGAGAGAAGCACCAACATCTGGGTTTTTTCTTTTTCTTTTCTTTGCTTTTTGGAGGGGGGAAGGCAGGGTAGTTGGGGTTAAGTGACTTGCCCAAGGTCACATGGCTAGTAAGTATTAAGTGTCTGAGGCTGGATTTGAACTCAGGTCCTCCCGACTCCAGGGCTGGTGCTCTATTCAGAGTGCCACCTAGCTGCCCCAACATCTAGATTTTTTTCAAAGCTGGGGGGGGCTTCTTAACAGCTACCCAGAGTCTCATCTGGTCATATATATATATATATATATATGTATATATATATATATATATATATATGTATGTGTGTGTGTGTACATATACATATATATGCATATATATATACATATATATATATACATATACATATACATATATATACACCCTTTTTAGAACCAGAGGGCATCACAACCCTCATGATTCAGTGCCTAATTAGAAATTAATAAAAAGTGTGAAAGCCTTCCTACATGTAAGCCTCCCCTAAGTAAGCTTCCCTTAATGGGCTCCACATGAAGCCTATTAATGGATGAGGAAGATCTTGAATCCTATTAACATTACAAATATGCATGCATATTCATAGAGGCTGCTATGGGTATCACATTGGCTTTACACCCACTGAGGTTTTTCAACAATGTGTATGCTTTAATTTGTTTTTCACTGGTGTACAATTTGCTTAAGTCAGGATGCTTTGATTCAAAATGGTGACAAAGATTGTATTCCTTCAGAATGGCCATTACTTCTTAGCGAACAAGTCATAATATTTTGTCTCTCATGTAAGTAAATAAGTATCTATTTGTCCACTCCAGATCAAACACTCTGCGTTCTGATTTGATCTTCCATTTCTTTTTATCATCCATTTTACAAAGTCACCCTAAAAACTTTAATGTTAGAACCAAAAAAATCTCCATAGCAACTGCTCACATACAAAGAACTACTGAACTGAGTGTCTGACCTTAGAGTGAGAGCCAGACACTTGTGTAACTTGAAGAGAGGCTGCACAGCTAGGGAGGGAAAAAGCCCTTGTGTTGTGTTGTTGCCACTCATTGCATAGTGGGTATCAGCTGTGTTGGCACATGGCTGCACATACCTTGTCCCTGTTCAACACCAGTAATGACCAAAAACACAGGGAAAAGGTATGACTCTCACTCCTCTCAGACTAGAAACAGATGATAACTGCAGGTCACATGACAAACATGAGAAATTGCGCAGTGGCAACCCACTCGCCAAGTTATATGACGGGCACAATAGTGACTACTAGAAGACAATTAAGAGGACACAGACAAAGCACTTGTTACATCTTTACTTTCTTTTACATCCTCTACATTTTTAGCAGGCTACCTGAAATCCTTTGGTGGGCCACTTGCAGCCCATGGGCTATAAGTTGTGCAGGCCAGCATTGTGTACTACTATGCCCAACCCCCAAAATATGCAGCCCTAGAAATCAGAATTTCTTTGCACTAACTTACATCCTCTCCTGCTAGATGGTTTATAACTTCTTGCACAGCTACACTTACAAACATTGTTGATAAAATATGTATGTGTATATATATATATATATATACATATATATACACATATATATTATATATATGTATGTATACATACACACACATATATCTCAACCTTATAAGTACTATATGAGGGAGTCATGACTATATACATTGTGTAAAACAAGCCTGGGGTTTTTAGCGGATTGTAAGTCCAGTATAGGGTCCCATATTTTGAACAGGAAAGGATCTTTAAAGGTCATCCATTATAACTTACATGTTAGGAAAGCAAGGCTCAGAGAGGGGGAGATGCTTTGCCTAAACATAAACAGGTAGTTAAGTTTCAGATTGAGGATTCGTAGGTTCTTTGGCTCCAAATCCAGAATTCTACTACTGCTTTTCCATTGTGAGTCAAAAGTCTGGCCTGGTGGCCAAAAGAAGCTAAAGCCATGGTATCCAGAACAAAAGAGGAAGTAGTTCTGCTATAGTCTGTCTTGGTTAGATCGTCTGGAGTACCGTGTTCAGTTCTATGTATTCTATTTTAGGAAAGACATAAATTATCTGAAATATGTGCAGAAGATGGTAACAAGGATATAAAAGTACTGAAGAGCATCCCAAAAGACCAGAGTTGTAACTTGGATAGCTCTACTGGGGATTTGTCGCAGGGCAGGATATTTAGGGGGTACTATCAGCAATGTCCTAGGAATACTTCCCATGCTCTTTAGGAACATCTCAGAGAAGCCGCCATCAGAAACTGCCACCTGTCCCAAGGAAATTGCTAATTACAGCAGAGAGGATGAAGGAAATGGAAATATATCGCCTTGAGAACATAATTTTTATTTATTTTTGTTACATTTTGAGTTTTGAGTCATCTCCAACCCTTCCTCCCAATTATACATTAGAGAAGGCCAGCATTTTATACCTATCTATCTATCTATCTACCTACCTACCTATCTATCTATATCTTATATCTTTATTTATCCATGGGAATCTATGTGATACATGGGCAGGTAGGTAGTACAGTGGATAGCACACTGGTACTGGAGTCAGGAATACTCTTCCTGAGTTCAAATTCTGCTTTAGAACACTTACTAGCTTTGTGGCCTAAGGCAAGTCACTTAACCCTATTTGCCTCAGTTTCCTCATCTGTAAAATGATCTAGAGAAGGAAATAGCAAACCACTCCAGTATCTTTGCCAAGAAAACCCCAAACGGGTTCATGAAGAGTCAGATACGACTGAAAATACAATATTACTTCTGTTTTTCCTGGAAGTGGATAGTCCTTCATAGTTTATTTGAATGATCATATTACTTGGAATGGCTTAGTCATTCATAGTCACTCTTCAAACAATATCGCTGTTATTGTATATAATATTCTCTTGGCTCTGTTTGTTTCACTCTGCATTATTTCATGTAAGTCTTTCTATGTTTTTCTAAAACTAAACAGCTTAATCTTTTTTTTTTCTTTTTGGAGGGGGGGGAAGGCAGGAATTAGGGTTAAGTGACTTGCCCAAGGTCACACAGCTAGTTAAGTGTTAAGTGTCTGAGGCTGGATTTAAACTCAGGTCCTCCTGACTCCAGGGCTGGTGCTCTATTCACTGTGCCACCTAGCCGTCCCCCTATCATTTCTTATAGCATAGTAGCATTCCATCCCAATCACATACCACAATTTATTCAGCCATTCCCAATTGATGGGCATTCCCTCAATTTCCAATTCTTTGCTACCACAAAGAAATCTACTATAAATATTTTAGAACATATAAGTTCTTGTCTCTTTTCCCTGATCACCTTGAGAAACAGACTAAATAGTGATATTGCTGGGTCAAAGGGTATAAACAATTTTTAAAATAGTGTTTTCCCCCCAATTATATGTAAAGATGATTTTCAACATTCATTTTTGCAATATTTTGTATTACAATTTTTTCTCCCTCCTTCCCTGCCCTTCCCCCTTCCTAAGATAGCAAGCAATCTGAAATAGGTTATACATATACAATTATGTTAAACATATTTCCACATTAGTCATGATGTGAAAGAAGAATAAGAACAAAAAGGAAAAACCATGAGAAAGAAAAAATAAGCAGACAAAACAGTGAAAATAGTGTGCTTCAATCTGTATTCAGACTAGTTCTTTCTCTGGAGGTGGATAGTATTTTTCATCAGGAATCTTTTGGAATTGTCTTGGATCATTGTATTGTTGAGAAGACCTAAATCTATCATAGTTGATCATCAAAAATGTTGCTATTACTGTGTACAATGTTCTCCTGGTTCTGCTCACTTCACTCAACATCGGTTCATGTAGGTCTTTACAGGTTTTTCTGAAATCCACCTGCTCATCATTTCTTATAGAAGAATAATAATCCATTACATTCATAGGGTATACACAATTTTATCACTCTTTGAACAAAATTCCAAATTACTCTCCAAAATGGTTGGATAAATTCACAGTTCAACTAGCAGTGTATTAATGTCCCAATTTTTACACATCACCTCCAGAATTTGTCATTTTCCTCTTCTATTATTTTAGTCAATCTGATAGATACAAGGTGGTATCTCAGAGTTGTTTTAATTTGCATTTCTTTAATCAATAATGACTTAGAACATTTTTATATGACTATATATAGCTTTGATTTCTTCTTCCAAAAACTATCTGCTCATATCCTTTGATCATTTTTCAGTTGAGGAATGATTAATATCTTATAAATTAGAATCAGTTTTCTATATATTTGACATATGAAGCCTTTATCTGAGAAACTGGCTATAAATTTTTTTCTCAAATTTTTTGCTTTCCTTCTAATAATAGCTTAAAGGGTTTTATTTGTACAAAACTTTTTAAAATTTAATGTAATAAAAATAATCTATGTCCTACAATGCTCTCTATCTCTTGTTTATTCATAAATTCTTTTCTTATATACAAATCTGATAAGTAATATGTTCCATGTTCCTTGAATCTACTTATGATATCTCTCTTTATACCTAAGTCATGTAACTATTTCAACATTATCTTGGTAAATGATGCAAGATATTGGTCTATACCTAGTTTATTCTGGACTGCTTTCTAGTTTTCCCAAATAATGAATTCTTGCCTTAAAAGCTTAGATCTTTGCATTTGTCAAACACAAGGTTACCATAGTCATTTACTACTGTGTATTACATAGCTACTCTTTTCCACTGATCCACCATTCTATTTCTTAGACAAGACCAGATAGTTTTGATAATTATTGCCTTATGGTACAGTTTATAGTACAGCTAGACCTTCCTGTAAATTTTTTTCATTAATTCATTTGATGTTCTTGACCTTTTGTTCTTCCAAGTGAATTTTTTTTTTAGCTCAATAAAATAATTTTTTGGGTGGTTTAATAGGGATGACACTGAATAATTAGATTAGGTTAGGAAGAATTATCATTTTTATTATATTGATTCAGTCCATCCATGAACAATTGGTATTTCTCCAATTACTGACATCTGAAATTATTTGTATAATTATGTTCATATAGTTCCTGGGTTTGTCTTGGCAGGTATACTACTCCCAAGTATTTTTGTATTGTTTATAGTTATTTTACATGAAATACCTGTTTACTATCTCTTCTTACAGGGTTTCATTGGTAATACATGGAAATGCTGATGATTTATATGGGTTTATTTTATATCCTTTTACTTTGCTAAAGTTATTGTTTCAACTAATTTTTTAGTTGCATCTCTAGGATTCCAAGTATATTCCAAGTATATTGTCTGCAAAAAGAGATAGTTTTCTTTCCTCATTGCCTATTATAATTCCTTCTATTTCATTTTCTCATTGCTATTGCTGGCATTTCTAGTAAGCTATTGAATAATAGTGGTAATAATGGGCCCCCCTGCTTTATTACTGATCTTATTGGGAAGACTTCTAGCTTATTCCCATTACTTTATCTTGCCAGGGGATCTTCAGAATCTTCTTAAGACAATTCAAATGGAAGTGATTTCATTTCTTGGCATGACGCTGGGTAAAGAAAATAGATAGTCCCGAGACAATCACAGGAGGGTCTCTCTCTTAGTCATTGCTGGCAAGATTCTTGCTAGAGTCCTCCTTTTCATCTGGAAGATGGTCATCTACCTGAGAGCTAGTGTAGCTTCAGAAAGGGATGAGGAACAGTTAATATGGTGTTTGTTGCCTGACAACTCCAGGAGAAATGCCAGAAGCAGAACAGAAGTCTGTATACAATGTTTGTAGATCTGACCAAGGCCTTTGATACTGTTAGTTGTGAAGGCTTATGGAAAATTATGTCAAAATTTTGTTGCCCAGAGAAGTTCATCAGCATTGTATGTTAATTTCATGGTGGCTATGTGCTTGTTCCTGTGCTTTTTTGCATGATATTTTCAGTCATATTGCTTTCAATGAGGATGAATAGGACATCAAGGTTAGCTACTGAACTGATGGTAAATTCTTTTTAACTTTTATTTTAGTTTACATCATTCATTTACATGAGATTTTGAGTTACAAATTTTCTTCCCATCTTTCCCCCACTCACCACCCCAAAACCGCCATCCCACTGTATAACCCCTCCCCCAATCTGTTCTCTCTTATGTCCTCCACCTTGCCCCTCTGACTTTCCAGTAGGGCAGGATGGATCTCCCTAGATGGTAAATTCTTCAACCTGAAAAGGCTAAAAGCCAAGACCAAAGTGGAAGGAGTGTTGGTGCGTGATTTTCTGTTTGCAGATGATTATGCACTCAATTCAGCCTCTGAAGCTGAGATGGAACAAAATATTAAATAAAAGATTGATACTGGAACATCTCTAAACTATCATAACTGGATTCAAATATGAACATCTTATACTTTTAACCTATATTTATGGTCAAATTATAATATAACATCCAAAGATGGAAATGATTAAAGTAAAAAAGAAAAACACGTAATGATAAAGCTTTCTAATTAAATGGAATAGCAAATTTTGAAAAAAGCAATAGGATTAAACTGTTTTCTCTAAAGAACTATATACAGATGCATATGATTGGCTTCCAAAGTTCATATCAGTTTCATATTATCATGAAAATTCAGGCTTTGAGATTTAGTTTTAAATTTAATAATATGTTTTGGTAACAAATTATCAAAATGGAATTAAGGATTTATTAATTGAGGACTAATTGGATTTTACACAAAATTGTATTGATAATGGTACAGAAAAGTTAAATTATTTTCTCATTTTTAAGTATCTGATAATCTTAAAGGATAGAAGAGTTCATTTTCAGTTAGACCCTTATAAGTTTTCAAAAGATTCTAATATCAGGTACAAGATTTAGGTAAAGATAGAAATAGCAAGTAATACATAAACTGAAATTCTCTGAAGTTTCAAAATTGGAGAACCAGATTTAATGATAGTATTAGATTAGGTCAGAACCTCTATATTTGGAACCAGGGAAGCCCCTTTTAGAATTGTCCTGAGAATAAAGATGTTAACGTTTAAGTTTTCCTGATTACTTTGGTGACATGTAAATCTCCCTTCTCAGAACTAGTCCATTGTGAGCCCTCTTACCTGTTTTGGAGAATTATGAGAAAAACTTTATTGCATTGTTTAATTTTGGATCATCTGGAGCAAGCTTCTGCTCCCAGAAATTGCCAACATCCAGATGAGACAGAATGAGAAGTTAAATCTACTTTTCTAGTTTTTTTCTCTCCTCTTTTGTTATGTACCCAACCACCAAAGCCCTCATCATTTTCTCACTCTGACATTCTTGGCCCCCTCTCTTCTCAATAAATTACCTGGGACACACTTCCCCAGTAGATCCCCTCAAGGAACTAACCTCTTGGGTATATCCTGAGACATATACCTGTCTCTCCTTTACTGGATACGGTTCTTTCAGACCTCCTCCCTTTGGCCAAAAGGGGGAAATGTCAAAATATTTTGGAGATACCCTGTTTCCCAGAGTTAAAGCCCAGCAAGCAGGCTTTGTCCTGAGCTGTGTCTATGGGGAGTTTTCAGCTAATCCTTTTCACTGCTTAGGATAATATCATCCTCTGACAAAGTGTATTGCTCAGGCCAGCACCAGGTGTTCACAGAAGGATTTAGCTCCCCCTATTTCCCAGGGCCATCTATCACATATCCACAGCCCCCATTCCTTGTCACTGACAGCTACGGCACTCCTGGTCCTGTCACAGAACAGGATGGGTATGACACCTAAGACTTGGGCAATATTGTTCCCACAACTCAAGACCTAAAAATGATAGTCATGGCCCAGCCCAGGATGTATATAAAACCTGCCTTTAGTCCAGTATGTTAAGCCCTCCTTTTCAGGAGGAAGGACTTCCATATGCATACTTCATTTTCCTCACTCTGAAATTAATTAAACTTCTGTTTGTGTCCTGAGTTTCCTGTCTCTAACCTGCTCTGTTTGTTTGGCTCTGGCCATCCACAGATTAGAGGCTGGTTCTGGTCCAGTTTACTCAAGAAAGATTAGATTTGTGCTTAGTCTCAGAGGGCAATTAGGAACAATTGGTAGAAACTGCAGAGAAGTGGCTTTAAATGATGTGTGATAATTTCCACTCTCCAAAAGCTAATGATCTGCTTCAGGAGGTTGAATGTTACATATATTGTAGAATAGATTCTTCAAGTGGGAGATGAGTGACTTTCCATAGGATCATGATTCAGAGCTGGGAGTCATCTCAGAGGTGATTTGGTCTAACTCCTATTACAGAGGAGGAACCTGAGGCCCAGATAGTTTAGGTGACTTTCCCAGGCTCACACACAGTGTGACATATAGGATTCAAGTCCAGGTCATTTGACCCCAAATCCAGTACTTTCTCCTCTGTACCTCACTGCCTATGAACCTATGACTTTCTGTTGGGGGAATGACAACTTCATAGGATGATGGTGTTCCTTTCAACAGTTTTAGGGAAGTTTGGAAGGGAGGAGAGTTTTGGAGAAGAAATTACGTGTTCAGACTCAGATGTGTTGATTCTAAGATGTTTATAGGACATTCAATTGGAGATGAGGTTAGGGCTGTACAAGCAGCATTCAGAATCATCTGCATAGAGAGAATAATTTAATTCATGGGAGCTTTTGAGATCATCAAGTGATATAACAGGGGGAAGAAGGTTCAGGACAGAGCCTTGGGGATCCAATATTAGCAGGTGAAGGTTTGGATGAAAATCCATCAAAGATTGAGAAGAAGCAGTCAGACAAGTAGATGCAGAACCAGGAGAGAGGAGCATAAGGAAAACCTAAAGAGAAAGTGACCGACTGTGTCAAATGCTGCAGAAGAGGTCAAGATGAGGACTGAGAAAAGGACATTAGTTAGATTTAGCAATTAAAAAATAACTTTGGAGTGAGCGATTTCAGTTGATGAGGTCCAAAGCCAGACTGAAGAGAAAAAGGAAACAGAAAAGGAAGAGTCGGCACCTATCTGTAGAACACCTTAGCAAGGAGTTTAGGCGCAAAAGGGAGGAGAGACAGGACTGCAAAGATCCAGGGAGGAGTTTTTGGTTTGTTTTCAGGCTGGGGAAGACACGGGCATGTTTGTAGGCAGTGGGGATGCAACCAATAGACTGGGAGAGATGGAAGATAAGTGAGCTGACGTAGAGGCTGCAATCAGCTGGACCGCTAAGCTCTCACCAGGAGCCGCTACATAGCCCCGGGGAGAATCAGGTCATTCCAGGGCGGGGACTCCCCCTACTGAAGGGTGGATCCCCAACGGGACGCTGGGCTGCTGAATTAAAAGGCGGGCTCGGATCGTGAGAGTGAGATTATGTCGTGACAGCACAATATCTGAATGTGCGAAAGACATCCCACCTTCTCAGCAGGAGACCTTTTTCACCAACCGAAGGGAAAGACAGGGTGTTCTCGAGGGCGGGACTCGGCAAAAGGAAGGTGGAGGGCCCTCGTGCCCCTTCGGAAGACGTGGCCGGTCACGTGATGCGCGTCGGCGCGCGCTGTTTCCGGAAGTCTCCGCCGCGCGCGCCCCCGCCTTCACCGCCGCCGCCGCCGCCTCGCTGCCACTGCCACTTGGTGCAGTTTAGGGGGAGGAGGGCTCCGGTGCCGCTGCCGCCGCCGCCTCTGCGACGCCGCCGGGGTGGGGGGGGAGGGTGGGGTGACGACCGGGCTGCAGGATGGAGATGATCCGGAGCAGTGCGTGCCTCTCCTCGCCCTCGCTGCCGATTCCGCAATGTCCTCTCCCCACCCTCCCTCCACCCCTGGCCCGGGCTCCGACCCCCGGGCCTCTGTCAGGCCTCGGGAGCCGGACCTGGAGACTGTCTGGCTGCTCCGCTCAGCCCCCCGGAGCTGTGTCAGCGGCGCATTTAATCCGCGTGCCGCCTGCCCTCTCGTCCTCGTTCCTCACGTTGTTGCTGCTGCTGTTCCCCCCCTCCTCCCCCTCCCAGGCCACTTCCCTTCTTGGCAGCTTAGGAGCTGTGAGTGCTCTGGACGCCTCCGTCCACCCCCTCCCTCCCCCTCTCCCTTCCCCTCAGCCTCCTGTCTTCAGATTTGGAGGGCTGAACCTGATGCCCTGGTCTGAGCCTTTTCTTGGTTTCTCTGCAGATTTTAAAAATAATCTTCCCAAAGTGTACCAGGCCATTGAGGAGGCGGATTTCTTGGCAATCGATGGGGAGTTTTCAGGTATCCCGTCCAGGGTTTTGATAGTGTTCTCTCCCAGAGCTTGCTTGTGAACGGCTAGGGACGTGATCTTGGGTCAACTCTGGTCTAGGGCCGCATTCGGTAGCATCTCCTCTCCTTATGCCCCCACTCTATTGGGTAACCTGGGGCAGATTAATTAACCTCCCAGGATCTCTTCTTACCACCTTATGGGTGTACCTTGAAGAAATCCTTTGTGTTTGGTTATTTTTTGGAATCATTTCAGGTACTACAAACGAATCTTATCGTGTAGGGTAATAATATAAAAGCAGTTAGGTGGGCTTTGGAGTTGGTAAGACATCTTCTGTTGATTGGGAAATAAGGATGAAACTTACAAATAAGGATGAAACTCTATATAATTGTAGACGTATTGACAGTCCGGAGGGTATTCCTGTGATGCTGGATCAGTGCATCTACAACTATTTATTTTTTGAACAAAAGCCTGATATTGTTAATTAAAACTGTTTTGATCACTTTTTTCCTTTGATTCAGACTCCTGGGTTTGTTCCCATATTGGCTGAATTGATTGGCAAAAGTGGAAAACCACTTAATTGTTTGTAAAGGAAATTGATGGCCTACTTGGTCCATAAATGTCCCGAAGCCCAAAGAGGCAGAGTTTACAGCTTGTTTTTAAATTGGTAATCTTAACAAAATTCTTTTTTTTCCTTGAAAATGTTTTTTGTTGACGGTACTAAAAATATTTTTGACCTAAATGTTTGATTGGCTCTATGTAAATTTTTTGGTTGTTAATGAAAGCATTTTCAAAGATAAAGTCCAACTTTTGATGTTGTTACTAGCTTATCCACAAAATGATGATTGATTCAGATAGAAAAATATTCATCACCTGGAAGCCAAATTTCTGGTGATGAGCCTCTCTTAACTAGGCAAGTCCTTCCACAACATACAAGGTCCTTATCTGTTCCTGTATTTGAAACCTTTTTTTTTAGTTTCATAGGATATATGTGAGCTTATACTCTGCTGGCATTGATTAGAGCCTAGAACTGCCTCCACATAATGAATAATGCATCTAGATAAGACTTTAATGCAGTTAATATTCTTAAACTCCTAATTTATATGGCATACTGATGTTTGCAGGTGTATTTCTACTTCTGAAAGAAACTATTTAAGTGACTGTTAAATGAACCCATTTAAAAATATTTTAAAAATAAATTTGGCCTCTCAAAACTCCAATTTTTAAAAATATCGACTTTAGACTGACATGATTGAATGCATGTTTATAGATAATAATGATTATTATTAGTAATTGTCCTTGATAAAAGAATTTCTGTTTGTTCTTTGCATGCAAAGATATGAAGCTATGTGTTTGTTCCAAAAAATATTTTCTTCATATTAGCATTGATTGGTTGCTGAATATCTATATGACATGTTTAATATTGAAAAGTTGTTAAAATATTAAGTTAAAATTTTCCTCCTACATTTTAGGAATCAGTGACGGACCTTCAGTTACTGCATTAACCAATGGTTTTGACACTCCAGAGGAAAGATATCACAAACTTAAAAAGGCAAGTCAGTTGAAAAACATTTTTGCTACCTTTGTCAATAATCTCTTCCACCAACTGAATTGTAGTTAAGAGAAATCTTGTATATCTTTTGTAAAATACACTTTTTAAACAAGCTCCAACCATGAAACAGTGTTATTAAAACAATAACGTATTTATCTGCAGAAAAACATTTCATAAAAATTTCAGTATATTTGATTTAGAGTAATCTAGATATGGTTCTATTTTTTTTTTTAAACTTGACTTTTGGCTAATCAGACTTTTTTGAAAGAAAGTAGTTTATGTGATGTCCCAGAAACTTTCTGCCAAAGTAGAATTTCTACTCGGTTGAAATTATTATTGCTTTGATTGAAAGAAACTTTGTTCTCCTCTGATACTGGTTGATTTATTTTCTTAAAATTATTTTACATAATTTTAATTATTAAAAATTATTTTCTTTCCCAGCATTCCATGGACTTTTTGCTGTTTCAATTTGGCCTTTGCACTTTTAAGTATGACAGCACAGAGTCAAAGTAAGTTATTTTTTAAAGCTTTAATTATTTTGTTTTCGTGGAGTAATATCACCTCTCAATTTGCTTGTATCTTTCATTTTCATAGGTATATAATGAAGTCATTTAACTTTTATGTTTTCCCAAAACCCTTCAGTAGAACTTCACCAGATGTCAAATTTGTTTGTCAGGTTAGTAGCAAAATTTAGTTCTTTTTATTTGTCAGTAGTTGCTTTTCCATTATTTATGATCATGAATGGTAGTAAATGATACTTTAAACGTTTATTTATCCCATTAGAAAATGCAGAAGATGAAAGACCTCAGAAGGAGCCCATAAACAAATATAGAAAATGCATAAGACATACATAGGAACCTTTATATAGATGGGGAAAATTCAAAAAGCACTCACAGTAATTCTTAAAAGGAACTAGACTTAGTTTTCCATTGGGTTAACCCTTTGAAATTCCTAGCACTTTCTTACTGATTCCTATATAATCCTTCCCAGATTCATGTGTCACTATGCAGTTTAGAGTCTCAGAAAAACCATTAATTTTAACTTTTTTCTCCAGAATCATTTTTTTAAAGCTAGATTTTCACAAATAGTAAAATGAATTAATTTGAATTTTCCCTTCTTTTATTTTATTGTCACAGAATTGTGCTTGAATAAAAACTTTGAGATCATTTAGTCTCATTTTATAGATGAAGTCTGTGGTCAAAGTCATATAGCGAATAGCAGAAGCTAGATTTAAATTGATCTCGCCAATATGTTGCCTCTTTGCACAATGATAAGGTTGAACTAGATGATCTCTAGAGTCCCTCTATAACTTTTTTAAAAATTAAATTTACTTTTTTTTAATGAGCAAGAACCTGCCTTGTACAAGTTTTACTCTTGTACCCCTAGACGAAAAAAAAAAGCTCCCCTCCTTTGCTCCTCAACAAACTCACAAGCAAACAAATTCTCTCACATTAGCCATGTCTAAAAATTCATGTTTCACTCAGCATATCTAGCTGATCGCCTGTCTGTTAGGAGGTGGGCAGTATTCTAAGTTACCAAGTTATCATGTTCCTGGAATTATGGTGGATCATTGAGCTGATCAAGTTCTTAAATCTTTCAAAGTTGTTTGTTTTTGTAGTCTAGAATCTTATTCTCCTGATTTTGCTTACTTCATTCTGTGAGGTTCAGGTGATTCCCCCTTTGTCTATAGACTTCTCTTTATCTCCCTACCATTGTGTGTCTTTTATTCTCTAGTGTATACTTTTTCTCCATCCTTTTCCTTTCTTCTAAGATCATTACAACATAATTAAAAAAAAAAAACCAACAGTCCCACACCTCCATCTTACTTGACTCCCTTTACTTGATTGACCCTGGCTGATATTACAGTTCTCTGGGGATGCATGTATCATTTATTTCTCCTCTTCCCATTAAAATGCAATTATTTCAACTTTATAAAGTCTTTTCAGATTGCCCACTTATATTTATCTTTTTATTTCTCTTTATTCTTATGTTTATGTTTCAAAGTTTCCTCTCAGCTTTTTCCTTTTTGTCAGGAACACTTGGAAATCCTCTGTTTCATTAGATATCCATTTTTTTCTGTTATAGGATTACACTCAGTTTTGCTGGGTTAAGTTATTCTTGGCTAAAAGTCTTTGTCTTTTTACCTTTTGGAATATCATAATCCATACTCTCCACTAGTAGTTTCTAAATCTTGTGTGGTGCTGACTGTGGCTCCATTATACTTGTACTCTTAATTTATGGCTGCTTGCTGTATTTGTTCATTGACCTAGAAGCTCTAGATTTTGGCTGTAATGTTCCTGGGAGTTTTCATTTTGAAGTTTCTTTCAGGAAGTCATGGTCTGTTTTTTTCTATTTTCAGTTTATTTTTTGGTTCTAAGAGATCTAGCAAGTTTACTTTGACGATTTCTTGAAATATAATACTTAGGCTCTTTTTGATTGTGGCTTTCGTGTTGTTAAGTAATTTTAAAACTGTCCTTGATCTGTTTTCCAGATGAGATGTTTTTTGCTAAGGGTGCCTTATATTTTCACTTATTTTTTCAGGCTTTTGACTTTATCTTAATATTTCTTCTTGTTTCCTGGAGTCATTAACTTTGCTTTGATCTATTCAAATTTTCAGGGAGTCTGTTAACTGGGGTAAGGTTTTGTACCTCTTGTGCCAAGCTGTTAATTCTCTTCCATTCTCTTTTCTAGTCTCTCCTCCCCTTATTTCTTTTCTACTTTTTCCCTCTATCACTGTCATTTAATTTATATGATTTTCAAACTAGCTTTTGTAGTCTTTTAAAAAAATTTATTTTTCCCTAATTATATGTAACAACAATTTTAAAACATTCATTTTTAGAATTTTGAGTTTCAAATTTTCTTCCTTCCTCCCTCCCCACTCCCCTCATTGAGAATGCAAGCAATTCAGTATAGATTATACATGTGTAGTCACGTAAGACATTTCCATATTAGTTGTGCTGTGAAAGAAAACATAGACCAAAAAAAAACCTCAAGAGAAATAAATAAAGCAAAAAAAAAAAGTATGCTTCAATCTGTATTCAGGGACCATCAACTCTTTCTCTAGCGACAGATTCATCATAAATCCCTCAGAGTTGTCTTGGATTGCTGAGAAAAGATAGGTCATTCATAGCTACTCATCTTACAATACTGCCTTTACTTTGTACACAATGCATTTCACTTTGCATCAACTCATGTAAGTCTTTGCAGGTTTTTCTGAGAACATCCTGCTTATCATTTCTTATAGCACAATAGTATTCCATCACAATTACAGTTTGTTCAGCCATTCACCAATTGTTAGGCATCTGCTCAGTTTTCAATTCTTTGCCATCAGAAAAGAACTGCTATAAATATTTTTGTACATAGAGGTCGGTTTCCTTTTTTTTTTTCATCTCTTTGCATATAGACCTAGCAGTAGCATTGCTAGATCAAAGGGTATTATAGCACTACTTCCAAATTGCTCTAAAGAGTAACTGAGTCAAGTTTACAACTCCACCAACAATGCATTATCTCATATTTCCCACATTCCCTCCAACATTGGCCATTTTCCTTTTCTGTCCTGTTAACCGATCTAATAGGTTATGAGGTAGTACCTCAGAATTGTTTTAATTTGCATTTCTCCAATCTATAGTAACTTAGAGCTTTTTAAAAAAAGCTCTGTGGCTATAGACAACATTTTATTACTTCATCTGAAAACTGTTCAAATCTTTTGATCATTTATCAGTTGTGGAATGGCTCTTATTTTTATAAATTTGACTCAGTTGTCATTTGAGAAATCAGGTCTTTATCAGAGAAACTTGCTTCACAAATTTTTTTCACAGTATTGCTAACTCTATTTCCCTCCATCCTCTTTCCCCCTCTGCTTATTCTCTTGTCTCTCTCCTTTCGCTCTGTCCCTCCTCAAAAGTGATTTGCTTCTGACTACTGCTTCCCTCAATCTGCCTTCCTTTCTTTTTTTTAAAATTTATTTATTTTTAGTTTTTCAACGTTCATTTCCACAAGATTTTGAGTTACAATTTTTTCTTCCGTCTTTCCCCTACCCCTTCACCCCAGAATAGCAATCTGTTCTCTCTTATATCCTTCCCCTTCACCTCCTTAACTTTCTGCTAGGGCAAGATGAGTTTCTATACCCTAGTACCCTGTATATCTTATTTCCCAGTTGCATGTAAAAAACCAATTTTTAAACATTCATTTTTTAAAACTTTGAGTTCCTGATTTTTTTCCCCTTCTTCCCTCCTCACCCACCCCCACTGGGAACATAAGCAATTCAATATAGATTGTACATGTGTAGTTACCCAAATCATTTCCATAGTAGTTATATTGTGGAAGACTAACTATATTTCCCTCTATTCTATCCTGCCCTCCCACTTATTCTGTTTTCTTCTTTGACCCTATCCCTTATCAAAAATGTTTGCTTCTAACTACTCTCTCCCCCAATCTTCCCTCCCTTCTTTCCTCCCCCCTCTTATCCCCTACCCCCCTATTTTCCTGTAGTGTAAGATATCTAATTGAGTGTGTATGTTATTCTCTCCTTAGGCCAAATTCAATGAGAATCAGGTTGTCCCATTCACTTTCACCTTCCTGCTCTTCCCCTCCATTGTAACAGTTTTCTCTTGCCTCTTTTATATGAGATAATTTACCTCAATCTATTGCTCCCTTTCCTCTTCTCCCAATAAATTCCTCTCTCACTTCCTTATTTTATTTTATTTTATTTTGTCTTTTTGGAGAGGAGAAGGCAGGGCAATTGGGGTTAAGTGATTTGCCCAAGGTCACACAGCTAGTAAATGTTAAGTGTCCGAGGCTGGATTTGAACTCAGGTCCTTCTGACTCCAGGGCTGGTGCTCTATTCATTGTGCCGCCTAGCTGCCCCTTAATTTTATTTTTTAGATAACCATCCCTTCATATTCAGCTCATCCTGTGCCCTCTGTGTATACAAGAGCATACAAATGCTCACTCTCACATATATATTTATATACACATACATCCTCTTATACATACATATATATATATATATATATATTCCCTTCAGCTATCCTCATACTAAGAAAAGTCTTATGAGTTACAATTATTGTTTTTCCATGTAGGAATGTAAATAGTTCAACTTTAATAAGTTCCTTATGATTTCTTTTTCCTATTTACCTTCTCATGCTTCTCTTGCTTCTTGTATTTGAAAATCAGATTTTCAGTTCAGCTCAGGTTTTTACATCATGAATGCTTGAAAGTCCTCTATTTCAGTGAATGACCATATTTTTCCATGTAACGTTATACTCAGTTCTGCTGGCTAGCTGATTCTTGGTTTTAGTCCTAGCTTCTTTGACCTCTGGAATATCATATTCCAAGCCCTTCAGTCCCTTAATGTAGAGGCTGCTAGGTCTTGTGTTATCCCAATTGTGTTTCCCTAATACTCAAATTGTTTCTTCCTGACTGCTTGCAGTATTTTCTCCTTGACCTGAGAACTCTGGAATTTGGCTATAATATTCCTAGGAGTTTTCTTTTTGGGATCTTTTTCAAGAGGCAGTTGGTGAATTCTTTCAATTTCTATTTTGCCCTCTGGATCTAGAATATCAGGGCAGTTTTGCTTGAGAATTTCTTGAAAGATGGTGCCTAGACTCTTTTTATTTTTTTGATCACAGCTTTCAGGTAGCCACCATGCTTCCTCTGCTTCTCACTCCAGAGGTGGCAGCCAGACTGCGCTTGCCCTGTTCAAAGAAAGTTCCACACTGACCTTTTACTTTGTCTTTGGCATTTGTGGATTGAGAAGTCTGGAAACCGCCACAGCTGCTGGTGATTTACTCTTGTGAAGTCCCTTCCAGCCTTGGCTGGTCAGGGCTGCCCTGGGGCTAAAACTATGGGCTCACATTGGGGTGGGCTCAGCTCCCAGCATGCTGTGATGGACCCTTCCTGCCAGCCTGCTGGGCTTCCTTCATTGGGAGATTTGTTTCTCTCTGTCACTTTGTGGGTTCTGTAGCTCTACAGTTTTTTTTAGAGTCATTTTTCACATGTGTTGGAGGAGGTGGAAGCCAGAGCCACATGGAAGTCCTGTTTCTACTCCACCATCTTGACTCTGCCCCTCTAGATGTCTGCCTTCCTTTATATCACACCTGCCCTCCCCAATCCCCTTCCCTTCCTACTTTCCTGTTGGGGAAGATAAATTTCTATACCCAGTTGCATGTGTATGTCATTCCCTCTTTGAGCCAGTTCTTATTTTTTTGGCTTTTTGGAGGGAGAATGTAGGGCATTTGGTGTTAAGTGACTTGCCCAAGGTCACATGGCTAGTAAGTGTTAAGTGTCTGAGGCCAGATTTGAACTCAGGTTCTCCTGACTCCAGGGCTGGTGCTCTATTCATTACGCCACCTAGCTGCCCCTTTGAGCCAGTTCTGATGAGAGTAAGGTTCACTCACTTCCCCCCTTACCTCCCCCATCTTCCCCTCCAGTGTAAAAGCTTTTTCTTGCCTCTTTTTAAAAAATTTGTTTTTAGTTTTCAACATTCATTTCCGCAAGATTTTGAGTTACAAATTTTCTCCCTGTCTTTTCCCTATACCCCACCCCGAGATAGTGAGCCTACTGAATACCCCTTCCCCCAATCTGCTGTCTTTTACATCCTCCCCCATCCGCCCTCTAACTTTCTAGTAGGGCAAGATGAATTTCTGTACCCCAGTGCCGGTATATCTTATTTCCCAGTTGCATGTAAAAAAACAATTTTTTTAACATTTGTTTTTAAAACTTGGATTTCCAGATTTCCTTCTTCCCTCATCACCCACCCCCACTGGGAAGATAAGCAGTTCAATATAGGTTATACATATTTAGTTACTCAGAACGTTTCCATAGTAGTTATATTGTGAAAGACTAAGTATATTTCTCTCCATCCTATCCTGCCCCCCACTTATTCTGTTTTCTACTTTGACCCTGTCACGTTTCCAAAGTGTATGCTTCTAAGTACCCTCTCCCCCAGTCTGCTCTCCCTTCTATCATTCCCCCTATTTCCCCCCTTCCCCTCTACTTTCCTGTAGGGTAAGATGCCCAAATGAGTGTGTATGTTATTCCTTCCTTAAGCCAGATTCAGTGAGAGTAAGGTTGAACCATTCTCTTTTGCCTTCCTGTTCTTCTCCATTGTAACAATTTTCTTTTGCCTCTTTTATATGAGATAATTTACCCTATTCTACCTCTCCCTTTCTTCTTCTCTCATTATATTTCTCTCTTACCTCTTAATTTTATTTTTTAGATATCATCCCTTCCTATTCAACTCATCCGTTATCCTCTGTCTATGTATACATGTATACACATATACACACTCACATATGTATTTATACACACATATATCTTCCTATACACACATATATGTATCCATATATGTACGTATTCTTGCCTCTTTTATATGAGATAATTTATCCCATTCTGCCTCTCCCTTTCACTTTTTCCCAGTGCATTCCTCTTTCTTACCCTTTATTTCATGTTTTTAAATATCATCCCTTCATATTCAGCTTACACCTGTGTCCTCTATTTATATATACTATCATCTTCCCATGTAAGATTGTAAACAGTTTAACCTTACTAAGTCCCTTATGAGTTCCCTTTCCTGTTTACCTTTTTATGCTTCTTTTGAGTCTTGTATTTGAAAGTCAGATTTTCTGTTCAGCTCTGGTCTTTTCATCAAGAATCCTCTAAAGTCCTCTGTTTCATTGAATGTCCATTTTTCCCCTCTGAAATATTATACTCAGTTTTGCTGGATAGGTGCTTCTTAGTTGTAATCCTAGCTCCTTTCCCTTTGAAATATATTCCCAGCTCTCCAAACCCTTAATGTAGAAGCTGATAAATATTGTGTTAACCTGACCATGGCTCCATAACACTTGAATTATTTCTTTCTGGCTGCTTGTACTATTTTTTCCGCGACCTGGGAGCTATAGAATTTGACTATAATAATCCTGGGAGTTTTTGTTTTGGGATCTCTTTCAGGAGGTGATTGGTGAATTCTTTCAGTTTCTGTTTTGCTCTCTGGTTCTAGAATATCAGGACAGATGATGTCTAGTCTTTTTTTTTTGATCATGACTTTCAGATAATTCAATAATTTTCAGATTATCTCTCCTAGATCTGTTTTTCAGGTCAATTGTTTTTCCAATGAGATATTTCACATTGTCTTCTATTTTTTCATTAGTTTTGTTTTATTGTTTCTTTGATTCCTCATAAAATCATTAGCCTCCATTTGCTCCATTCTAAATTTTAAGGAATTATTTTCTTCAGTGAGCTTTTGTACCTCCTTTTCCATTTGGCCAGTGCTGCTTTTCAAAGCATTCTTCTCTTCATTGGATTTTTATACTTCTTTTACCATTTGGCCTGTTTTGTTTTTAAGGTATTTTTTTCTTGTGGTTTTTTTTTTCTTTCTCCTTTACCAAGCTGTTGACTCGTTTTTCATAATTTTTCTTGCATCACTCTCATTTCGCTTCCCAATTTTACCTCTGCTTCTTTTACTTGATTTTCAAAATCCTTTTTGAGCTCTTCCGTGACCTGAGACCAATTCATAGTTTCCTTGGAGGCTTTGGGTGTTGGAGATTTGATTTTGTTATCTTCTTCTGAGTGTGTATTTTGATCTTGCTTATCACCATAGTAACTTTCTATGGTCAGAATTTTTTTCTGTTGTTTGCTCATTTTTCCAGTCTATTTCTTGACTTTTAGCTCTTGTTAAAGTAGGGCTCTTTCAGGGTGAAGGGTCCTGTCCCACGCTTCAGGGGTTTTGTGTAGCTGTCTTCAGAGAGCCTTCTGGGGACTTGTAAGTTTTCAGTTCTTCCAGGGTGGTATCCTGCAAGTGGAGTTGCTTTTACTGTTCTCCTGGCCTGTGCTCTGGTCTGTGAATAACTACAAGCACTCTTTTCTGCCCTGGTACTATGACGAGGTTCCCTGCTGTGTCGTGACCACAAGGTCTGGTTTGCTGGTGTTCCTCTTCATCCTGGGATTGCCACCCAGATCTGAGTATGCACAAAGCAGAATAGTCCGGCCCCCAGTGCCAGCAAAGAGTCTCTTGGGTTCTCCTTCTAACCAGTTGTTTGACCCTCTTACTCTCTGTGGGCTGACAACTCTTGAAGCAACTGCAGCTGCTATGATTCAGTGATTCCCAAGGCCTACTTCTGGTGCACCCTGCACTCTGCTCTCACCCAGGTGCAACAGACCTTTCCTGCTGATCCTCTAAGTTGTCTTAGGCTGGAAAATTACTTCACCCTTCCTTTTGTGGATTTTGCTGCTTCAGGATTTGTTTTATGGAATAATTTAAGGTGAAGTTCAGAGAGGTTTGGGGAAGAGCTCAGGCAAGTTGCTGCCTTTTCTTCACCATTTTACCTCTGATTTTTGTATTCTTGCATAATTTCTTCTAACAATTCTAATTGGTGTTTTGGGCAAGCTGTGTTTTGCTTTGAGGCTTTCTTTCCCTGTTAAGTTTTTTGGAGTTAATATTCTTTTTATGGGTTTATGTTTTGATTATCCCTGGACTAAAATAGATCTTTATCTTTTTTTATTTAATCATTTTTCCAGCAGTATATTCAGGCAACCTAGTTATTGCTGACATAGTAGGCAATTCTTTTGGGGCTAAGTCTGTGATCCTGACTCACCTGGGATATCCCACTAAGCTACTTTTCCTAGATGATGCTCTGGGCACTGAGCTGCTGGCCTGGTCTGGGGCTTAGTTCAAGAGCAGCTCTAGACATCCCTACACTGCACACCTAACATGAAATTCTGGGAGCTGACTTGCACTGACACTGCGTACCACTGAATTGGTGTGTTCCCAGCCACAAGCCTCAGGCCTGAGATTGGCTCTGGAGTCCTTCAGCTACAGTCCTAAGTCCCTTGGAGTGCCTAGGACAACGTTTATAGCTAGCTTGGGCCTGGCACCAAATGATACACTTTGGATATCCCTGTGCTGCTGGCCTAGCTTGGAGCTCTACGCTCTGAGTGTGTGCTCTTGCCCTGAGCTTTTGGCCAGGAACCCAGAGTGGAATTTGTGATGAACTTTGGGTATCCATGAGCTTTTGCCCTAGCTCAGTGCTCTGATTATTGAGTCTTTGATCCCAGCCAACTCTTCTTGTTCTACACTTTCTGCCCTAGTTACTTGCCTGTAGATCAGATTTGTCATCTTGGGCAGAAAAGATGCTAGGAAGGGTAATTTCTCCTCCAATTTTCCTTTTGCTACTCTGTCTGGCATTCTTCTTAAATTATTCTTGGTATACTTCTGTGGGAACTGGGCTGTACTGTTTCTTCCTATTTTTCTCTCTTGGCTGCATCCTGCTCAGTAACATTTTAAGATTCCATAAAGTTAAGAAAATGTGGGTTGAGTGAAGACATACTTATGTAACTAATACCATTGTTAGGAACTTGATAACATCCTTTGAATCTTGAAAGAACTAAATTTAGGACAAATGAAGTAAAATATTACAAAGTCAATAGTAAAATATTAGTCAATAGTAAAGTCATTAGTAAGGTAAATAAAATTATATATATTAGAGCAGCAGTTCTCAACCTGTGGGTTGTGTTCAATTCGTAACAATGAAAATACATCCTGCATATCAGATAGATTCATAACAGTAGCAAAATTACAGTTATGAAGAAGCAATGAAAATAATTTTATGTTTGGGGGTCACCACAACATAAGGAACTGTATTAAAGGGTTGCGGCATTAGGAAGGTTGAGAACAACTGTATTAGAGACTAATAATATATAGCCTTAGGAAACATTTAGATCATTTCATAAATCATGTACTTATAGTTGGTTAAGAAAAGACTAGAATGTAACTTTTGAAGTTAATGTCAGAGGACAGCCATGTCCATCTACATCCTTTAGTGCCACTGTGGGAGAACTTGTCTTAGACTGGATGGATGTAGTGAAGTATTGAATTGTGAGAAAGTTCATCTGTAGAAGGAAAGAAAACGATTCTTTCTTTAGCAAGAGAGTGGATCTTGGCCATAGAACTGGAAGAAAACAAACAAAAAGGAAAAGTGGTTTTGACATTACTTTGCTTGTTATTAAACTCTAGGAAACTGCTGAGTATGTGTATTTCTTTAAAAAATAAATTAAGGTTTATCTTTTTTTTTTTTAGTGACCATTGTTTATTTTTCTGACCTGGAATATGAAAATCTTGTTTGAGTTGAATGTTTACTTTTGCAACAAGACTAAAAATAGTCTATATTTGTATATACTCCATTCAGCTTAGTGGGATATTAGTTGAATATTTTTCATAGTTAGACATTCTGTTAGACTCATACTTTTGTCATTGTGCCAGTCTACTAACTAAAAACTTTGTTTCTACCTTTTTTTGTCTGTAGTGTAAATGTTAGTATGTGCCTTGACTTACATAGTAGAAATTTTCCTGAAACTGTATGGTGAAAGAATTTTGTTTGCAAGAGATGGAAATCAGAATTGGCATCAATTAATAATGCAAATTAATGGTAAAATGAATTCTTGGTGTAACTTGGAATAGGAGCCTATTTCTACACATAGGAAGCATATTGCTCATGTGACTTTTTGTCTTTACCTTCTTCCCCAGATGAATGGCTTCTCAGCTCCTAGACATAATTTTAGAGAGCACATGCTTCTTCCTCATTTCGCTATTAACATATGTTTTATTTTCTCTTTTGATAGAGCTCAAGCATAGACTTTCTGGCAAACCAAGGATTTGATTTTAATAAAGTTTTTCGCAATGGTAAGATGAGTTTTTACTTGCCTTCAAAAATAGTGAAGCTTCTGAATTTAATGGGACATGGATCTGGGCGTAGTTTAATTGTCATTTTGTGCATCTTATCTCAGGAAAATGTATAACTGGAAAAAAAATATGACTCAGTCATCTATCGAGAGTTAGAGATAGCTAAGGGAGATCCTTTGTGGTCTATTGGTATTCATTTAATCTAAAGAGGGCGAGAGGAAGGCCCCTAACTGTTAGATGGGCTGTTAGATGGACCCCATTGTAAGTAGATTTTGGAGATGTACAACATTAGTTCATGATGAATAGGCATGGATGGGTTTCATTCTTAATGGTGATAAACTCAGAGATCCTCAAACTGGTATGCTAACTAGTTCCTGTACATAGTTTTCCATTTCTTGGAATGCACTGTCTCCTTACCTTTGCTTGATACAATTCCTAGCTTTCTTTCAAGCTCAGTTGCTTGGGTGTTTAAAATCTAAATGACGCCTAAAAATCTAAATGAGACATTTAACGCATGTTTCCTTCTTTCCTCACATCTAACAGGAGAGAATTTTTAAAGTATATCAGGAAGCTCTGATTATGGGAGCTCTTGGAGAGTGGGACCTTAGAAATGAACCCATACTATAAAGACTAAAACTTATACCAAGATATTGTCAGTTAATGAAAAAACCTATGGTGTGAAATATTATCAAGTTGAATTAGAGACATCTCTATGATTGATTATATTATTGGAGTAAAGGAATATGACAGCCAAATAATAATTTTTTTTATGGAGTATGGCATGTTTGCTTTAGTATTTCATCACTGAGTAGTGATTATATTACTTGATGTTTCTACTTTTTCTCTTTTTAAAATAATTTATTTAATATGATTATTGTTTATATATGTTTACATACACACACATATACACCCACTTTATAAAGTTTTATTCCTTGATTAGAGGTAAGGATAGAGAAAGGGACTAGACCTATGTTTTCTAACCATACAGGCCAGCACCTTCTCCATAATTTAGTCTTGATTATTGCTTTCAAATATATATTAATTTATTTGAGGTATAGTTATCAGGATTTAAGAATCTGTGTATCTTGTTTTATGCAGAGCTGAAAATACTTATGCAAAAGATTTAATTACTGCATTGTATGTATCTTCTCCTGTTCTAAATATTTGCCACCAGGGTAAAGGCTGCTAGGAGTCATTCATTTAGTAAGCATTTAAGAGCCTGTTGGCCTATTGAATGCCTAATAGTATTAAGCACATCGGAGATGCTCAGTAAAGATCTTTTGATGGATCAAACATGCATCAATGACCCAGTTCATGTTTTTTTCTATATAAGATTCAAAAGTATTTTATGAACTTTGACTATAAACAGAGGCTGATTCCCCGCCCTTACAAACGTAACAGAATATATATAAATATCCATTTAATTGTTGTGTTTTAAGGTAGTCACCCTTGTCATAACAACTGTGATTGTTCGTTGTTTTTTGTAACTCCTTTTTTGCAAACTTTTTTGAGAGCACCATTTATGTTTATTTTGACTGTAATCACTTGACAAGCCTTGGTTTATTAAAGTTGATTTTTGGAAATAGAAATCATTTGGAATTGCGTTACATATTAAGGAGAATGAACAAGTTTGATAATTCTGCATTTTGTACAAAATGAGGGATCTAATAGGAAAATGGATTTTGGGGTGTCTGTGAATATCTACAAATCGATTCTCAAGATGGCTGCCAAAGAGGTATTGCAAAAAATTTTGGAACAGTGGCAGCTTGATTGGAAAAGATTTGTTGCCGCTTAGGATGACTCTTGGAGGACAGTATTCATTTGCATATTCAGGATCCAGTGTGTTGAAAGCTTTTTTTTTATTTGTCCTACCAAATGTCTTTCGTGTTGATTCTGAGCTTTTTATGCCTGCTTGTAAATCTTAGTTCTGAGTTGCCATAATCTTACTTATTAAAAATTTTATGTTCAGATTTTTTTGTTTACTAATAAAATGTTATTTTTAGGAATCCCATATTTAAATCAGGAAGAAGAAAGACAGTTGCGGGAGCAATATGATGAAAAACGTTCACAATCCAATGGTTCTGGAGCTTTGTCATATACATCTCCTAATGCTTCAAAGTGTCCTGTGATTATTCCTGAGGATCAGAAAAAATTTATTGAAAAAGTAGTGTAAGTTGTTATATCAACAAATAAACCGTGCATTCATTAATATAATGGAATGACTTTAATGGTAGTGTTGGTACAGAAACAAAAGGTATTTTGGTTAGATTCTATTACATCAAGTTTTTATTGTCTACAGACTTAATGTTTTGATTCTCTTGAATTATGGTATGTACAACTATATATAATAACTAGCTATATTATGAATAAAATTCCATATCACTTACTTAAACTTATTTATCTTATATAACAGTTCTCATAGTGACAAACATGCTTTCATATTGACTGACAGGAATTTTCATGTTTGTCAGAGTGGTAGAATTGTTTATTTGCCAAGAGGAAGTATGATATTAAGGATAGAGAAAGATATTTATATTAAACTCTGTCTTCTATTCTTTATTGTTTTTTTTTAAAATTGGAAACAAATGAGTAGGTAGTTGGTGGAAAGGGAGATAGCTAAGTTTTTAATGGTGAAAGCACTTCATGTAGAGATGAAAATAAATGAAGATTTTTACAGTCTTAATTTACAGTCCTGGAATCTTCCTTAGATCTTAGGTCTCCCTTAGAAGATGTAGTCTTTTAAAAAAATATATTATTATTTTTAGAAGATGTAATCTTGAATTTTGAATAGTTAGTGTACATTTAAATACCTAATTGATTATTTTTGAAAATATTTTGATGCTGTGTTGGAATTTGTTCATAATGATTTTTCTAATGCTATACCTAGTCTTTTTAATGTCTCTGTTTGTAATAAGAGGATAGTTTTTAATATTGCTTGTATTTCAACCCCAAGTGAATATTTGTATGATATAGTCTAAAATTAAGTGAAAAGTGAAAAGTCAATATGTAGCATTTTGGTTTTCTTACCACATTTTTTACTAGTATGTATTGACATCAGGTCTTTAAGGTATAAAAATCTTGTAAAAAAGTGTCTAGACAGATATAAAAATATAGAAGAAAACAAACTGGTAGAAAATATAACTTCTTGTGTCTTTCCCTACTTTATTTTAGCTGTGCTCTAGGCCTGGGTCCTCCATTATGAAAGAAGTGAATTTACTGATATTTCTAGTTTAACAAATGCTATGGGAACAAATAGCCTTTTACCAGAACAAGATTGGGTGAAAACACATGGGAAAGTTCCAGGCTCTTCAGTTCTGGCTCTCTGATGGTTCCAAGTAAAATGGAGGTCACAGTACTGTTTCAGGTGCTTTGTATGTGGCTAGGCTCACCTGAAGAGAAAGTCACACTTAAGCACTAAAATTGCCTGGAAGTCAGGGTTCACTACCATTGAGGGATGTAACTGTGTCATACCTCCTAGTCTCATCCTAAGAGAGGTCAGGGTACTGACTTCATTATAGAAGAGGAAGCCACAATCTTCTGCCACATTCTAGGTTACATTTTTATGGCCTCAGTATCATGTCTGCTTTGTGACAAAGTTTTTGACAAGGAAGATTATCATTAAAATGCATCCTCTTTATTAATTTATGTATTATTGCATCTGTTTTGTTTTTAAAGCTTAATTTTCAGACAAAGTTTATTTCATTAAATATAAGATTGTGAAACTGAAACTGACAGTGAATATGTCATTGTTCAAGCTAAATAAAAGGCAAATCTTTCATGGTACCCAGAAAGTTTGACTTTAATTTAAAAAAATCTTACCTATCTCAATTTTTTTTAAAAGAGAATGCCACCACCAAGTTTTTACAAACTAAGTCTTTTTTTCCCAACTAGTCAGATGTTCATTTTTTGAACACCTCTTGTTTAAGACTCTACAGGAGATACAATGTGGAATGATTGTTGTCTTGATGGAGCTTAACATTAAGAGAGCCTCCATTGCATTGGGAAAACCTAGTAGTTTGGATGATTGCTTCTTATGATTCTATCAGATCTAGTTCTTTTCATTAATAAAATTTTGATCATTTAAACTTTGGGGATCCTTGTCCTAACTCTCACTCATATTGCTGAGTCAGGTCCCTGAGCAAGACTGTGTCTTCCCTTGGGGTCACTAGGGATACCCGTGGGGGTTTAGGGTCTGTAACGCTATTGTCTCAAGCCTCCATTCTAGAGTGTTCTCCCCAATATCAGTTACCAGTGATTAGCATCCAAGGTTCTTTTAATCAGTTAGCATCAATTACTTGTTACAGAGGAGTACTTACTGAGGAACTAGAGCAAGAAGAGAAGCACAGACACCCAGAAGCACACTTTCCTTTATAATACCTTTACAGTTTCTGGGCATAGGGGACTCAGACTTAGAGCAGTTTCTATGGAAAATCCACCATATTAAGTTCATTCATAAATATGGCATAGCTGATGGACAGTTGATCCCTTGTTTGTAGAATCCAGCATCTTGGCTGTTGGGTCATTCTTTGCCTGGGCCAGGGCATAGTTACTCTTCAGGACTTTACTGGCTGCTTGGGTGCAGCTCTTCTTAAATGTTGGCATTGACTCCAGTTCCTGGGCCTCTGTTAGGTTTTCTGATCTTTTAAAATTCACAAGGTCACAGCCTAGTCAATTCCTTCTGTAATACTTCTTCACCTCAGGAAAGAATAGATGCAACAAGGGGAGAAGCATTTGCAGGGCCACATGTTTATGATTTCATGTGGCATAGTAGGTCACTGATGCCAGCTCTCTCTTCCCTACCTTGAGGCTTATGGCAGTCCTCATTTTTTTTTGGAGGGGAGGGCAGTTGGGGTTAAGTAACTTGCCCAAGGTCGCATGGCTAGTTTTTGTGTTAAGTGTCTGAGGCTAGATTTGAACTCAGGTCCTCCTGACTCCAGGGCTGGTGCTCTATTCACTGCACCACCTAGCCGCCCCATCAGTCCTCATTTTCTTACTTGGATGAAGGTAGGCAGGAAGCTATAGAAGTTTATTATTTGGTAGTACATTTTTTGTATATTTAGGCATTTTAATTTAATGATGTTAGAAAACCTTACTCATTCTATAAATATGATTTTCTTTTTTTCTTATTCCATTTCACCAGAGAGAAAATAGAGGATTTGATACAAAATGAAGAAAACAAGAATTTGGATTTAGAACCATGCACAGGGTTGGTTGTTCTCTATATAACATTCTGTTCTTTTGGGGTAAAGAAAATTATTTATGTGTTTTGACACTGAATCTGCTTTAGTTAAACCCACTCTGTAAACAGCCTCTTTACCATTGGATGTTGTAGTTTGAGGACAAATATTAGGCCTAATGGCATAAGTATAGATTATTTATTGGCACCACATAAATTTTTTGTGGTCAGATTTCTTAACTTTTGAATGCATGAATTCTTATTGACCTTAAAGTTGTGCAGTACCTTCACACATATGTAACCTCTAACTTTGTTTAAGTACGTGAAGAGCTCCCAGGGGAAGGAGTAATTATAGTGGAAAATGCTGGTTTTAGAGTTAGGAGACCTAGGTGTAAATAACATTTATTGTAATTCTGTTACCTCAAGCGAGGTGCTCACCACACTGTGGGCTTCCTTCAGTTTCCCAGTCTGTAAAAGGGGGATGGAGTATTAGGTGAACTTTAAAGTCCTTTTCTATTTTATGATAGATGATAGTTATACATATGATAGATGGTAGTGCAGAAATTGGTTGACAGTGACTTTTTTTTGCTTTTTTTTGGAGGGGACAAGGCAGGGCAATTGGGGTTAAATGACTTGCCCAAGGTTACCTGGCTATTAAGTGTTAAGTGTCCAAGGCCAGATTTGAACTCAGGTTCTCCTGACTCCAGGGCTAGTGCTCTATTCACTGCACCACCCAGCTGCCCCTGACAGTGATTTTTAAAGGCTTTCACTTTCACTGCCATGAAAATATGGACATCCTCTAAGAACTTGGAAACACAGAGGTCTTTCTTGGTAGTTGGTTGTGTTTTGTTTTTGCTTTTTTGGAGGGGTAAGGCAGGGCATTTGGGGTTAAGTGACTTGACCAAGGTCACATGGCTAGTTAAGTGTCTGAGGCCAGATTTGAACTCAGGTCCTCCTGACTCCACGGCCAGTGCTCTATTCACTGCATCACCTAGCTGCATTTAGTTGGTAATTTTTAAACAATCTCTTAAAGGAGTGTTGATTCTTTTTGTACTGTGTTGGTGCTCTGTATGTGGTAGCCAAAAAGAACATTTTAGGTAGATAAGGATATATTTTTTTAAATTAAAGAATTATTTTCCGTAAGTGCTATTTGATCAGTTAATTTTCTCAGAATATACTACATATAATAATTTTTCTTTTGCTTTTGTAGGTTTCAAAGGAAACTAATTTATCAGACTTTGAGCTGGAAGTAAGTGTTCATATTGTATTAATTTCCCCTAGGAGTCCTCTGGGAGGGACCCAAGTTTTAAAGACTATGTAATCTTTTAGCTTTAGGTTTATTTTTGAATTTCTGCTATTTTGTCAAACCATACAAAGGAATAGCTCCCATGAAGTGCTTTGAAGGTATGGACTAGAAGTAAAGATTGTATTTAAAGTTAAACTGCTGCTTTTTAAACTAGTGAACAAATGTTCTTTTTAAATTAATTTTATGTCCATCAGCAGTTTTCTAGAGAAAAATCTTGATTAGAAATTAAAATTTTTTACAGTACTTGTTGATTTTTATCATTATTTTAAGTTTTGAAGACTATAAAATCATTTGTGCTATTCCAAGATCTTTGGCACAGTTTAAGAGCTTGCTGCTTGAAAGTATATATCATCATAATTAGCTTGCGCAATGTAATTAGTTCTCATTTGAGTGCCTTTTCTGTGGACACATAACTAATGGAAAGATAAAGGCTATTTAGTAATTTCTATTTGTCTCTGGATTTTTTTTTATAGTTTTAGTTGTATAGTTTACTGTTTGATATATGGAAATTTACTTTGAACACAGTAATAGATCTATAGTAATATCTTGATTTAGGAAGAGTAGGAACATTGTCTAGTTTGCTCAGCCTGCTTCCTTGTTTAGGTATTCTTGCAGCTAATATACAGTCCCATTTCAGACTGATACAAAGTATTTTACCAAAATAAAATATAGCTGTCATTTCTTAAACTTTTCTCAAAACAGAAAATTGTTAAATTCTTGAATATGAAAGCTTGTTGTAAGCTTCAAATTAAATAGGATCAGTTAGATTTTAATAATAAGAGCACTTAGGCAAAGTAGGTGCTTGCTTTATTCTGTGCTTGAAAGCAAGTTTTGACCATATTGGGAAATTGAAAATTGTCAGTGTTAAGAAAATGTAAGATCTTTGTCACAGAGTACATAATGTTTTCACATGGTAAATAGAGCAAGATGAAACAGAATTCCATTTAGGTAAATTCTTTTTTTTTTTTTTTTTTGGAGGGCAATTGAGATTAAGTGACTTGCCCAAAGTCACACGGCTAGTAAGTGTGTCAAGTGTCTGAGGCCAGATTTGAACTCAGGTTCTCCTGATTCCAGGGCTGGTGCTCTCTTCACTGCACCACCTAGCTGCCCCTCATTTAGGTAAATTCTTAAGCATTTTGCATTTTATTCAGAACTACTGGTGAGAAAATAGAGCAAAAAATTTATCAAACATTTTTCAGAGCAAGTAAAATTTTATTTTCTCTAGTGTTGTGTGATTCATATTTAGTGACAGTAATTTCATTTGGTTGAAATATAGGTGGGCATCTGCTGCTCTAGAGTTAAGCATGGAGTTTTAGTTGTTGGCTATCAGTTACTCATTTACCAATAATGCATTTTCCTTTTTTAGGTATCCCAAAGGCATACATGTTGAGACTTTAGAAACAGAGAAGGTAATCTAAAAAATGAACCAAGGTTACTGTTTAATATATATTGAGTTCACATAATAATATGTTGACACTCAATATTCACCAAACTACCCATCTGTATTTTAAGCTAGGTTTTGTCATTTATGCAGATTGTGAAAATTGAAAGTCATTTAACAAAGTCTTCTACAGTATCACTGTTGATTTAATCACCTTATAGTTGGGCAGGTTCAGAACTGGTTGAACGTCCAGAAGCAAAGCGTGATTAGTGCTTATCTGAAGGAAAGACTTTAGCAGATGGCACTAAAAGCTTCATTCCCTTGTCTGTGTTTTTTCTTCATTAGCTTGAATGAAGGCATAGACAGTGCTGTTCATCATATTTGTAGGTGACGTGAATAGGGTGGAATGGCTTCTCAGTTGGCAAAATGTGGTCTGAAGATTTTGAGAGAAGTGAATAATCAACCGAAATAATAAAACTGAATTTAGTAGGGATAAATATAAGGTATTACACTAAGTTTCAAGGGATCAACTTCACAAGTACAAGGTGGCAGAAGGTAAGGAGAGTGAGAATGTAAGAAAGTAATGAGATGGTATTAGTATGTTATACACTTGCTAGACCTTGAAGCTCAGGTTATTGTTATTATGTAACTATTATATTTTAGCCATCACCTGTAGATAATAGATAATAAATGTGTTGGACAAATGACTCTTTAAAAAAAATTAGAGATTTTAGTGGACTGCAAATTCAGTGTCAGTCAACAGTGTGTTGTGGTCATAAAAAAGGCTAATGCTATCTCAGGCTGTATTAATAGCCTAGAACAAGGCTAAATGAGTGACTTTAACAGGAGTGGTGATAAGGCTGATTATAACACATCTGGCAAATTGTGTTGTGCGCTGGGTGTCATTAGGAAGGCTATTATTGACAAGCTTGAGCATGTCCAGAAGGTGGCAGTCAAGTGATGGAAGAGCTTAAAATTGTGTTACAGAAGATAGGTTGAAATGATTGGGGCTATTTAGTCAGGAAAATGAGAGAGTTAGGGAGGTGAGTCTTGATTTTTGTCTTTACATTTTTGTAGGATTGTCATGTGGAGACAGGGACAGTGTAGTATAGCACCCACTTCAGATGAACTTATATAAAGTAGGTGACTTTTGGAGTCCTTTACAACTCTGTAACATTCTGTGATTCTGGACGTCAGGATTGGATAGATTGTAAGCAGAGCTGCCTCCAAAAGGTACCAAAGTATCAGGAACATTACTGAGAAATAGTGATTGATTCTAGTGTAATATGAAGTTAAAATACTACTTAAAAGTCAATTTTTTTTAAAAAAAGCAGTGAATGGCAAGGTGATTGAGAAGTATGGTACAGTGGAAAAAGTCCTAGATTTGGAGTCAGAAGAGCTGTGTTTGAATTATGGTTTAGCTAATTACTATTTGTTTAATCTTGGGCACAATGTTTTATTTCTCTTGGCTTCAGTTTCTTCAATTTAAAAAATGAGAAGGATAGAGTAGATTACCAAAATCTGTTCTGGCTATGGATAAAATGTGTATTTATAAGCAAATCCAATTCACCTAAGATTTAGTACTCTGAGGTGTGTTCATGTCCCTGTGTTGTAAAAACTCAAAATGCATAAATTGTCAGAAGAGTGAATATGGGTGAAATGTTTAGTTGATATGATATGTAACATATAGAAAGAATATCAGACTTTTTCCCTACAAATAGCCAGAAATAGAGTGAGAATCTTTTTAAAGCATTATTTTTAAAAAATTTAAACATCAAACAAACTAATAACCAAAAATGTTTAAATGCAGTTAATTCATTAGAATAGTGACTTCTACTAATAAGAGTTTATATCTTTTTTTGGCCTGTAATTAATATAGTTGAATTAATAAGGCGGGAAAATATTTGTGATGGAAATGCTGACCCTAAGATTTTAGAAGGTAATGTATCACTATAAAATACCTGCAACTGAGTTTGACTCAGGCAAATAGTGATAAAATTGGTGACTGCTTTCAGTGTGGTCAGATTTTTTAATTTTCTGGGTTTAAGCTCCTTCCAGGATATTTTATTTGTAACTTGGTGGATTTTTTTTTTCAGAAAGAGCGATATATTGTTATTAGCAAAGTAGATGAGGAAGAACGTAAAAGGAGAGAACAGCAGAAACATGCTAAAGAACAGGTAAATTGATTCCATTTTTTTACTTTCAAATAAAGCTTGACAGAATTTTATTTTTTTTAACCAATTTTTATTAACTATATCTGTATCATGTTAATAATTTGCGGGAAGGTTTTTCATTTCAGAAAAATTTAACCAGTGGTTTGGAGGAAAAAATAAGTAGTAGAAAAAATTAAAGCCAACAAGTAACAGTGTAAGCATAGCCAACAAAATGAATCATGTTCTTCCACAGCTACTAATACTGATACGTATTTGACTTCATCTTTGTCTAGTCAGCACATATTATACAAGGCAGTCCTATAGATATTGTTGTTCTTAAACATCATTTAGTTTCTGTAAAGGATATTGTCAAACTATAACATCTTTAATTTGATTTTTCCATGTTTGCCTGTGAGTAAGAAAATACAATTGTATCCTTGTTTTGGGATATGACTAACTGGATTATCAACTAGTTTTGTTTTTATTCCATGTAGTTATGCTACTGAATTACATATTTAATGTGCATCTGAAATTTTTGATAAAGATCTGCTGCATGTGGTGTATATTCTAGAAACTTTATTTGGAAAGCAATTCTGATATTTTTAAAAAACACTACTATAACATTCATTGAAAGATTGCTTTTAAATATTAAGAGGAAAGCAATATGGGAAAAACTATATTAGTGGATTTTTGGAAGAGGTAAAGATTTTACCTAGTGAAACATGGAGTTCCTGGTGTCATCTGGTTATTTATTTTGAGCTATTTCTGTTTTGTTGTTGTTGTACAGTTTTCATTTGTATCTGACTCTTCATGATCCTTTTTGGGGTTTTCTTGGCAAAGATGCTGGAGTGGTCTGCCATTTTCTTCTCCAGCTTATTTCCCAGATGAGGAAACTGAGACAAACAGGATTAAGTGACTTGCTCAGCTAGTAAGTTTCTGAGGCTAGATTGGAACTCAGGAAGATGAGTCTTCCTGACTACAGGCCTGGTACTCTTATCCACTATGCTGACTAGCTACCTTTATTTCTGTTTAACAAAATTGAATTTTATTAGTGCTCAGATTGAGCTCTTCCTTTGTTGTGTGTAATAGATTTTTATTTGTGCATAGGTATCTTTATTTATTCATTCATTTACTTATTTTTGGTATTTTTATTTTAAGGCAACTTGTACTATGGCATTCTGAACTAACAAGGTAAATTACTTCAGTGGATCTCTGATGACATGGCTGTGGGAACTTTTTGCAGTGGTACATCTATCCCTTCTCATCCTGTTTAGCGTGAAATCACATAGATACCAAAGGAGCCTTTGGGCCGTTAAGCAAATAAATTAGTGGCCAGAATTTCCTTTTGAGGATTTCACTAAAGTATTAATCAGTGTTTTTACGTTGTGATTTCTATTAGTCTACTTAAATACATTTTATATGACCACAGCTTTTAAAGAATATGTTCATTACCTCAAAGTTGGTGCTTCTGAGCTATAGTCTATGAGCAGGGGTTATAGCCCCACTTTCCAAGTTCTATATCATGTTAACCATTCTTTAGAGCTGTGGTTCTCAACCTGTGGGTCGTGACCCCTTTGGGGTCAAACGACCCTTTCACAGGAGTTGCCGAAGATCATCGGAAAACACAAATTTCTGATGGTCTTAGGAACCGAGACACCTCTCCTCTATCCGTCTCCAGGCAGGTCTGCTCACATGCAGACACACCCACACACGAGTATTAAAGGGTCACGGCAGAAGTTTAAGAACCATTGCTTTAGAGGGAGCATTCATATAGGAGATGACTTATGGGCTATTTTTTGAAATCTGAATTTGTTCCTTAAGAGTTGAATCAGCAAGGAATTTTCCTTTCTTTTTTTTTTTCTTTTTGGAGGGGGGAAGGTAGGGCAGTTGGGGTTAAGTGACTTGCCCAATGTCACACAGCCAGTTTTTTGTGTGTGTTAAGTGTCTAAAGTCAAATTCGAACTCAGATCCTCTAGACTCCAAGGCCAGTGCTCTATTCACTGCACCACCTAGCCACCCCAAGGAATTTTCCTTTTGGTAACCTTTTGTTTCATGTTGAATATAATTGGGAGAGTTTATTAATATTTCTGACAGTTTAGTTTAGGTCTGTGAATGTTTAGCACCTGCTGTCTGCAAAGTCAGGCAGTTAGGTGGTGCACTGGGTATTGTACCGGGCCTAGAACAGGAAGACTCATTTTTCTGAGGTCATATCTGGCCTCCAGATACTATGTGACTCTGGCCAAGTCACTTAACCACGTTTGTTTCAGTTTCCTCATCTGGAAAAGGAAATGGCAAATCCCCTACAGTATCTTTGCCAAAAAAAATCCCAAATGAGGTCACAAAGAGTCAGATGTGACTGAAAAATGACTGAACAACAACAATCAGCAAGGTATTGCATGAGATTCTGAGTATACAAAACTGAATAAAACTGTCCATGATCTTAAGGAGTTTATGTGTTAGTAGTGATGAGAATAGTAATTTAAGATATAATGTATTATATAGCCATATAATAATACACGATAATGGTCTATGTTTTAAGATGATTGGATTAATTATTAATTGTCTAGACTTAACTGTGTTATTAAGCAATTGTCAAGAAAGAGTTAATTGCTGTTTTGACCCTAATACTTGCCAGTTAATACGGGGAATTTTTTAAGACTAGGTATAAACCAACTTGAATCAAAGCAGAATTTTCTGAATAAAAGAACAGTAATTACAAGAATATTTGAGATAAGAGATTTCCGCTTACATTTGACCTTATTTGTTCAATTTAATTAAATTCTTTACTTCCCTGCAGTAGATGGCACATTTGTTTAATCAGTCAGAAAGGATTGAAGGGTGGGGCAAGTGGGGAGAAGACTGAAGGGACACAACTATTTGACTTGTCAGAGGTGTCCAAGAACTGTTTATCCAAATGGGTAATTTTAGGTATCTTTGTAGAAGTTACAGATAAATAATTTGCCATTTGTTGTTGCTTCTTAATTCTAGTTACTGATGTTAAAAGTTACTTACCTTTGCAGTTCAGGTGTTATTGTAGTTACTTTTGAACATTTCAAAGCACACTGTACCCTAAAATGAAAGTGGTTCAGAGCTTTACTGTATTGAGTACTGTATAAAACGTTGGTCTTTCTAATTTTTTATATCCCAACATTTATTTAAACAAGACTGCTTTTTTTAATAGGAGGAACTAAATGATGCTGTAGGATTTTCTAGAGTCATTCATGCCATTGCCAATTCTGTAAGTGAACCAGATCATTTCCTTTAGATAATTTCTGTTAAATCCTTGAGATTAACATCTTGAAATACAGAGTATAGTGTTAATAGAGAGATTTAAATTTTTGATAATTTTGGGATAGTAAATATGGAGGAAAATTGTTAGATGTCTATAGATAGACATTATTATTTTTGATCAATTTTAGACATAAATTGCAAGGTTCTTTATTAAAATGAAAACCTATTGCTACAGTGTATGGAAGGAATACATTATATTATTTTTATTGATTTAATAAAGAAAATAATAATTGTGGTTTGTGTTTGAAAACAATAACAAATAAGATGGGAGTTGGGGAGGAAAGCAAAGAATTTGGCAAAAAAAGGATGTTAGCTCAAATTTTTTTAAAAAAGTAATTCCTTTTATTGTAGAAAATGCTACATATAGGAAATATGGGAGGGTATTAACATTATATTTTTACTTTTGCTATAATCGTATTTGGATATTATATTGGTTAATCTTATACTTAACCATGTTTTTCAAAATATGCTGATAACTTGGGTGAGTTTTACACACATTTTCTTTCGCTGTCTGTGTGTGTGTGTGTGTGTGTGTGTGTGTGTGTGTACACACACATATACATATATAAATATATATCTATATCTATCTGTCTGTCTATCTATATCTTTCTCTCTCTTCTTCTCCCTTCTCCCTTTTCCCCTTCTTCCTCTCCTATTGGTGATATATGCCAGACTGGAACAATATCCACAGTTAGCTATAGAAAGATGGTGAAATAAAGCATATTGCTCTGTGCATTACTGCATCTAGGTTTTGCAGGTAATTCACAGTGCTCTGTGCCTACAGGTTGTAATCAGAGACCCCTTTCCTGGAGCAGAATGTGACTTGAGAAAAATCTTCTTTTATGTAGCCTCTTGGACTCTAAACTTTGTAGCAGGGAGCATATAAGGCCAAGGAAAGTTCCTGGGACATAATTCCCTGGACCTTTTTACCTGGCATAGCATAGTGACTCTGTGATTGTTTCTTGAGACCAGTCTCTGAGCATAAGCATCCTCTGATTGGCATTGCCTTGACTATACCCTTAAACAATAACATTTCTCAGTAATGTTCAATTCAACATATTCTTGTGAATGCTCTCTATTTTTACTGTCTTGGGGAATGAGAAATATAGAAAGTTTAGGTGAGATGTGATGCCTGCCCTTGCAGAGCTTACAGTCTTATTCTTTTTAATATTGTCTCAGACCTATCTGTAAAGTAATGAAATTCTACAGTAACATAGTTTCTCTGAGTGTCCATTTATATAGCTTTTCTTATGGAATTAACATTCCCCTATAAAGTAGTTTTATCAAATGTGCTTTTTTATAGAATTCAGTAACATAATGAAAGGTATGCCTGTTACCTTGCACAATGTTGTTAGATTTGAGAAAAGCATATTAGATGAATGCAGTTTACAGGGGAAAATTAATTTCATAGGAAACACAGTATAAATGGACATTCACCTTCCATTTGGTGATGGCATTTTGGTCTTCAAACTAGGATGTCTAACAGCTTACCTAATTGAAATTCTACACATTTCTTTTGCCCCACCTCATTTTTTCTATGTAATTCATTACATTTTACATCTTTCTTAACAGTAGGGCCAGGAGCCATGCTGTGGGGAAAAGAAGCCCAATTTATAAAGTTTCTCTAAGTTATCAAAACATTTTGAAAAACATAGTTTTGGAATGTTTTTTTTTGTCATTTAAAGCTACTCAGAAATACTATACCTACAATAGTATATTAGACACCTTATTTGTTACATATTACTAAACAGGCAGGGATTTGGGAACATATGTGATTCACAGTTTCTATTTGGTAGAACTTATATTCATATCATCCAAGATGTTTAAGGGTGGTTTGTCAGCTAACGCAGAGTTAAAAATCCCCCCACTCTGTTGTATCAAGCTGTTGTCATAGTGGTTTTTGTTGAAATGGTATTCCACCTGCGTAGACAAAAAACTGCATTGCTTTGTTAAGTTATTTAATTTTTAGGTAAATGGAGTAATTGAAAAAATTGAAAAAATTAATTTATGGAAAATGCTATTTTTAAGAAAATGCCACATATGAACTTTGACATAGATGATAGGGATGCTAACATCTGTTTTTGCATTTTGAATACAATCGAAAACTAGTAATTACTGTTTAGTGTTACTGTGGTGGAGCTATTTTTATTTTTCTGAATTTGTGAATAAGAGTTTTATAATTAAGAATCCTACAAAGTACATTCAAGATTTTCTTACAAGATGTTTGATAACCCAGAACACTCAACTTTTATAAGTTTGAAACTTTAAAAATTAAACTCCCCCAAAAGAATTTTAAGTTACCTTGAATTATAGCAAATGGCAAGACAATGTCTGGAAAAAAGAAAAGTCAGGATCATTTGATCTTTTCTTATCATGGCCCTTTCTCTCCAAATTAAAAAAAAAATTAGGGGAGGAGAGAGCACAGGTCTTTTTAAAAAATAAATCTTATTGATTTTTTTTTCTTATGTCACCTATATTTCCCAGTGACTGTGTCCCCCATTCTCTCCCAGAGAGCCATACTTTATAAGAAAAATAAAAAAGAGGAAGAAAGGAAAAAATTCTGTGAAGGTAAACAACATATACAAAAAACCATCTAAGCAACATAGTAAATATAACAGGTGTCTACAATGGAACCAGAATTGTACTTCTTTGTTCCTTGAAATTGATGTTATATATAGTGTAATGTAATCCAAAGAAGTTATTTTATAAACCTAATTCTCTTTAGGGCAAACTTGTTATTGGGCATAACATGCTTTTGGATGTCATGCATACAATTCACCAGTTCTACTGCCCATTGCCTGAGGTAAGTGATTTGCCAATCCTTGTTAACAATTACAGGTAATAGTCTTCTGTATTGCACACATATAGTTTTTTTCTTGCATGTTATGTGTTCTGTAGAAAGGAACTTATTAGGGAATAAAGTAGGTCCTTTAACTTTATACTACTGAAGACATATGTACACTATTTTAAGTAACATCAGTGGTATGGCAAGGAGGTAGTCTTCATTCAGTATTTTTTACCTCTTTTCTATTGAGAATTGGTTGCTAAATTATAGGAATTTTTAGTTTGCTGATTATAAAACTAGACACAGAGACAGTAGATAGGTGGTTTGGATCATGAAAATATGCATTCTGTCATCCTGGATGATTTTATTCAGACTTTCTTCTGTTCGTATTGGAATTTCTTTCTTTAATGAAGAGGCTGATACATTTTTATTTTGATAAAAGATTCTTTCTAACACCCAAAGTTGCTTCTATATATGTTAAATTCTCAAAGATGAGTGCTTTAATTTTGACAGTCAGTTCTCAGGTTTTAACCGATACCAGATGGTTTTGATTGAATGCTCCGTTATAAAAAAATAGTTCAGGATGCAGAAGTGCTATTCCCTCTTTGTCCTATGTCTTTTCATCATTTTCGTTGATGATCTAGATCTTTTGTCCTTTCCAAATGAATTTTTGATATTTTATCAACTTAAACTATCCCTTTGGTAATTTTATTGTTATAGTCATTTTTATTATATTGACAAAGCCCAGCTGGCATCACCTAATATTCCTCCAGCTATTTAAAGTCTTAATTTCTTTAAGGAGCACTTTGTACTTGAATCTTTTGGATAACATTATATGGAAGAGATCTCAGAAATCAATCCAGCCATCCTTGTGGTGTGGGCCTAGTATTGATGAATAGTAACTTTTCTTGCATAATTCCAAGTTGTTTTCCAGAAAGTTTTAGCCAGTCTAAATTATGTCTTTTATAATAATTATTGCCAGTGTGATGATGGGTGAAAGGTGAAACCTCATTTTTCTTACTAGTAATTTGGAGCAATTTTCATGTCATTATTTATAGTATACATTTCCACTTTTAAAACTGTCATTATCCTTAAACTGCTGTCTATGACAATGTCCAGGTCCTAATATATCTTGGATATCAGATTTTTATCCCAAGTTTGATACAAAGATTTATTTTTCCTACTGGATACCTCCTTTTCTTTGAGTTTTATTTCTTTTGTCATGCTTTTTAATGTTATTAAAATAGACTCTTGTGATTTCCTGTATTATTTGGTTATCAGTTTTCTTCCTAATCATAGCTGTGAAAAATACTTTTATTCTTACCATTTTTATGATGTTACCTTTTATATTTAAATTCCTTTTGGAAAATATTGTGGCATATAGTATAAGATGTAAAACTAAATTTGCTTTTTGCTAAACTGCTTTCTAGTTCTTCTCCTGGTAGTTTATTGGATTTATATCTGGGCTATCTTCATGTACTTCTAGATTTTGTCTTTCTAGTCTGTTTCATTTTTGTATTTTTAACAATACTTAATGATTCTGATAATTACTGCTATAATATGGTTTAAGTTCTGGTAATGTTAGTCTTCCTTTCTTCCTAATTTTTTCCCTTGAAATCCTTGTTCTTTTTTCTCATTATTTCTCATTAGTTTTACCCCTTATTTTACAAGTGAGGAAAATAAGACCAAGGTATGTTTTAAATTGCTTGTCAAAGGTCACACAGAAAGTAAGCATTAGATGCCGGGTTTGAACCTGGGTTCTCTGACTGGAATCATCTCATGCTGCCTTCTTCTCAAGAGCCACCTTTTCTCAACCTAGTGTATTTTTGGCTCTACATACCATGTATGTAGTCATACAGTGGCTCTCTTAACATTGTATATAGAAGCAGAAAAGACTTGAAACGTCATCTGGTCAAGTTGCTCGCTTTACAGATGAGGAAACTGATGCTTACAGATGAGGAAACTGATGCTTACAGAGGTGGAATAACTTGTCCATCATCTAGTGATGGTAGAGAAGAGAACTTAGATTTGTGCCCAGGTTCTGGGGCTCCAGATTCTGTTTCTTAAAAGCAGTGAGCTGTTTCCCGTCACTTTTATGTGTTTACCATCTGACGTTGCCCTGAGCCTACTGAACTCTTAAAGGCTTAATGAATTGAATCTAAACACAATACTTGAGGTATTTGATCAGTGACAAGTATAGTGAAATTCCCTTTTCCCCAAAGAAAGATGAACTCTTTTTATTTTATTTTTTTTATTTTTTTTTATTTTATTTTTTTTGATATGAGATTCTTTATTAAATTTTTTTGAGTTACATCTTTTCTCCCCGTCTTTCCCCCGCCCACCACCCCAAAACAGCCATCCCAGTATTTCCCCCTTCCCCCATTCTATTCTCTCC
>CM053583.1:283940877-283970402 GCA_028627135.1 Pseudochirops cupreus | reverse complement strand
TCCCCCTACTCTTCTGTGTGGTAAGATGCCCAGTTTAGAGTTTGTGTCATTCCTTCCCTAAGCCAAATTCCGTGAGAGTAAGGTTGACTCTTTACCTTTTGCCTTCCTCTTTTCCCCCTCTATTGTAACAATTCTCTCTTGCCGATGAACTCTTTTTAATAAGTCAATTTTGTGGCTACCTGCTGATTAAGCTTGGAGAATGTCAGAGTTGGAAGGTACTTTAAAACTCCTCAGTCCAACATATCATCCAGTGCAGTCATTCACTCTTTCATATCACTTAAAAGTAGTCATCTCATTTCTGCTTATAAATGTCTAATGGTGGAGAAATTCATTACCTCACAAGCTAGCCAGTTCCATTTTTTAACATCTTTGGTTTTAGAAAGTTTTGTCTGACATCAAGGGGAAAGCTTCTTTTCGTTTTTGCCTGCTGGCACCCACACACAGTAAGTATTTCACTTGAGTAGGCTTCTGGCAATCAAAGACAGTGTCAGTTGTAAAAGCACTTTTAGTAGCCCACTTCTAGTTTAAACATCTCTTATACCTTTGACCACTTTTCAAGTAGATCATTTTCCAGATTCTTCACTATCTTTGTTTCTCTTATGATGACATGCTACTCTTTGACATTTTTTTCTCTAAAAATGTGTCTGAATCTAGTGATACTTTTGAAAGTGCTGTCTCCTAAGTCAGAGGCTACTGGTTTTAATCTTGACTGCCACCTGTGTGGGCTTGGGGAAGTCGCATAATCTTTCTGGGCCTCAGTTTCCTAGACGTGAAATGAGAGTGTTGGACTAGATAAGCTGTAAAGTGCCTTCAGGCTCTAAAACTGATTCTGTGGTTCCCTTTATGGTATTCTCCCCCTTGGTGATCTCTTCTCCTACCTTGGCCTCAGTTTTTACTTCTAGAGTTGGTTTCCAAATCTCTATTTTCACTTTCAGCAACTCTCCAAAACTAAAGTTTTGTATTTCCATCTGCATTGACTATCTCCTTTATGTCCTGCCAGTGATGTAGCGGATAGAATGTATGACTTGGAGTCAGCATAACCTGGGTTCAGATCCTACCTCAGACACTTGGTATATGACCCTGGCCAAGGCTTTTGACTTCTGTAGGCTTTAGATTTCTTCATCTGTAAAATTGTTTAATTGGACCTGATGATCTTTAAATCCTTTCCAGCTCTGAAACTCTGGTTCTATGTCCAGAAACTTGTTCCTTTCTCTAATATATCTGTTGCTATTAATTGTCTTCGTCCTCTACATCCTCCATCATTCTTCTGTAACTTTGGGATTTTTTATAACTTTTTCCTCTCTCTCACTTAACATACTCAGTTATTTGCCAAGTCTTGTCTCTTCTCTTCCTTTTCAGTTCTATCTTGGCAACCTCTTTCTTTCTTTTTGTTTTTTGGGGTTTTTTTTGCTTTTTTTTTGGCGGGGGGAAGGCAGGGCAATTGGGGTTAAGTGACTTGCCCAAGGTCACATGGCTAGTGTGTCAAGTGTCTGAAGCCAGATTTGAACTCAGGTCCTCCTGATTCCAGGGCTGGTGCTCTATTCACTGCGCCACCTAGCCACCCCTGGCAACCTCTTTCTTTTAAAAAAAAAAAGAACTTAATACTTAAAAAAAAATCTTTTCCACCTATATTATCCTTTCCCACATTGAACCCTCTTGTGTAACACAGAAAGGCAAATTTAAGTAAGATCAATCACAAAACCATAATCTGATGAGCATCTATAGCATTTAAATCCTGTAGTCTCTTTCCATCTCTCTGCTTGAAGTTGTGTATACTCTCCTGGTTTTGTTTACTTTGCTCCTTGTCTAGATCTCTTGATACTTTATAGTTTGCCATCTCTTTAAGGGCATGAGACTTGTATTCATTGTGCTGTTCCCGATAACATCTAACACGTTGCCTTGCATATATACTTCTTCTCTGTTATCTCTTTGATGTGGACACTTCTTCTTTTGGTTAGTGCATGTTAAACAAACCAACCACACTGTTTCATCCTTTATGTGTGTCTTTCTTAAATCACAATAGAGATTTTCTTCTGGTTCTTTTAAATATATCCTGAAAACTATTGTAGTACTTGTCTGCCTATCTTTCATCCTTCATCTGGCAACCTAACCAACCTACCTCATTTTTCTGTCATGTATCTTTGGTGATATCATTACGCACACACATGCATACACATGCACACACATGCATTGTGCATATGTGTGTATATATATACACATGTATATGTATATTTATGCTATATATGTATATATATTGTGTGTGTGTAGAAATTGTTGATCATAATACTGAAGCCCACTTAAATCTTTCATGTATTTTTTTTCAGCGATTGCTAAGATATTTTAATTGATTTTAAAGGACTTTACCATTTCTCCTTGGATTTGGAATCAGAAGGGGGGAAGGCAAGGCAATCAATTGGGGTTAAGTGACTTGCCCAAGGTCACACAGGTAGTAAGTCTGTCAAGTGTCTGAGGTCACATTTGAACTCAGGTCTTCCTGACTCCAGGGTCAGTGTTCTATTCACTGTGCCACCTAGCTGCCCCCCTTAATGTATTTTTTTCATGGCTTTATGGATCACCTGCAGTTTTAGTTCTTTTGAAATGGAATATTCCATTATTTTTGGTCATATAGCATTACAAGGAGAATATTGATGTTAAAAATATGGGCTTTTATGAAAATGAGTAGCTTAGTATCATCTTGGTTTTTTTCCTCATAGAAATGAGGAAAAAAAATTCCCAGAGGAGACCAATTTAAGATGAACTTTTGGGGAAAATACAGCTAGTTACAGTTTCAACATCATTACAAAGATTTTTCCTCTGAACAATATCTCCCTGTGATTCCCAAAATCGTAGCCATACATACAACTTAAACACATCACTTGTATTTAGTGCAGATAATGAGGGAAGAATGGAGAACCCATCTTTATGTCTTTAGATTCCCAGGGGAAAAGAGAGTACTCTATATCTCATTAAAGCAATATCTTTTTGATTCAGAAAAGTGCATCTTTTAGGTATTAGACATATATTTTAGGTAAAGTTGGCACACAGTTTGAAAAAGAGTAATTAGAAAAAAGATGAGGAGGGAGGAAATACTGAACTTTAGAATGAGGCAAAAATTCATCTAGAGTGTAAGTAAATGTTTATGGCAACTGTTTTCCAAACAGATGTTTTATCAGTCTTTAGATTAATAGGTGCTTTAACATCTTGAAGATTTTCTTTCTTATCTAGATGACAGAGAATTGTGTAGATTGTCTTCTTCCTCAAGTGATAATTAAGACAGTGGATGGTTTCACTTGTGATCCAAAGAGAGAGTTGAACTGGTTCAGAATAGCGATTAGCCAAAACAGATAGTTGGACATTGTGTAAGTCACCATCATGGTGTTGGTAATATCCTAATTCATATCCTTGGGGATGAAGAATGGGACAAAGATGTCAGATGACACTCATTGTAATAGTAGGCACCAGGGTCCCAGGGATGCCATAGCCATAACCCTCTGTTGTCCTGAGTGGCTCCATGAGCAAAACTAGGGGCCCAACCATGGTATGTTTTCTTAAGGATGCTTGAATTCACTCTTTTCCTCAGTTATTTCTCAGAATTGCTCATTGTTCATCTGCTGTTCCTGTCCCCAGTATATTGTGACTGATTCAGCTGTCTGTTAACCCACCTTGGACATAGATACTCAAAATATTTTTCTGGATGGAGGAATTTAATTACTGTAATCTGGCATCAGATTATACTTAAAAGAACACTAGGCTTTTTAGATTAGAAAGTATTTAGAATAATTGAGTTTGGTTCTAACTCTGTTATAGTTTTGTATCTGAACAAGTCAATCTACCTGTTTATTTCTTTCTGTCAGATGTTGCTGATAGTATCTCTGCTCCTGCCTAAGAAGGAAATCATGAGAATAAATAAAAAATGTCTGAAATAAAATGAGCTCCCTAGAAGAAAGACATTTTTAGCAATTTCTTGGGACCTCAGGCTTCTTATAGCTAAAGTGGGGAGAGTAATACTTGTAACAACTCATGACACAAGGTTTTTATGAAGAAAGTATATTGTAAACCTTAAAGTACTATGTAAATGCAAGCTAGTAATATTAATATCCTAGTTATTTTAGTGCTATATGCTCCATACTTTCTTTGGGATCCTTGTGGAAACTTTTTTCTAGGAAACTGCCTCATAATGAAATCTTTTTGGTATCTGCTTAGAGAGTAGATGAGACCTTATACAGAATTCCGCTCTGTATTATGGTTACAATATTAATTACAGAATCAACTGCCTTCTAGTCCAACACATTCTGGAAGAGGTATTCCTTCTAAAATGTTCCCAATAAGCAAGAAAATGATTATATATATAGTAGTTTTAAAACATAAATGAATATTGCTGTTAGTAACGTTCCTTCTGAAGGATTTTTCATGTCTTTACTAGTTAGGTACAGGTTTATTTCCATTTGTTCAGTTGCTTTGGTGTTTTGGTTTTTTTTGCTTTTTGGAGGGGGAAAGGTAGGGCAATTGAGGTTAAGTGACTTGCCCAAGGTCACACAGCTAGTTTTTTTGTGTTAGGTGTCTGAGGCTGGATTTGAACTCAGGTCCTCCTGACTCTAGGGCCAGCTCTCTCTTCACTGCATCGCCTTGGTATCCCAAAATGAGAACCATTTTGTTTTTGGTTTTTTTTTTGGAGGGGGGAAGGCAGGGCAGTTGGGGTTAAGTGACTTTCCCAAGGCCACACAGCTAGTAAGTGTTAAGTGTCTTGAGGTCAGATTTGAACTCAAGTCCTCCTGACTTCAGGGCCGGTGTTCCATTCGTTGCACCACCTAGCTGCCTCTGTTCAGTTGCTTTGTATTTAGCTAATCTCATGTCTGTCCTTTGCTGGGATACAGCTTGGAGTAGTAGAACACCACCAAGTATTCAAACCTGGATCCTGGTGCTAGCTCTTGCATGAGCAAATGGTATGATCCTGGACAAGTCAGCCTTTCTGGACTTTGGTTGTGTAGAATTGGGTGGTCTATGAGAATGTACACAATTAGGGGCTATTTTAGTTGTCATTTGTGGAGCTTTGTCGTTGCTGTTACAGAGTTGTTACTGAATTTTTTCTGCTTGAATTTATATTCAAGCTACTTTCTCATTGTACTTCCTGGAAAGTTGACTGTAGTCATGGCAAAGCTAGTTCAGAATTCCAGGCTTATTCCTTTTTTTTGTTATTCCTTTTGTTAATTGTAAAAATAGAATAATTTTGATATTTCTAGAACCTTGAAAAGCTAATTGGATATGGTAAGTTCCTGTGAAACATTAATAATGTTGAATAATAATACAGTAATGTTAGGAATATGACTTTAAATCTACTATTGTCATTATGTATGTTTATTAGTTCAGAGTTAGAACAGTCTCATTTCAGTTCTAGACTTTCTGATCAAAATCAATATACATTAAATACTTACTATCCGCCAGGTATTGTCTAAGTACTAGGGATACAAAAAGAAGTAAAAGATATTCCCTGCCCTCAAGGAGCTTACCATGAAATGGAGGAGAAAACATGCAAACGTGTGTGTGTGTGTGTGTGTGTGTGTGTGTGTCTATGGCAACATATACAGAATAAATAGGAAATAATAGAAAAAGGTGCCAGAATTAACAGAGATTGGGAAAGGTTTCTTGTAAAAGATGGAATTTTAGTTGGCACTTAAAGGAAGCTAGGGAAGGAAACCAGGTTGAGGAGGGAGAACATTCCAGCATGGGGGACAGACAGAGAAAACGCCCTTAGCCAAGAGATGAGTGTCTAGTTGCTGAAATAGCCTGGAGGTCACTATCACTAGATCAAAGAGTATGTGGAAGGAAGGAAGGTGTTAGAAGACTGGAAAGACAGGAGGAAGCTGGGTTATAAAAGGCTTTGAATGCTATCTAGAGCATTTTGTATTTGCTCCTGGAGTTTATTGAGTAGAGAGTGACATGATTAAACCTGTGCTTTGGGAAAATCACTTTGGTGGCTAAGTGGAGGATGGATTGGAAGGGGGAGAGACATGGTGCAGACCTATTAGCAGGTTATTGTAATAAACCATGTGTGAGTTGATGAGAGCCTGCACTAGAACAGCGGCACTGTTAGAGCAGAGAATGGGGAGTATTGGAGAGATGTTGGAAAGGTGAAATTTAAAGGCCTTATGCAACCGATTAGATATAGAGTGAGGGTAAATCTTGAGTTCAGGATGACTCTTAGGTTACTAGCCTGAGGGACCCGGAAGGATGGTGTTCTTTGCAGTAATATGGAAGGTAGGAGGAGGGCGGGTTTAGGGGGAAAGATAATCAGTTCTCTTTTGGAAACATTGAGTTTAAGTTGTCTACTGGACATCCAGTTTGCAGTATCTGAAGTTGGAGAAAAATGTCTCATTTTCGCCCTGGCCTAATAGTGCTGCTTTAGTAATTGTCAGGGTAGTCTGAATAGTTGGAGATAATATGCTTTTACATGAATGACTTTAATAAGTAAATTAAAGAGGCATTTGTATGCTTACTAAATGCTTATCCTGCTTTTTAGTATGTCTTTGCTGAATGATAAACTCATTATCTTTATGTACTTGGTCTTACATAAAGGCATAAGATGTTACCTCTTACTAAAATCAGATGTCTTGGTCACATGGAAGAATCTAGAATGAATGAATAAAGCACTTTACTATGTGCAGATAATTGTGCCCGGTGCTGGGGATACAAACAGAAAAGCAGCACAGGCCATGCTCTCAGGGAGCTCACGTTCTAATGGGAAGACAACAAGGAGAGAAGGGGTCAGATGCAAGTCAGGTGAAAAGCAGCAAAGCCAAATGTTAATATCTTTTCTTTAATGTCATTTCCACTGATAAAATCATATCAATTTCTGGTATTGAACCATTTGACAAAGATTTTGATAGCAAGAACTTTCTTTTCTGGGTCTTCAGGAGCTATAGCTGTAGCTCTAGCACTTGCAGGAGCAGTTGCCAGGCTGAATCTCCACAGGGGATGTTTCCCAGGATGACTGTAGGCATTCAGCCATAAGCATTGCTGTTCTTTGGGTTCTTGGGTTGAGCATCTTGGACTGTCTTCATCAGGGTCTGAGGGGAGAATTGCGGTCAAGGCTGGTGGTTGGACTGTCCTGTCGCATGCCACTTCCTGTCTGTTCCTTAGGATGCTTTGTTACTTTAGCTATGGGCCTATAAAGGTATATAACCCTATGACGTTTTTTCAGAAACATCAGGATTTTTTTTGTATAATTAGTTCAACAGTTTTTCGTTGGTACTATTATTTTGTAAGCACACGTTGTCTGAAGTTTGAGTTTTCAAAGGCTCTTATGAAATAAAATCTCAAACAAATAGATTTTAAAGTTGTTTACTTTAAAGTGCCTTTCTGAGGTGCCACAGTTCATTTGGAAAGTGTCTGGAAACATTCCCACAGAAAGGACAAAGCCCTTTTTTCTGGATATTGGATTTTTCATTTTGAATGTAACAGTTTATGGTTATGAGTATAGAGTGTGTTAATCTAGCTATAATGAGTTGATGTTTTACATTTTAGGACTTAAATGAATTTAAGGAGGTAACAACATGTGTCTTCCCCAGGTAAGCTTTCTTTTCACTATTATCTCTCATGTGAAATAGTATTTGCCACAGGTATATTATATTTGGGGATGTACTGTATGTATACTGTAATTTCAGTAGGACTGTGAGCTGGAAGACTCTTATTCCTTCTGTGTTATTTATTGTGGTTTCAAAATTTTAGCTTTGTGATTATTTATTTTTGGAACTCCTGTTTTAAGAATTCTCAAAACAAGACAACATGGGTGTTGGCAGTGAATCCAGGGTGCAAGAGGGTATTTTTTCTTTTTCTTTCTCTTCAATGTGCTTTCTGAAATGAAAAGAACTGAGGAAATTGGCTGAGATGGCGATTTCTTACAAAATTATTGAATCGTATAAATATTGAATAGTCTATAGAATACTTTGTACAGAGGCAAGAACTAAGAGCAAGTGTTTTTAGCTCTTAAATTCATTGCCTTCAAATTTTAGTGTCTTTGAACAATTAAAGTTGATTTTTACTTCTGGAAATGCCAGGTCAGACATTAACCACACAGAGCTCAGACTTATTTTCTATAAGATGAAACTCAGACTTGACTGTCCGAGGACTGGAAGAGACTTTTAAATGGAGCTACCTTGCTCTAGGTATGCTATTCTTTTACCTTATGCACTGAAATTATTTTTCTGTGGTCAGAAATAGTAAGTTTTTATGTTACACTAGTTAATTTTTAAAATTTCTCATCCATATAGCACTATAATTATTTTAATGTTATTCATGAATGTAGGAATTCAAACTGAAAAGTTGGGTAGTAACAGTTAACAGTGGTGGAAAATATTTAATAGTATGAGAATATTCTGTCCTTGAAAACATCTAAAGATTAAAAAAATATATAAACCCTCAGATTGCTACTTAAAGTCCTTTGCATTCTTGTTCCATTCTACCTCTCTAGTAAGTACATTACTCCCCTTCATACAACCTGTAATACAACCAAACTGACCTACTTGGTCTTCCCTGAATTGGCCATTTAAAAATTTTTAAAAAAATTTTTCAGTTAACAAGCATTTATTTTCACTTCTTCATAATCTTCCTTTAATTTGAAAGAAAATAAAAACATTTGTAACAAACATACATAATCAATCAAAACAAATTTTAGGCATTGTCAACATCTAAAAAACATGTTTCATTTTGCATCATGAGTCCATCACCCCTCTGTCAGGAGATAGGTAGCATAAGTTATCATTAGCCCTTGGGAATCATGGTTGGTTATTGCTTTGATTAAAGTTCTTAAGTCTTTCAAAGGTATTGTCTTTTCAGTGTCATTGTAACTGAATGAATTGTTCTCCTGATTGTGGTCACTTCACACTGCATCAGTTCATACAAATTTTCCCAGGTTTTTTTAAAACTGATATCCCTTTCATTATTATTCCATGCAGTATTATTCCATTGCATTGATATGTCATAATGTGTTCAGCTGTTTCCCATTTGATGGCAACTCCTTAGTTTCTATTTCTTTGCTACAAAAAAGGCAGTTATAAAAAGTTTAATACATATATATGTCTTTTTCCTCTTTCTTTGATCTCTTTGAAGTATAGGTATATTAGAGAGATCACTGAGTCAAAGGGTATTCACAGTAGGGGACTTTTTGAGCATGGTATCAGATGTTTCCAAAATAGTTGAACCAGTTAAGAATGCTTATAAACAGTGCATTTGGGTGCCTGTTTTCTCATAGCCCATCCCAACAATTTAATTTTCCTTTTTTGTCATCTTTGCCAATTTCCATTTTTCTCCTTATTAATGATTTGGAGCAATTTTTATATTGCTATTCATAGCTTAAGTGTCTTCATTTGAAATTTGCCTGTTCATAGCTTTTGAGCATTTATCAAATGGGGAATGCCTCTTACTCTTATACATTTCAGTGATATCTATATATCTTGGAAATGAAAACTTTATCAGAGACACTTGCCACAAAGATTTTTTCACAGCAACTATTTCCCTTCTAATTTTAGCTATATTGATTTAATTTGTACAGAAAATTTTCAGTTTTATGTGATCATTGTTGTCTTTTATTTTCTATGATCCTCTTTATCCATTGTTTTGTCATGAACTGTCCATTTTATTTCTTACTTCTGTGCCTTTGCCCCATGCTTGGAAAATGTTTCCTCTTCCATTCTCACTCTTGGAGTTCTTATTCTTAATTCAGTCTTCAAAATCTACCTCACAGAGTTGTGAAGATCAATCCAGATAATATATTTAAAGTATTTAGCACAGTGCCTGGCACATTAAAGGTTCTTAATAAAGGTTTTTTTCCAACCCCTACCCCTGATTCCCCATGTGCCACCTTTGCTAATCCTCCTATGTATAAGTCTGCTCTCTATCATCAAATTATCTTGTATTTATATATGTGTATAAATATTGTCTCTCTTAGTATTTTAAGAGCAGGAACTTTTTTATTTTGTCTTTCATTGTATCATTAGCTCTTAGAGTGGTGCTTTGCACATAACAGACACCTAATGCCTGTTTGTTGAATTAACTTAGATGGAATCATTGTACCTCTACGTTTTTGGTAGAAGAGGAACATATCGTTTCACTGCTAGAAGTAACACTAGAGAGGCAGAGCTCTTTCAACAAATACCTCTGTTTGCATTGCTACCATGAGCTGTTTAGTAAAATACAGTAAGAGTTCTACCATATTTATATTCACATAACTGGAGTACACCTTTTAATCTGAATATTAGAGAAAGTGTTCTCTTCAGTGCCTTTGGCAACACTAGCCTTTTTTTTTTTTAATTTTGAGAGGATCATATTCAAATAAGTAATAAATTAATTTTTTGTGTATTCAATTACATTTTGTTTACATTTTGACCATTTTAAAATTTTAGGTTACTGGATACTAAACTGATGGCAAGCACACAACCTTTTAAGGTAATTTCCAAATCTGAATTATGATTGCCAATTTTCCACAATTTTTCTGTTTAAAAAAAATCCAATACCTTTTGTAACTGAGGTATTTTTGTAACCATTTGACATTTTTCAAGTGCCTGTCATATAATTGAAATGATTAAGTATTGTGGCAAAGGCATTATCATTACCCACTACAGTACTGTAGAAATAGACTCATCTAGAAAAGACCAATTCTGATTATAGCTATATCTGACGTACTAAATATAAAACCTGCCTGCTTAGCATGTTTAGTAAACTTTGACAGCTGTGAGTGTCACTGCAGGACATGAGTTGGCAATACTCATCATATTTAGTATTTAGTGGTCATCAAATATAGTTATCCAATATATTACAATATCCAACAATATTATAATAAATAATTGCTTGTTCTTTGCATTTGCAGGATATTATTAACAACACATCCCTTGCAGAACTGGAAAAGCGATTAAAGGAGGCACCATTCAGTCCCCCTAAAGTTGGTAAGAGTTTAAAGCAAAAAAAAAAATTGAAGCCTCTTGACTATGAATTAATAAACATATTTTATATACTCTTTTTTTTAAGCCTTTATTTGGAGGGCAATTGGGGTTAAGTGACGTGGCCAAAGTCTCCCAGCTAGTAAGTGTGTCAAGTGTCTGAGGCCTAGATTTGAACCCAGGTTCTCCGGACTCCAGGGCCAGTGCTTTATTCACTGCGCCACCTAGCTGCCCCTTGATGTACTCTTTAATGAATGGAAGCTGTTGTGGAATTCACTAGCTAATAACCAACATTATATTGCTGATTTCTGATTAACCATGTCTGTATCCTTTTTAAATGTGTTTTTAGTTGGATAGCTTGATCATTGAGGAGCAAAATAATTCAAATTTATATATCATCACTTGACACTGGTGGCATTTTTCCAAAATTTAAAGGGATTTTTTTTTCCCCTCCAAAGCAAATCCTTTTAATCTAAAGAAATAACCGTTTATGGTTAAATACCAACACTGTAATTTTTTTGTGCCCTTGGCAAGTTTGAGAGCTGCCTCTAGACTGAGAGGAATGGAAATCCCCATACCCTCTGTTAACCTGGTATGGGATTAGAAGCAGAGCAAATAATTAAGGTAGCAATTGAGAAAAGTGAACGTATAGAGGAATGCTTCCAGATTGGGAAACATTTGTTCTTAGTACATCTGATGTATACCCTGTGCTCAGTTCCTTTATTTCTTTTCCAAACTGTATACCTGATTTGTTTATATTGGCCTAATTTCATCATTGTTATGTGCTCTAGAGATATTTCATAAGATTTCTTTAGTTTTAACTGAAAATTTCTAGTCATCAATTATAGACTAATACATTATAACTTTCAAAGTACAATATCTTCAAGCATCCCAGATTATAGTTAATTGTTTCTTTTTATGGATAATTAGCCCAAGTGAAAGGGGCTAAAAGAAAGAAAGAGATTAAAATCATTCCTAATGACTTTGGAAAATATGTGTGTATGTGTGAGTGAAATTGAGCTGTTGGGAGATTTAAGGAATTAAGTTACGTAGATGGAGAACATTTTTGAAAAGATGAAAGTTTCAGGCTTATTCTTATTTAATATCTTTTGAGGTGGTTATGGTGGGAGTTGTGGAGTTTTCCTGCTTCTATGCTGCCATCTTGACTCTGCCCGTCTTATTTAATCTTTTGGTGGTTAGGAAATTCTGTGTAATGAACATTATATTGATATAAAAATGCTTTTTTTTAAAACTACTATTTGATTTTAATATTGTAGCTTTCCTGGCTTTTATCTTAAATGATCAAGGGAATACTATACTGATTTGTCAAACTCTGTTATATCTATTTTTGTATGTTATTTTATGCTTCCATATTGGAACTTCATCATGCCTCTTTTTACAGTATAAGACAAAACTGTCTCAGGTAGACTTCATCCAGATAGGTTTAATTACTCCCTCCCTCCCATCCTCTCTCAACTCCAGGATAACTAACTCTATATAAAATAGTAAAAGGTCTTTGAGTTGGCCTTCTCAGTAAGACAGTTCCATAATATGGACCCTAAGGATATAACATTATTCTGAGGATTTGTTGTGTTTTGGATTCAGTTATGCTTTCACATTTTGTTGCTTAAACTTGGAGATGTAGTACAGAAATTCCCTGGGAAATGTTCCGAATTAGTCATTAATCTTTAACTTTTCAGCAAGTTCAGTCTTGTTAGCTTAGGTTCTATTTGTTAATGTAATCTCTAAGCTAAGAAATACTTTCATGAATTTGGAATGGTTTCAGATGTAGAATTTTGGCATTAGGGTGTTTATTAGTTGGCAGTGTTAGAGATTTGACTTCTGGTTTGGAGAGGGCAAGTTTTACAGTTTCTAAGGTATTGACCATTAAAATCAGATGAAGATATACTTTCTCACTTTTAAGGCTTATAAACTGAAATATTTGAAAATTAGATACTCTAAAATCTTTGATGTTTGATAAAGTTAATATTGTGTAGGTAAGGCATTTGACATTGCTATGGATAGCAGCTGTCATTGGGAATCACATTAACCACATCAAAGGAAGTCTTGGATTGTGGGAGAAATAGGAAATATTTAAACTACTGAAGTATTTTCTTTTTTTTCTTTTTTTTTTTTTTGGAAGGGGAAGGCAGGGCAATTGGGGTTAAGTGACTTGCCCAAGGTCACATGGCTAATAAGTGTCAAGTGTCTGAGGTCGGATTTGAACTCAGGTCTGACTCCAGGGCCAGTGCTGTATTCACTGTGCCACCTAGCCGCCCTGAAGTAGTTTCTTAAGGCATGGCCATATGGGATGTTTTTGTGGAGATTATTAACATGATAGAGTTCAGTGTACAAAGGAGGCATCATTATGTTTCATGACACCCTTGGGAAAACCTTTTTTTTTCTTTCCTTTTAGAAAGTGCAGAAGGATTTCCAAGTTATGATACTGCATCTGAGCAGCTCCATGAAGCAGGCTATGATGCGTACATTACAGGACTGTGTTTCATCTCCATGGCTAATTTCCTAGGTATCATATACATGTCAATATCAAGAATTCATATAATTGGGGGGAAAAACTTACCTGTCCGCCTTTTCCTATGACTCTCTCATTTGGAGGTGGGGAGGGTATATGAGGTAGAAGACGAAGTAGAAAGGGAAACTAGGTGGGAGAACTCCTGAGTAGAGAATCCAATAATTTTCCCTCTCTGAGCACTTTGGACAGTGTGGAACTTGGTTATTATGAGTACTTTCATCCTTTACCAAACTTGTTTGTTGATTTGTATATATTTTTACCTGAATTTTCTTTTTGGAGGGCAGTTGGGGTTAAGTGGCTTGCCCAAGGTCACACGGCTAGTTTTTGTGTTAAGTGTCTGAGGCCGGATTTGAACTCAGGTCCTCCTGACTCCAGGGCCGGTGCTCTATTCACTGTACCACCTAGCCATCCTTACCTGAATTTTCAGACCTCATGTACATGATCATTTATAATATCCTACCTCTTTTTTTTTTTATTAGGTTCTTTTCTCAGTCCTCCAAAAACTCATGTGTCTGCCAGATCAAAACTCATTGAACCTTTTTTTAACAAGTAAGTAACCCATGGGTCCCAGTGCATGCATTATCTGACATAAATAAGAGTGGGATTAAGCATCATGGAAAGTAAATGGTCTGCTGATCAGGGATAATTTTTGAGGAGAATTTATTTTTTGATAAAGTAATTGCTTACCTGTGGTGATGAAGTTATTTTCTTAAATGATAGTATAAACTTTTGGGATCATTTTAAACTTAGCTAATATATTTATTAAATAAGTTGGTAAAAATATAAGATAATTCAAAATATAATGGTATTCTTAAAGATAAAAGCATTATTAAAGCTTTTATATCTAACTTGATTATTTCCAGTTGAAGTATTTTCATTTTGCAGTTCTACTTAATCCCTAAGTTGATTAGATGAAAAATTAACCAATATTAATTGGTCACTTGAATAAAAACATGTTGATTTTTAGAAGATGTTATATATTTAAGCTATGTTTAAGAGAATATGTGGAAAAATCCCATGAATTCTCTTCTATAGTTTTTTAAATACAATCGTAGTAAAATCACACTAATTTGTCCTAATTGGAAGAAAGTCATTGAGTTCTGAAAAAGCCTGGAATTCTGAAACTTTTTCAAAGAATTGTGATTTTATTGCTTTCAAGTATATGTGCTAGCCCAAGGGTTGGAGACATTTTCATGTTGGAAGGCCACATTAATATTTAGCTGTAATAGATAAGGCTGCATTCAGGAAACTTTAATTGGATGTATTTAAAATGTACATAATTTTCTAAAAATGTAAGTACTATGTACTCAGTAATTTCAAAAAATGAAAACTGTTTATTAATTTTAAAGTTAACTAACCTTTTAATGACTTTGTTGGGTCTGCTTTTTGTTGGAAAGCATTGGAATATTTGATTGCAACATGGAGGTCTGCACTTTCATTTGATCCTCTTAGATGGGTGTCAGTCATTTGTGACCTTAAGGGTGTATTGATTTGGGTTAGGTAGGAGAATGTAGATTTGCAGAAATTAGTGGTCGAAAAGCAAAAAAGCATTTTTCAGTGGGTATTCTACTGCGTTTTCCCATATTTCAATTGGATCTTTCTTAGCATCAGGCAATGACTTTAAAACACTGTGTACTGAGAGCGTAATCAGTTTCATCTATAGTTCTTTAGGTGCCTTGGTGATATCAGCGAGGTGAGGCTGAAAAGCTAATTTGAGTATGATGTCATGATTCTCAAAGTCAGTGCACCTTTCATTGTATTCTCTACTTAATAGGTCTATACTAGTTGCGTATTCTTCAAATGATTCACATATATCATCCTGCTCATCCTTGCTAACTGGGGAAAATGTTCATCCAAAATTTCCTTTTGAAGAAGTGTTTTGAAAAAAGATCGTTTTTTTCAAAATGCTTGAATTTTTGGCCATATATCATATGTAGACTCGATTTTATCTTGCAAAGAAATATTCAAGTTGTTTCAGTTTGACATGATATGCAGAAATGCAGCATTCCTATAGAAATCTTCTTTCAGTAATTGACGTTTCTGATTCTATTCTTTACAAAATTTAACTATCTGCTATTGCAGAGATAAAATTTTGTCTAACACCTATCTCTGTGATAGCCAATACACTTTAGAATGATATGGCAAATCCACACTCATTGTTTGACTTCAGCATGTTATGAAACTGATGGTGCTGTGTTGCATTTGCACAAATATAGTTAATAATATTTATAACTTGTTGCAAAGTGTCACTTAAAATAGTAGCTTTGGCATAGAGATTTTGCTGTTGCAGGATACAATGAAAAGAAATGAGAGCACCCGGATTTGTTAGTACTTTTTTTTATCTGTGCAGTAAACCCTTCATGTTTTCTTGTCATGGAAAGTGTGCTATCTGTACATACACTCACTAAATTTACCAACTTCATGACATTTATCTTGAAAGTTGTTGAAGATACCTATTCTCCGTGTTCTGTTCTCAAGAGTGCCCAAAGTGAGTAACTCTTTGTAGCAAAGAAAATCTGTTATCACCCAAATGAGGTATAAAATTTGTGCCGAGTCAGTAGTATCAGCTGATTCCAAAGCAATTGAATTATATACACACACACACACACACACACACGTATTTTAAGTATTGCTTGAAGTTGTTCTGTTAAGTTGAAGGCTAGTTCATGCTGCCTATCAGTTATAGTTCTCTCTTTTTTTTGGAGGGGGGAGGGTAGGGCAGTTGGGGTTAAGTGAGTTGCCCGTGGTCACATGGCTAGTAAGTGTTAAGTGTCTGAGGTGGAATTTGAACTCAGATCCTCCTGACTCCAGGGCTGGTGCTCTATTCACAGCGCCACCTAGCTGCCCCCTATAGTTCTCCTTGAAAGAGGCAGTTGTAGAAACATTATTGGGATCTAAGCATCCTACAACTTTGACAATGCATTCCTTCACAATTTCTACATCATTTCTACATCATTTTTCCTGAGCATATAAGCTACTTTATAAATTGCTTCAGTGGCATTATTTCAAGGTATTATTGATGCTTTATTGCTGCTTGAAAGAATTGTCTTTGCTTTTGCTTTTCATCTTTTAATTTCTTCAGTACAACCTTTTGCACCTCTCCCTCTAATTTAGAATGTTTGTGGTCCTTATGAGTGTTATAATGCTGATGAGCATTAAATTTCTTGATGCTGATATTGTAGTATCACAAAGTAAGCAAATCATTTTGTCTTTAGCAGAAACAAGATAATATTGCTGTTCCCAGTCCTCATGAAAAAATCTGTTCTCTTTCTTCAGTATTCTCTTGATCGTTGATATGGTAGGCTGTTAAGCATACAGTATTAAAAAATACTGTTGAGTTGGGCAACAGTTCACAAATTCCATTCAGACAGAAACACAGTACACTGTTGTCAAAAGCTGATAACCGAGTGGCATACTTGACCCCCATAAACTAAATAATTAGCATAGCAGCTGTCAATTTAATCCTTATGGCTTAGTAATGTTCTAATTATGGCATTCAATCTGGGAGGATTATTTCATTGAAAGTTATTCTATTCTTTGTTATTTAAAATATGTTCATTTAAAAATATAAATATTAAAGATGAACAAAACTATATTAACAAAAATAAAAGGATTTGTTCTATAAAATTTGGATTCAGTTAAAATACTACACTTAAGGACCTAGTAGGCCACATGTAGCCTTGCTGTCTTAAAAATATGCACTGTTTACCCTAATATAGACTGCTGAAGAGGTGTGATGTAAACAACACAAACCCATCACTAGTATTAGGAAGAATAAGTAAAAAAAATATATCTTTTTCACCTTGACATCATTTTTAATACATTAAGCATGGCATGTTACATATAGTTAGATAAGAATAATTTATAATTAGAAGCTTCACATAAATGCTTTACCCTATAAAGGCTAAATATTTCTGTTGTTTACACTTCTATTCTGCAAACTCTCTTGCATAGATAATGAAGAGTAGACAGAATGATCATAGATTCTGAATTTATATAGCAAAGAGAGGAACTTTTATCTGTTATTTTATGTGCGTATACTACAGTGATTACCATTTTGTGCTTTTAAAACAGTTTAATTAACAGGCAGGATGACAGCATATTCTACAAAAGGAACCATTAAATAATTTCTTAAGCTTTGATGCCAGCCATCTTATAGTTCTGCTTGAATTTGACTTTTATTTTATAATAGTTCTTAGTAGAAAAATAGCTTTTATTAGTTTTCAAAACATTTAGTTATCTCTTTCCATTGCAGTAAGTCCCTGTGAATGTAGTAAATATATAACATCTGCTTTACATGCTAAATTTATTTCCATGTCAGCCATATGTACAGATCTATCAAAAGAAAGTTTATAAGTTATATTCCTTCCTTAAAGATTTGCAGTACATTTAATTTGACTTAGTATCATGGCAGATATAATCAAAGAAACTGTTTGCACACAATTTTATTGTAATAAAGAACAATTAACTTGATGAGAATTTAGCTAAATGTAGATGGCTACAAAAAAGTGATTGAGCAGGTTCATTGGGGAAATCATCTCTGAAATCTCTCTGTGAAGCTTTACATAGCCTGTTTAATTTTTCATCGTTTTGTTCCCCTTTATGTTAAGACATTCTTTTTTTCTGAGACATTTGAAAGTCAACCAGGACTTGAAATGTGATGTAGTAAACGAAATTTGTCATACTGTACTAGGATAAGATAATCAAGTACAATCAACTGTTCTTAATCTGTTTAGATAGGGGGAAATACAAATTATTTTGGGTACATTTTGTTTTATGTTATTGACCTTATCCTAATTGATATAACATTTCCTCTTAAATACAGGTATAATTTCTGTCTTTAAAATCTTGATGTTACCACTTATTAAACTGTTTCTTCGAGGAAATATGCTCAGCAGTCATTGAAAGCTATTTGTGCAAATCTGTGGTTTTTGTTATTTTGTGGATATATAAATTTTTATTGATATGAATAAAATCTTGGGGTATATATGTTTGTATCAGTTGTTAGTAAATACAAAATTTACTAAGCATATATTCTTTATACCATTTGAGTGGCTGGCAGACAGCACAAGTGTATAAATATTACTTTGTTCTTCTTAGGCCAGACTCTTGTATTTAAAAGTAAATAAATATGGCTCCTCTCACTGTTACCCATCCTTATCTCAGTCCAAAACAAAACACAAAACCTCAAACCTACCTTATTTTCCATTATCTCAAATTAGCATTCTAATTTGTCTTTATTAATGATCCTTTCTGGGAATTTTAAATAACTGGAGTTTAGGCACTGTGTGAAGACTGAATATGGATTAGAAGGACTTTTTAAGTCCCACATTTCTAGAAAGATGGAGTTTTATTGTAAGGCTTTATTACCTTGCACCATTTTGCTTTTGGTCCCAAGCATCTTCCATATGAATTCCTTGTTTTGTTTGACTTTGAGGGTAGGGTAAAAGTACTGGGAGAGTGTTATATTTTAGTTATTGAAATGAAGTTGAAGCTACTCCTAATGGTGGGGTTATTTTTAATAACATTTCCTCCTGTTTATCTTGGAGACTTTTGTAGTATGGAAAAGATTTACTCTCTTTTATAGCTTTGGTTAGTTTTCATCAATATGTAGGAAAAATAGATTTAAAGCAGATTCTTTGGAAAGATCCTTTTAGTCTGGTACAGGCTAAAAATATTCTTTGCTTTCATATTTCATTGTACCATAGAAAGTACAAAATTACATTTCTGTCTCATTTTTTATGAGAAATAATCTTTTTTTATTTCAGTGGGAGTTTCTTTGGGACATTTTGAATCTTGGTCATGGAATTGTAGACAGACTTTTATCAACTTATTTTTTAGAAAATTGTGTTTCTTTGTTGCTCTAGTTCTCTAAAAATCAGTGGAGTAGAATGTCAGGAGTGCTGGGCGTGGAGTCAAGAGATTGGGACTTCGGTCCCAACTTTCATGCTGACAGGACATAGTTAGCAGGACTTTGGAACAAGTCACATCATCATTTTGGTCTTCAGTTTCCTAAACTTTGAAATGAGGGAGTAAGATGCTTTCCAAAATCCTGTCTAGTTCAAATAAGCCGAAAGACTATGAACGAGACTATAGTTTTTATAGAATTTGAGCTGCCTTCTGTATGTATAATTGAAAAAAAAGATTTCTGTATTTGCTTCATGTAGTTTTTGTGTTATACTATTGTTGCTGCCTGAGATGAGATTGTTTTATTTCCTTTTCATATTTTGAGGACTTTGAACAGTAGAGAAGCAGAGGACTAAGAAGCCCACAAGCAAAATAGTAAAGCTTAGAGATGATGCTAGGAAAGAAGAAGGAATGGCTGTACATTAAATATGATATTATGGGATAAAGATTATTTTTTATGAAACTGAAGAAAATTCATGCTGGGAGAATTTGATTTACATGACATATAATAGGATGATTGGTGGTCAATTGTAACTTTGTAGTAATAATATATATAATCAACTTGGTTGTGAACAATAAAGTGGAGGTAGAATTGCGGTGCCATTTTTAGCACTTGAGGAACATTTCTTCATTCAGCATATGCTCATAAAATATTAGGCAATATCTCACTATTTAAATTGATATGTATATAATAGAGGAATCTAAGATTGCTGTGATCTGGGACACATTTTTCAAAGTGTTAATTTTAAAAATTAATGCAATTCAGGAAGTTTTGGAGAATTTTTAATTTCATGTATTAATGTTGAATTTAGGGGATACATGTTTTTGGTGCCTGAATCCTATTCTCTGAAATGAAGTTGAAGGATTTCTTTCTTTTTGTCTTCTTTACCTTCACATCATTAGCACTAACAGAAGTTTGTAGCTACTTTGCCTTCCATGAGTATGTGCGAGTGAGAATTAGAAGACTATTAAGCAGGCTTGTAACACAGTTGAAAGAGTGCTGGAATTGGAGTGAGAGCTTGGTTTCAATCCTGGCTCTGGTATTTAACAGCTCTTGGACCCTGGGGAATCGTATAACCTCCATCAAGTCTTGAGAAAAACTAGAGATAATAATACACAGGTTTTTTTGTGAGGAAAACATTTTGTGCACCTGAAAGCTGTATATAAATATGAAATATTAATAGAATGAGTGTTGGGGAACTGTAATTAATATGCATTTGGAGAGCCGTGCTTGATAACATTTTACTGTAAATTTCTCTCTGATAGGAAAAATCTCCTTAAAGCTATTTGGTATTTGCATGCTCATTCTGATGAGGAACAGATCCTGACATTAGAAAAATGAACAACATAAAAAATATTTTTTTGAAAAATTACAGAATAATGCGTTCTACTGGTAAATAAAGACTAGATCAGAGGAATTTTTCAGGTATTAAGTTAATATTGAGACTGTTTTATTTAAAACACTCTACCTTGTAAAAAAAAACACATTTCTTTATTGCCGAGCAATTATTAATTCTTTGGATGTTGTTATTGTAGGGTACAGCCTCTATCCAGTGAAGACATTGAGAGCGCTCCCTTTTTGACATCTTTTTTGTAGACTTCAATTGATGTGAAAATATGACAGTGTATATAGTGAAGAAAAAGAGGTGACAGCTATCATCCATGCTGCACAGAAGTGATGAAGTAACTTGTCCAAAGTCGCATTGTTTTGGTGGCATAGCCCTGGTTTTTGGGGAAGCCAAGTATCTACTTTCCCCCATTCCCTTCATAATTTGGAGAAAAGCAGAACTAAAAGCCTGAAGAATTCTCCTTCACTTGACCTTTTTATTACCTTTTCTTCCCAATAATAAAAAGGAGCTGGAGTAAGGAAAGGAAGAGTTAAAGGGGAGAGTCACCAATTCACACTATCAGTATTTATCTCACTACTATGACAATACCTTTCCCAGCGGAGTATTTGGGTCTGCCTTTAAAGATTAGCGCAGCACATCACATTTTAAAATGAGAGGCTGACTCATAATACAATTTAAAATTAATTGTGTCATCATAATCTTTGTTTCTTGCCTTCACAACTTTAAACATAATTCTAAAATGTAGTTGCTTTTTCTAAGTATTCATTTGCCTGAGTCCATAATATATGAAAACATCCTGCATATCCGTAAATATGGCTTTTGTTCAGTGTAAAATTTCCAAATGTGTATTTAAGCAAATTGCATTGCATGAGTTACCAAATGGAACTACTTTGCTGCAACGTACTTTGTGACATAGATTTCTCTGAGATAGAATCTAGGAATGCCACTACCAAGAAGACATTTTCATTTTTGTATGATGGGTATCTTTGTTACCTTGTACTTCAACTTTCCATCTCCATATATAACCTGTACTTTGTGTACAACAGCTGATCTTTAAATGTGGTTTGCTGTTTAGCTCTAGCCATTGACAGAAAAAACAAAGTAAAAAAAATCTACTTACTGTTGACTTGATGACTATATTTTAACTCTTTATATGCCTCACTCCATCCTGTATTTGAGACACACAGCTATTGCTTTGACTAACATTACCCAATTTGATTTTGTTATGGAACAATGGGGCAAGTATTGACACAGTTTATAGACTGTTCAAGGGACTGTGTTGGTATGTAAAGCCCCCGAACTAAAGGGGAGGTCAGAGGAATTTTATAGTAAAATAGAGGAAATTAAGTTTCTTTTCATACCTAAAACCGTCAGATGCAGTCACTGTTATTGATGCTTAATTTCCATGTTTAATATTTTAGTGAGAAGACTATCACACTTTTTCTCATGAAATACCTTAATTGTTTATATCATATAAAACACAGGGAAATGCTTATTTAGTCTTGTTCACTATAGTATTTTTTTAAAACATCTTTGCCAAGCGTGATTCAAACACCACTTCCTACATGAGATCTTTCCTCATCCTAGCTGCTAATGCCCCCTTCTGTGCAGTTTGCTGTGTATTTATCTTGTATACATGTATATGTGGACATGTATTTTCTCAGAGAATGAAAGCTTCTTGGGGGCAGAAGCTGTTTGATTTTTGTCTTTGTTTCCCTAGTCCTGTTACAGAGCCTGACACATAGTAGTAGTAATAAATACTAATATTTGTAAATACATATAATTAATAAATACTTTTTGATTTATTGAAGGAGAAAAGATTTTGAACCACTGTTTGTCAGCTGTTCATATTAGGCACCTTGTTTTGTCTCAGGCACTTCAGTGTTTCAAAAGCACAAATCTACTTGTACTCTAAATACCCTTATGTTTACATTTAATTATCTTAAGTTTAAGTGAAGCGAATAATATAGGGACTGCCTTGGAGTCAGAAAGACTGGAGACAAGGCACTTTATGTCCCGGAACTATGTACCTCTCAAAGGACATAAGTCATAGTGGCTCTGCATAAGGAGGGAGTTTCCATACCATGAGTACCTTATATGCATGAAATGATGGATCTAGTTCCTTTCCTCTTTCTCATCTGCCCTTCCTTGAAAGATATCTAAATCTTTAGGCACATAAACTCTCATATTTTAAGTTATTGGATAAAGAATTCTAAGTTTGCTTATATAACAATTTAGTACTTATGTATAACTTTTATATTGTTATAGATTCAGGGCAAATTATAAGTATTTAATACTGTTACTGGGGAAAGTCAGAGAGAATACCTCATTTTTCTTGTCAGTTGGTGCCACATATAAGCTTTTTGGTGTAATTGTGTATTTTGGGGTTGTGTGTTGACAGAGGGGGAAAGAGCCAAAGTGCTCAACTCTATAAAGTCTTTTTTTAATAGGATAAGAGTGGCTCAGTGAGCTTTTTGAGAGAATACTTCATGGTGATCTGTATTTTACTTTAAAAGATTTCAATCAAAATTGAATTATGAGGGAGAAACCACCTGCCTTCTAATGTTGTTTGCAGTTTTTTAGGATTATGAGGAAATAAAAGAATGGCAGCTAGATCCTTTCCTTCAGCTTATTTTCTGGAGTTAGCACATAAAGCTGAAGCAATGCGTTTCAAGTACCATCTTCCAAGACTCTTTGGTGATTACTGTGGGGAGAGTTCAGGAGAAGATGAAGACAGAGGCAAGATAGGAGAAAGCAGCAAGCTGATAAGTGGCATTCACCCACAACATGCTGTAGAAGCAAATATCCCCAGAATTTAAGGGTGTTAGTTTAATTCTCTTAATGGTAGCAGCACAGGGGAGCTAGATGCATCACCATCCTTTTAAAAATAGTATTTTATACCCTGTAGGCATCTTCAGAAGTGTAACTTAAACCATGGGGAGATACAGCTCAACCTACTTTTAAGTTCCATCAAATCAGCCGCCGTGCCCATTCATTTCCAGATAAAATGAGCCTAGATAAACAGACACTTTAAAAATGAGGTCCATTTTGGGAGTCTTTGCAAAAATATGCAAAGGTATATTCAAAAGCGAGTACTTTGATGAATTGTAATGAGTACAGTCTTCTGAAGAAGTTTGAGGAGGCAGTGAGCCTACTGAATTTGTTATCACTCAATACAGTATGGCATTGGTCCCACATATATTTATTAAAGCTGTCTCCTCTTCCTTGTGCCTATTCGCCTTTTTCTCTCATTGCTCCAAATCACTAACCTAAGACTCCTCAAGTATCACCTTAGAATAGGTACTTCAAGAGTAATTTGCAAGTAGAGACCGCCATGAGGCAGAGAGAAGGGGAAGGAGAGTATTGCTTATTAATTTATTTTCTGGCTTGTCTGACTTCCTTATTGTATCTGTTCTGATTTTTTAGACTATCTCTGAATCAGTACTTGTTTTCAAGAAACCATTACTGAAAGGTTTGTCTTAGGTTATCATCTTTTGTCTTGCATTATTGTTCTTAATTACCAAAAAGACTTGATTTTAAATAAGCCAGCCTTGTGTTTGAGGGTTAGTCTGAGTGAGAAACCTTAAATGGCACTCACCTAAACTCATCCTAGAGCCCTGGCATCATCAACAGTACTGACACTTAGAAAGCAGTATGAGACTGTCCAAAACACCAAGCTGTCATGATGTGGTGAAGATGCTTTTATTGCTTTACAAAAATTTCTCTTCAACATAAGTATTGACTTAATATAGAAAAATAATATCAACCCACACATCCATATTTTAGCAGCTTATCCTCTCCATTAGGAGGAGATTAGCAGGGAAGTGCATGAAAGTAGCCTTGCCTTGTACTCACTGGGCATAAGTTGTTCAAAGCAAGCAGGTGAGTAGCTTTTTTAAAGGATCCATTGTTATCCTGTATTAAGGAACAACAGTCTCAAAATAGAGAAATATACTCCAGGAACTTACTGTTTGTATTTAAAGAAAGATAATTTTTGTTTTCACAAACTAACCCATGGGTTTTTAGAGTTCTTGGTGACTTAAATGTCTTGAGCAATCATTGTGTTAGTTTACTTATATTGTAAAACCTATCTTTCTGCATGACCTATAGATATAACCTCTGTTGAATGACCACTTCAACGTTTTTGTTCCTATGTAATCTAGATATAGTTTGATATGGTTCATTAGGTGAGTACTCTTCAGATGAACTTTCCTTGCATTAGTGTTGGTAATGCTACATCTCTGTTCAGAGGAGAGCATATTAATTGACCCTGGGAAACAAATGTCAGCACCATTCTCTTTGTCTAAAGAGCAAGTGACTTGATTGAAAATTGTGTACACAGCTGACTAGAATTAAAATGATTCTAAAACAACTTTCTTCTGTGCATTCACTCATATTTTGCACAGAAGCATTACTGAGCATTCAAAATAAATAGTCTGATTTGGGACACATTGCTGCTTGCTTTTTCCCCCCTGACTATAAAATTAGTTTTTCATAGCCCATAAATATGTATAATGATGAGCCTTAGCATACAAGCTTCTTATGCAGTGCTTTTATTGCTGTGGCCTGGAGGAAATACCAAGACTATTTGCAAGTACAGTAGACTTGGTGAGTCATTAAATGTTTCAGTTTTCAGTTGAAAGGTACATAGTGAAGCTAAATTCTAAATTAATTCTTCACTAAAATTGCATTGAGATTGGATTTTACTCAGTAGTTCTATCTTCTAGTTTTCATTGGGGTGAGAGCAGCACTATTTCAGCTGAAAACATATCTATAATGCTATGTGTGTGATCTCTCTTCAGGGGAAGTTTATTGGAAAGAAGAGTGTATAGTTTTGATGACAGCAGGTAAAATGAAATCTCTATTTTGGCCTGGTATATGAAGTAACTAACATGTTGACAGAGAGATTGAGAATTTTGATGACTTGAGATTTTGCTTTATCAGAGAAATTTGAATAGGTTTTCTTCTTTGTGAAAATGTGCTTTGACATTTTAAGTCCACACAGCTCACCAAAGGTCCTTTTGAATGTGTGTGCGTATGTGTGTCTGTATGTGTGTATTAGGCTCTGAGTATTCAAGGATCTCCTGACCAGAGACTCTTAAGTTTGTGTGATTCTGACAGTCTCTGTCTCAGGTTCAATGATTCTGTGACTTCCTGGTGGTGATCATTATATCTGAATTCAGGTGGCTGGAAAGACTTGGTGCATTTGTCTCTTAAGATATTTTTGTACCTTACCCTTCACAACAAGCATGGAAAGACTTCTCTTTTGAATTGTGTCTATAGCTAATTGGATTCCCTGCCTGTTGTTTGTTCCTAACCTGCCTCTTAGCTGCATGAAGCCTTTCCTTATAGAAAACTTGCTTGAGGTGGGTTTTAGTATGGCTCTGCTACAGTTTCCTAGCAAACAATTATTTTGCTACATTATTTGAAACTTTAATTTAGTCTGTTTTAAAAATATCTCTTCTGCTCACCTTTTTGGTGGTTAACTATGATTTGGGTAGCTGGTTTATCAGCTAACCACTGCTTTGGGATTTGTGAGAGATAGTGACAAGTTGAAGATAACTCCTAGGTTGCAAGCCTAAGGGTCTGGGAGGATGGTTTTGCCCGTCACAGTAACAGGGAAGGTAGGAGAGCAGAAAGTTTAAGGGGAAAGACAATGAGTTCAATTTTGGACATGTTGAGTTTAATATGTTTATTAGAGGGGTGGCTAGGTGGTGCAATGAATAGAGCACTGGCCGTGGAGTCAGGACGACCTGAGTTCAAATCCAGCCTCAGACACTTAACACAAAAACTAGCTGTGTTGACCTTGGGCAAGTTGTTTAACCCCAATTGCCCTAAAAAAAAAAAAAGATGTTTACTAGTTTGAGAAATCTGAAAGGCAGTTGGAGATGCAAGATTGGAAGTCAGCAGAGAGTTTGGGGCAGGATAAATAGATTTCAGCATTACCAGTGTAGAGAGATAGTTATTAAATCCATGTGAAGTGATGAGATCGCCTAATGAAATGGTATATAGGGAGAAGAGAAGAGGGCCAGGGACAGAACCCTGAGGGACAGCTTTGAATACAGAGTATGATGTGTGTGAGAGGATCCAGCAAAGGAGACTGAGAAGGAGCAGTCAGATAGTGAGGAAGACAACTGGGAAACTGGTGTCCTTAAACCTAGAGAAAGAGATTATCAGAGAGGGAGTGGTCAGCAATGTCAGAGGCTTTTGAAAGATTTAGGAGGAGAATGAGGATTGAGAAAAGACCATTGGATTTGGTAATTGAAAGTTCACTAGTAACTTTGGAGAGAACAATCTCTTTTTACTTACCTATTTTTTATTTTAAGTAGTATTTTTTCCAATTATATATAAAGACAATTTTTAACATTTTTTACAAAATTTTGAGTTCCAAATTTTTCTCCCTCCCCTCTCTCCCTAAAGTGGTAAGGAATTTGATAGGTTATATATGGGCAATCATGTAAAACATTTCTATATTAAGCTATATTAATTAAACACAATCTATATTAAAATCATTTCTATATTAAGAAGAAACAGAATGAAAGGAAAAAAATTCACAAGAAAAGTAATGTTAAAATAATATGCTTTGATCTGCATTCAAGAGTCCCATCAGTTATTTCTGTGGATGTGGACAGCATTTTCTGTCATGAGTCCTTTGTAATTGTCTTGGATTATTATGTTGCTAAGAAGAGGTAAATTATTCACAGTTGATCATCCAGTTTACAACTGTACCAACAGTGCATTAGTGTCCCAGTTTTCCTATGTCCTCTCCAACATTTATCATTTTCCCTTTCTGTCATATTAGCCAATCTGATAGGTGTAAGGTGGTACCTCAGAGTTGTTTTAATTTACTTTCGGAGAGAGCAGTTTTGGTGGAGTGATAAAGTTGAAAGCCAGACTGTAAGGGATTAAGAAGAGTGAAAGGGGAGAAAATGGAGGAACCTGTTGCAGATGACCTTTTCAAGGAGTTTAGTTACCAAAGGCAGAAGAGAGATAGGACAATAGTTGTCAGGGATGGAAGGATCAAGTGAGGGTTTTTTTCAGGATGGGGGAGACAGTGGCATATTTGTAAAACAGAAGGGAATTAGTCAATAGGGAGAGATTAGAAATAAATGAGAGACTGAGGACGACAAAGAGGATAATATATTGGAAGAGGATGGAATGGGATCACTTGAATAAGTAGATACGATAGCTTTGGTAAAGAGTAAGACCACTTCATTGTGTGAGACAGTACTGAAGATAATGGCAGAAGGTATCTTCTTTGTTGTTAATATCAAACAAATGGTAAAATATTCATGAAAAGAGACAGGAATTACATTAAGGATCTAGAAACAGGCTTTTTCTTGACTTTTTTGTCCACACTTCTGTGGTCACATACCACCATCATAGAAATAAGAACAAAATTTTATAGAATTGTGGGTTTGAGTGAATAGCTTTTGATATCTAAAGATGAAAGACATTCTAATTATTCCTAGTTCACAGTGAAGAATAGCCTTTCATATGTATATCAAAATTTTTGCTTGTTTACAGTTTTTCCCTGTTTTCACTTAAAATTTAATGTCATGTAAGGTGATTTCTATGTAAAGTATTTCAGACTTTCATTTTAAAGAATCACCGTAGGGGTGGGTAGGTGGCGCAGTGAATAGAGCACCAGCCCTGGAATCAGGACGACCTGAGCTCAAATCCGGCCTCAGACACTTTAACACTTAACTAGCCGTGTGATCTTGGGCAAGTCACTTAACCCCAATTACCCTCAGGAAAAAAAAAGAATCATTGTAGACTCTATGACAGCCTGCCTGTGTGTAGTATACATTCACTTAAAAGAGATTTATTAAAATTTCAAAGACCACACATTTTTTTCTAGCATAATGGTCTGCAAGCAGCATTTTACAAGGCAGATGAGAGTTTGCTAGGAGTTTGCCTTGGTTTGTATTCCCAAAAGCAAAGCTACAAATACAAGACTTTATTTTACAGTCTCATGACTTTCTCAATATATTGTTGGCTGCCAAATTGCATGCAGTGTGAGGTTTCAGTGTTTTGACGTGGTTTGAGTCCCTCTTCCAATGTCCAAAACCAAATCACTGAATTGGAGGCTTAGGAAAAAGTTAAGAAAAGCTATTAATAAATTGTACATAAGGACTTTCTGTTTGGTTGAAATAATAAGTAGACGATGTTGTTTGGATAGTTTTTTGTCATTTGGGTATTTTAATTAGAAATTAATTTTAACTAAAAAAAGCTTTATATAATAGAAACAATTTGCTGTAGGGTGTAATAATTTGACTATCAAGGAGGAGAGAATAATTAACAGTGTCAGAAGCTATAGAGAAATCAAGGAGAGTAAAGATTGAGAAAAATCTATTGGATTTGGTAACTAAGTTCACAGGTAACTTTGGAGGGAGCAGTTTCATTGGAATGATAAAGTTGGAAGCCATATTGTAAGGGGTTAAGAAGAGAGTGAGATCACCTACCCAGCAAAATTGAGTATAGTGTTCCAGGGGAAAATATGGTCATTCAGTGAGGTGGAGGACTTTCAAACATTCTTGCTGAAAAAACCATAACTGAAAAGAAACTTTAACACTCCAACACAAGAAGCATGAGAAGATAAACATGGAAAAGAAATCATAAGGAACTTATCAAAGTTGAACTGTTTACATGCTAACATGGAAAAGTGACAGTTGTAACTGATGAAACTCTTCTCAGTATGAGGATAGGGCAAGGGAATACAAATGTATATATACATATACATACACATATATTTATGTAAGAGGGTTTATATATGCATATAAGCACATATCTGAGTATGTATAT
>CM053583.1:283920407-283940377 GCA_028627135.1 Pseudochirops cupreus | reverse complement strand
AAAATCCTTCTTCAGCTGATCTCTAGCTTTAAGGCAATCTTCATGTTTATTGGAAGCTTTTGGTGGGGGAGCTCTGGCTGCGCTGTCCTCCTGCAGCTCTCTGCCTTGGTCCTTCTTTTCCCCAAAGAAGGAATCTAGGGTTTGGTTGCTGTTCTTACTTTGCTTCTTATGCTTATTCTTATTCATGGTTGGTCAGTCCGTGATTTTTTTTTTAATCTCTGTGGAGCTCTGCTTCCAGAGGGGAAAGCTCTGTCCCAAATCTCTGGGGTCCTCCCAGCTGCCAGAGCCCTTAGGAAGTTGCTGGGTTCTTCCCCCACTTCTGGCTCACTGAAGATAAATGAACCACAAGACCAAAGCCCAAGACCATGATCCGGATCCAGGCCACTCAACGTGAGAGCACTTGGCCTCTGAACGATCGCTTGGATGACCTCGCAAGCCCCACTGACCTAATTCTGGATGCTGCCGCCAATCCACTCACCCGAAGCTCCAGCCGGGGCTCAGCTCCCCTTGTTTAGCCACCCCTGGGACACAGCCGTGGCTTCTGGCCAGGCTGGTTTCGGTTCACAGTGCTGATATGGTTCCTCGTAGCCAAGCTTACTTTAGTGGAAAGTATATTTGTGTGCGTTTTGGAGTTCTAGAATTAGTTTAGAGTCATATTTTATGGGTATTTTGGGGTGGCTATGTGAGAGCTGCGATATGTTGCTGCTCCTATGCCGCCATCTTGGCTCTGCCCCACCCTGGGTAGACTCTTAAGGAGCCTTGATATCTGTAAGGCTTGTATTGGACAAGCAGGCCAAAATCATCTGACACAGAGCAAATCTGTGCTAGAAAATGGAGTCTTATATACAGAAAGGTTGTGGGAGGAATCTAGGGGTGGTCTAGGGGAGGAGTTTGGGTAGGGTCTTCAGGAGGAGTCAATGAGATCAGACTCCAGTAATGAGTTTGGGGAGGGTCTTCAGGAGCAATCAATGAGGTCAGACTCTAGTAATGAGTGATTAAGGGTGGGAAGTCACTGGAGGCTACCTGGAGACTTCAGACAATGCTGGGCTAGGCCAGTTCAAGGGTGTAACAGATTTGTGTATAGATCTTTTGGGAGGATCAAGAGTGGGAAGTTGCTGGACAAAGGAGGGATGGAGATTTGGGCAGAGCCACAATGAAAGGCCTGTGGCCTCAGGCAAATGCTTCATCAAATGGGAAGATTCAAGGAGAGAGGGAGTTCCCAGAGCCTGTACCCCATCACTTTGATTAATGTGATTATTTCTCATATTAGTGCTATCACTTGTTAAATAGATCACTACACTCTAGAAACAAGCCTTTATTGTAGGGTAGTGACAACAGTCTAATACAAGACTTATTCCAAGGATAAAGTAGTTTTTAATTGATGTCTTTTCATTATCAAAAAGTAGAAATTTTGTAGAGTTTTAGTTGAGTAAATAAAAGTTTAAAAATCAATAAAAACAAAATTGTTTTTAATGAAGAGAAAAGAGAATTTGGACGATTAGGAGAGCAGTGAATAATTTACAACAGCAATTTGCTTTGAGAGAAGTAGGACAAGAATCATGATCTAAGACATGCATAAAAAGTAAAATAAGAGGCAAACAAATAATTTTAAGAATGAGGGATAACTTGCATATAGCATGAGTGTTACTTAGTGATGGGGTGCTTGGGTGCCTGTGCTTGAACCACAGTTTGTGAAATCACATATCTTTCTAGCCACAAGTCTCCCTAGTCCCAAAACACTGTCTCAGGCAGTTTCCCCCTAGCAGCATGCCCTAACAAAATACTTAACTCTCTTCCTGTTACAGTGGTAAGCTGCATCTGTAGAATTTAGTGGTTTGACCCAACTGTGTACAGGTATCTGTCTATCACATATATTGTAGACTCAGTCATATGTATACTCCTTAGCTCATTATAAACATCCTGGATCCCTTGTTAGCTTGGGACATATGTGTACTCCCAACATCCATCTTGTCAAACAGGACATTGATGGGTAACAGACTGGGCACTTCTCAGTCAGCCCTGACTGCTAGTTGACTTAGTGACATTTCAAGCCTAAAAACATACTTCCATGCATCCCCTCCTTGGGCTATTTCCCAGTGAATTATGGGCAATAGGCCTGTGCAGTTGATGTTAAAAGTGCATGTCCCTTTAAGCACTGACCACTCCTTAACTCTTCACTAATCCCACCCTTACTCACCTAGTTAGCATAATTGGCACAGATTATACTATGGGTTATTCTATCAAAATATACCTATGCCTCCTTTAAAGTCGCAGGTTCCCCAAGACCTCCTGCCCTCTGTATAGCATAACAATAAACTTACCAACATGACTCAGAATGCTTGAGTGTGAGAATTCATTCCAGATTGTCCACCCAGGGACTCTGGTCACTGGGGGCCCTGAAACACCTATACTTATCCCTTGTTACTCAGTATCCAAGAAATATTAAAAGGCAGAGAGGAAATCCTTCAGTCCATTGAATATATCTACTATGGAGGATTTATGGAAATATGTGGAAAGGAATTTGAAGATGAGAAGTGACCATATAGCAGACATCATGAATCTATTTAAATGTAAAATTTATCTTTGATATTTTTAAGAGCCTTCTCATTTAAGAAACAAAAATAGAAACCTATGTTATAATTACCTCCTATCTTACCATCATTGGGATGCAGAAATACTCATAACAGCTCGTAACATTCTTTATCTTTTGTTTGATACTTTATTATTCAAAGCCAGAAAAAGTCATTGTTTAGGATGAATGAATTAATAAAGTATTTGCTTTGCTTAACTAGGATAAGTACTGGGAATACAAAGAGGGAAAGGGAGACAGTCTTTTCTCTCAGGGAGCTCATGTTCTTATTAGGAGACAACACAAGGTTTCAGCCGTAAGGTCCTGTAGTTCTTAGAATACAGTGTCAAAGCAGATAATAATTCCACTTTAATATCATTTGTGCTGATAAAATCATATCAGTTTCTGATGTTGAACTGTTGGATAGTGTTTAACGACTTAGATGGCAAGAACTTTCTTAGGTTATTACTTGTTAATACTTGTATTGATTTATCATTGGCTAAATGGCTGTGTTGCTTTGGACTATTTTAATGGTGCTTATTGACATTAGCCAAAGCTCTTTTTCTATATGTGGTCACTAAATAGTCCACGTTAATATTTTTTCTTATATAAATGGCATTTAACTATTGCTAGGATTTGTGGAATAAAGTTGTTTCTGTTCATAATATTTATAGAATCTTATATTTCCTTTTCTTTAAATTAAAATATAATATGGCCATGACCATTTCTCCTTTCTTGTCATCTTAGGTTATTTCTTATGAGGGTCATGGATATCCCATATCTCAATTTGGAAGGACCAGACTGTAAGTGATTTTCATTTCTTTGAATTTGAAAAATTCAGTATGTGGTATTTAGCACTAGCTGATGAAATATCTCTCAAGAAAGCTCCTGATTCATTTTGACTCTGTGGTTAGTGTAATTAAATTAATAGGGCCCTTCAGCTTTGATTAATTTCTACTTATATTTATTTTCCATTGCTTATATGATTTGAAGTTTCTTTTTCATGTGCTTTCTAAAGTATTTCAATCAGAACTCTGGTTTCTTGATTTCCTCCAGATTTTTATGACCAGTGTGACAAACACATTTGTAGGGGATCACAGGACTTCCCAGGCAGGATCAGGGAGGTAGCCTGGACGAGCTCTTGGTGTCCACTGCTTTCCTGGAGGACCCTTAGAAGATACACATGATATACCCATTAAAACAGCAAACACCTTCTCAGTGAAAGAATTCAGAAACAGACTGTGCAGAGGAAGGTGTTTATTACACTTCCAGCAAGGATTGCTCTCTAGGAACACACCCACACAGTTACAGAAGGAGTGAGGTTTTATAGTTCTGTCCTTCCTGGTAGACTTAGAGTTAGTCAAATTCCTCAGATTCATCACTTTATTTCCCTACATTCCTGCAATATAGGCAGATTATATGCAGATTACATAGGTGTGGTAGTGAGGATACTTGTGACCAGGCTTGCCCTCTAAGGTCCCAGCTGTTTGCCACAGCCCTACCTTTCTAGTTCCCTCTGGCCATTGTCATAGTTCCAGGAAGGCCACAGTGTTAGTAAGATAAGCAAGCTTCCCCGCAGCGATTGATTGATTATCTTCCAATAACTTTTGTGGGAGCAAAACAAGATACATAATATCACCTCTTACACTAGTTTATATAAGAAAAATTAGACATCTGTTTTACTTATAGTTATTCAGTAAACTCGGTAGTTCTTCCACCATCATCTTATAAAAATATTAAAAAGCCTACAGCTAGTATTTGGTGATTTTTCTCCCATTAAAAAACTTATGGAAAAGCAATATATTTAGAAGAAAAATGCTTATCATTTTTCTCTTTCTTCTGCCTGTCTCATTCATCTTCCCCTTTTCTGCTTCACTTAGATAATGTGCCTTAGTGGTGAAGAATTGAGAGACTTATATTTAAGTGAAACTGCTGCATGTAGGTTGGGCAGTGAGTTATTTAATCTCTTCTAAATCTACATATGGAATGAGCAGATTAAAATGAGAAGAAATGATTCAGTGAAAGATCCTGAACAAAGAGATCTTTATATCTTCAAAAATACAATTAATGAGAGTGTCAAGGAGATTTTGTAAAAAGAAAGAATATTCTAACATAAGGATTCTGGGAGGTTCTCACAGTGTAGACAGTTGGGTGGCACAGTGAATAAAGTGTTGGGCTTGTAGTCGGGAAGACCTTAGTTCAGATGTGACCTCAGACACTTTTTAGCTGTGTGACCCTGGGCATTTCATTTAACTTCTGTTTGCTTAAGTTTCCTCATTTGTAAAATGATGAAAATGATAGCATTTATTTAATCCTTACTACTACCAGGTAGTTGTAAAGATTAAATGAAATAATTCTAAAATGCTTAGCACAGTGCTTGGCACATAGTAGACACTATAAAAATGTTAGCTATTTGTTGTTGGTATTATAATTATAATTATTACTATGGTAAAAATTGAGGTCCCATGTAAGATGATAGTCTTATTATTGAGTCATTGTTCTTGAGTACCGTTTGTTAATCATGTAACATTAATAGAGAATCCCCAGATTAATCTGGACTTGGTATTTAACCAGAAAATGTCTGTTGTAGCAAAATAAATTAAAGAAAGTATTAAAGCCTCTGGTTGCCTTTGGAATAAGAAATATAGTAAATGTACTTGAGTCACCTTTCAGATGTAAACCTTCCATTAAAAATGTATCTCATAGTGCAACCTAAACGAGATCATGTTCTACATGTGACATTCCCCAAAGAATGGAAAACCAGCGACCTATACCAGCTTTTTAGTGCCTTTGGTAAGTGACTTGAAGTTAGATTTACTTTTGTAGTTTCTTTCTTGTTTTCTTTCTTTCTTCCTTTTTTTTGCTTAGATGGTAAGAACTGTGTAGAAAGCATCAGTTTAGGAATAAAGACATGTTATATGCAAGGTTTAACCTTGGTTTTCCTCATTATAGCATAATGTAAATTTTTATAAAAACTATTAGAATTTTAATATTTAGGAAAAGTCACAACAAAGCAAGATAAACTTATTTTTGATGTAGCTAAATTTATGTTGCCGTGGGAAACAAAGAAGTCTAGACAAAGGATGGCATCTCTGTTTCACACTCCTTGCTTTTTATTTTTTTTTAAAGTATATCATAAATTCTACACATTGCTTTCAAAGTGGTCTGACTTATTTCTGCTTTTTTCTGATCTTCCTCAATTCTTTGCATTTAAAACAGTGCTTGCAGAGGCAATCTAAGATACCCTTTTTTATTTTAGTTTTTTTTTTTTAACTCCTTCTGGATCAGGAATTTTATTAGCACTATGTTATCATATGGCTTCTTCAAATTACTCAAATAAATTTACCTTTTTAGCTATCTCTCAATTCTTGTGTTTGTATTTGAGAATTCTGATTCAGCTCTTATATTTTCATCAGAAATGGTTTAAAATCTTCTATTAAAGATCAATTTTTTTTACCTATATGTTCAACTTTTCTGGTTAAGTTATTCTTGGTTGTAAGCCTATATTTTTAAACTTTTGGAATGTTATATTCCAAGATCTCCTCTCATGTAAAGTTAAAGCTGCTACATCTTATGTGAACCCAGTTCTGTGGTGTTTGAACTTCTGGAGGCTTACAGTATTTTTTTCTTTGACCTAGAAACTCTGGATTTTGGCAGTAACATTCCTAGGACTTTTCCTTTGGGGTTTACTTTCAGGAGGTGATTGGTAGATTTTTTCAAACTTTGTTTTGCCTTCCAGTTCTAATAGATCTAAATAGTTTTCATTCCTGATTTCTTGAAATAGAGCAGCTAGGCTTTTTTAAAAACTATTTCTTCAGTCTTTTACTTTTCTTCTCATATTCCTTGCTGTCTCATAGAATCATTGATTTCTGTTTCATGTATTTTAGCTTTTAAAGTACATATCTTGGATAAGGTTTACCACCCACTTTTTCTTTTAAGCTATTTATCCTGCCTCTAGTTCTTTACTCAAAAGATTTTATTTGTTTTTGTTCTCTTGCTTCATTTTTTTCCCTAGATAATAATATAGCCTTGTGGAAAATCTGCTTTTTTCTTTGAGTTTCTACCTACATTTGTATGTGCATCTTCTTTTTGGAGATCTTTAGCTTAGAATGAATTTTTTTATATCAATTGGTGTTTTCTTTGATGTACTAATTTCTCAAGCTTTTAGTTTCTGGATTGTGGTTTCCACCATTCCTAGGTTTTGTCTGTATTGGGCCTTTGTGTGGAAGAGCCATTGGGCCTCTGCCGTCCTAGTTTGAATATTGTTGCTCTGTTGGTTACTGCCCTTTATGCTGGGCCTCCTCCAGGCTTCTCAACTATGAGGTTTTCTGATCACATTGGAACTTTCTTACCTCATTGGGTCTTTCTTAGGAGCTCAGTTTTCTTAGTGTGGAAATAGAGGCAAAAAGTGTTCTGTCTCTTTTCTCACTGGGAAGGGCTAATTCTGACTTTTTTGAGAGCAAGGGTGGCCCTTATTGCCTGTGAGCTTCTGGCTTATTTTTTTGTGCAGTTCTGGGTTAGAAGAAGTCACTTATTCTGATTTCTTATTGAATTTCTTTATTTGGTCTGGTTTATACTTAAGGGTTTTTCTATGGGAATAGAGGGCAAAAAGTGTTCTTGCAGGCAAAACGTGTTCTGTCTCTTTTCACTGGAAAGGGTAGTCCTGATTTTCCTGAGAGGAAGGGTGACTCTTTCTTATTGCCTGTGGATTTTTGGCTTATTTTTTGTGCAATTCTGGGTAGAAGAAGTTACTCATTCTACTTTCTTATTGGATTTCTTTTATTTGGTCTGGTGCATACTTTTGTGGGTGGGAGGGCAATTGGGGTTAAGTGACTTGCCCAAGGTCACACAGCTAGTAAGTGTGTCAAGTGTCTGAGGCTGGATTTGAACTCAAGTTCTCCTGACTCCAGGTCCAGTGCTCTATTCACTTTGCCACCTAGCTGCCCCTCTGGTTCATACTTAAGGGTATTTCAGGGTAGGTATATAGGAACCAGGGGCCTCTAGGTGGCACAGGATAGAGTGCTGACCCTGGAGTCAGAAGGACCTGAGTTCAAATTTGGCTTCAGATACCTTTTAGCTATGTGACCCCAAGTGAGTCACTTAATTTTTGTTTGCTTCAGTTTCCTTACATATAAAATGAACTGGAGAAGGAAATAGCAAACCACTCCAGTATCTTTGTCAAGAAAACTCTAAATGGGATCTCGAAGAGTTAGATACAACTAAGCAACTAAACAGCAACAACATGAGGGAGCTGAGCATTCTATCAGACCTAAATCCCTGAAGTTTTGGTATGTTGTCTCATTATTTTCATTGATGAAATTTTTTGTTATTTCTTTTATCTTCTGGTTCTTTAGGATTAAGTCAGTATCCAATTAATTTTTGAGGCTTACTTCAGAGGCCTTATATTGAATATAATTTTTATTACATTACAGTCAGTAAAGGAAATATTAAGTATTTTTCTTTGTTTGCATAGTTTTTGTTCCCACAATGCATGGTCAGTTTTTGTATAGTTGCTATGTATACTTTAAAGACATACATACTCTTTTATCATTCACTAATCACCAGAGATGTATTATCTCTAATATTTCTCTTCTGTATTTTAAGTTCTTTTTGGTTCCTTAGATTTGTCTAGGTTTTGAAGTGGTATATTTTGATCCCTTACTACTAGAATTTTATTCTGTATTTCTCCCTACAGTTCATGTAAATTTTCCTTTTAGTATTCAGATGTTATGTATTTGGTGCGTGTATTAGTTTTTTATATTGGTTCATTATAAAACCTTTAAGCATAATATTATTTCCTTTCTTATCTCTTTTTTTGTTTATTTTCACTGTTGCCTTGCACTTCCTGCTGCCACCTCATACCCAGCCTCTTTATATGAAAAGACCACATACTGCAGGTGCATTAGGGAATATCACATTCCCTGAGGAAAGGCTACTTGGACTCAAGCCAGGTGTCATTGATCTGCATAGGGAGTCTACTCTTCCCTGCTGCTACCTCGTAACCAGCCACTTCAGATGAGAAGACCTCAGACCATGAGTCTACTAGTGTCCTGAGTCTTTCATCTCCTGCTTGGTGCAGTGTGTATCCCTGAGGACATGCTTTCCTTCTTTTGACCAGGCTGGGCACCCTCCATCCACCCCAAAGCAACTACTTCAGTCTGTACCAATACAAGGCTACCTTGTGCTACCGTCCAATCTTTCTGCTTGATCATATGGAGAACTCCCAGTGCCACAAACAATTTTCCCTGTAACTTCAGATCTCCCATCTTCTCCTGCACCTGTTCTTTAAGAGCTGAGTAGAGATGCCCTTAACTCAATGATGAACATTCTTATACCTGGTCATACACTTCATATCCTAGTGAGGCAGAATTCCTGTAGTTCACTATCAGAACTCCACTCAGCACCCTCTTCCTCATTCTCATTCCCCTCAACCCTCCCACTCCAAAATTTTATTCTAATTCTATCCAGTACTTTCCTCGTGCCCTGTGGGATGCCTTTCCCATAGGCAACAGACTTCCTTTTATCTTAAATCTTTTCCTCTCCCACTCCTTCTGTCTCCTAGCTCTTTCTGAAACCTGACTTTCTCCTAATGACACAGCTTTCCTGACCCCCTTTTGCAATCCTGGCTATACCTTCCTTCATTCTCCTTGGCTCACTGGTCCAGACAGGGGAGTTGGAATTCTTCTTGATCCCAATTGCCATTTCCTTCTTCATTCCGTAATCTCTCTTCCTTTGTGGTTCATGCTATTCATGTGTACCACCCAATCAAAAATCTGCTAGTGATAGTCTGTAGACATCACTTTTCCCCCAGTCACTCCCCTTTCCTCAGTGAGTTGAATTCCTTGCTTACAATTTTTCTCTTCCACCCAACACCTCCCATGATACATATTGATTCTCCCTCAGATACCCTCACCACTGAGTTTCCTAACCTCTTTACTTACCATGAGCTACTCCTCTGCCATCCCACCTCAGCCACACACAAAAATGGTCATGCCTGTGATCTTGCCATCACCCACAAATGTACCACCTCCATGTTCAGAAATTCTGAAATCTTCTTATCTGACCATAATCTAGTGACCTTTCAACACTCATACTTTCCCTTACCTAACCCTGCTCTTTATCCTTACCATAACATCTAGTCCCTTGACTCAGTTCTCTCTCAGGTCATCTCACTGGTATAAGCCACTCTGTCCTCTTCTACACATTTTGATTCCTTGTTAAACCAACTCAGCTCTATACTGTCCTACTGTTGAATCTCTTGCCCCCTCATATTGCTGATTATGCCCAGCTAAGCCTCAGTCTTGGATTATTCCCACCATTCATTGCCTTTGTGCCTACATATGTCCTGCTGAAGTGAAAATCATACAACCGTTTTGACTGTGTCCACTACAAATGCATGTTACGTAACATCAGCTGGGCCTTCACTGTTTCAGTTTAGTCCTGTTATACCTATTCTAGCAACTTATTGCCCCACTCTCTACAGCAACTCTTCTAAACCTTTTCATCTCTCCTTGAATCTCCCATGACTCTCACTCACCCTCACCTCAGCTGAAAATCTTGCCTCATGTTTTGCACAAAAAATTAAGGCCATCCACCATGAACTCCCTCTCCGTCCTTCCTCATCTTCCATCATTTTAGGTGCCATCTTCCACTCTTTCTTCACTCCTGTTTTACTTGATGAAATGGCCTTTACTCTTCCCCAAGAATAAGTCCTTTACTTGTTCAAATAATCCCATTCCATTCTTACCTTCCATCTCTTCTATTCTATTTCTCTTCTGTCTTTTGTAACTCACCTCCTCAAAAAGAGTGTCTATAGTAGATGCTTCCACTTTCTCTCCCACTTTCTCCTTAACCCCTTACAATTTGGTTTCCAGTCTATTATTCCATCAAAACAGCTCTCTTCAAAGTTATTGATGATCTCTTAGTTACCAAATGTAATGACTTTTTCTCAATCTTTATTCTCCTTGATCTCTCCATGGCCTTTGATACTGTAAATCTCCCTGAAATTCACTTCTGTAGGTTTTCAGGATGCAGCTCTGTCCTGGTTCTCCTATCTGACTGTTCTGCTCCTTCTTTGTATTTATTCTTTCATGAATTTTCTTGCAGATATCATGCCCTTGGGTGTGCCTTAAGGTTCTGTCCTAAGTCTTCTCTCTATGTACTATTTCACTTGGTAATCTCACGTGAATTAATTACCATCTTTATGCTGATGATTCTCAAATCTACCTTTCCTACCCCAGTTTCTCTGCTGACTTTAATTTCTCATTTTCAGCTACCTTTCAGACATATAGAACTGAATGTCCAGTAGATATCTTAAACTCATTGTGTCCAAAATTGAACTTACTGTCTTTCTCATTAAACCCTTTTACCTTATCTATTACTTTAAAGAGCAACACCATTCTCCCAGTCCCTCAGGCTTGCAACTTAGGGAGTCATCCTGGATTCCACACTATCTCTCACTTCTCATATCCAAGCTGCTGCCAAGGCCTGCTTCATTTCATCTTTACAACATTTCTTGAATATGTTCCCTTCTCTTCTCTGTTACTGCCACACTTTTAATGCAAGCCTTCATTACTGCAGTAGCCTGCTGGTGAATCTGCCTGCCTCAAGTCTCTTCTCACTCTGTTCCATTCTACATTTAGCCACAAAAATGATTTTCCTAAAACACAAGTCTGTTCACATGACCCCTTTCTTTTATTCCATAAACTCTAGTGACTTCCTATTGCTTCCGACTACAAATGCAAAATGCTCTGGCATTCAGAACCCTTCATAACCTAGCCTCCTGCCTTTCTAGTCCTCTTGTACTTTAGTCTGTGACACACATCCTTTGGTCCTGGCCTCCTGACTTTTCCGTGAATAGGACTCTCCGTCTCTCCCTTCTGGACATTCTCTCTGCTTGTCCCCCGTGCCTGAAATGCTCTTCCTCTTGCACTCCCAGCTGCTGTCCTCCCTGGCTTTCTCTGAGGCCTTCCTAAAATCCCACCTCCTCACCCCCTTAATTACAGCGCTCTCCCTCTGTTAATAATTTCTCTTTTATCCCACGTAGAGCTTGCTTTGTGTGTGTTTGTTCACGTATTGTCTCCCCCGTTGTCCTGTGAGGTCTTTATGGGTAAGAACTGTTTTCTTTTTGTCTCATCTCCAGCACTTAGCCTTTCGTCTGACTCTGTGTGAATTGTTGTTTCTCACGTTTCCAGGGTGTGTTGGGGCCATCTGGTCAGTGACATGCTTTTGGGCTCTTTCTGATCCCCCGCGGTCCTTTTCCCATTTATGACGGGCGTCATCGCCTTCACGCCGAGTTACTGTGTGTGTTGTGGTTTATGATTCCTCTGCTTCTTGTTTTTTCCTTTCTTTGTCCTAGCCTCTTTCTCTATAAAGAAGGTGACATTGGTGAAGGAGGATGTGGATTAACATAGTCAGCTATAATTGAAGCAACGTGTTTCCATTCTTTTCCCCTTATTTTCTTCATCTTATGCTGTTCCTAATTATAGGTTTTGACTCTTTTACCCCATATTCTGTGCTTGGAAGTTCCCTTTTACCTCTAGCCTCTGCTATTGGCACTTGTATTGCTTATTACTAGTCCTTCCCCTATTCCCTCCCTTTCTGTGTTCCCTAATAGTTCTCTGCAGAGATAAATTTCTTCCTTTCTTTTCCTTTCTCCTTTCCTTTTCCCTTTCCTTCCTTCTTCCTATCCTCTCTCCCTCCCTCCCTCCTTCCCTCCATCAGATGTATATGTGACTGTGTGTGCATGAAATGTGTTCAACCCTTCTTTTTCTGGTTCAGATGGAAATGAGATTCATTATATATCTGTTGTCCCTCATATCTTCTATTTTCATATAGTCTTCAGCCCATGCACTCCTATTTTGTGACCTAGTAAGGTCCTTTTTCTCCCCAGTATATTACTCCCCTTTCCTCATTTTTTTCTGCCTTTTTCAAGGCCACCAGAACAGAACCAAACAACTCTCAGGTCATCTGCCTGTCTTAATTAACTTTTTCCATGATTCTAGGGTTCTGAGAGGACACTTGCTTTTTCGTCCCATATTATAATATAAACGATTTATCACATAGTTTCTTCAGAATAACCAAATGTATTTGCCTTTCTGTGTTTCTCTTGACTCTGTTGTTTACCTTTCAGATATTCGGTCAAATTCTGGCCTTTTTAGAAAGATTACTTTCAAGTCCTCTATATTTTTTTAGTGAAATAGAGTACTTTGAAGCATTTCTAAATCCCCAGAAGGCAAACAACCAGGAATGTCATCATCAAAATCCAGAGCTTCCATGACAGAGAAATCATACTGCAGGAACGTTAAAAAAAAACGTTCAAGTACCAAGGAGCCACAGTCAGGATCACACAAGACTTGGCAGCTACTATAATTAAAAGAGAGGAAAGTCTTAAGATATAACATTCCAAATGAAAGAGGATAAAAGCTTACAACCAAGAATGAGCTCTCAGGCAAACTTGAGTATAATATCTACAGAGATTTACATTTTAAAGATACTCTTTTGGCCTTTTCATTAGAAATGTTTGGAAATCTTCTGCTTGGTCCAGGATGTGGTTGCTCAGGCTAGGCTCCATCTTCTGTAGAAATCACTAGGTTTTGTTTTTTTTCTTTATTACTCAGACTAGGTTTTGGCCTTAGTTGCTCTGTTTCCTTATACAATTTAGAATCTAGATTTGGCTGTCTCTTACTATGTCTCACAAGTTCAGCCTAACCTGTGTATCTGACAGATTGCTGATGGAGCTGGTAGTTGGCCTCATAGGACTGTCTAGTTATTTTGCTTCCCAGGGACTGTCGTGACTTTTTATCGAGCTGTGGCTTGGGCATGAATTTCCTGGAATGCCTAGGGACTGTAATATCTGGATCTGGAGATGGAGGGGTGGAGTTTCATGTGTGAAGGAACAGAAAGAGAGAGAATCAGTTTGACTGGATCACAAAATATGGGAGAAGGAATCATGTTCAGAGAGTCTGGAAAGATAGGTTGGGATTAGATTGTAAAGGACTTTAACAAACTAAACTTAGAGATTTATATTTGATCCTGGAGGAAATAGGAAGCAACTGGAATTGATTGGGTAGGGGAGACATGGTCAGATCTCAGCTTAAGGAAAATCGCTTTGACGCTTACATGGAATACGAATTGTAGTGGGGAGAGACTTCAGCAGAGTACTTAGCTGCTGCAATAATATGGGCAAGAAGCGTTGAAGGCCTGAAGTAAGGTGATAACTGTGCAAATACAGAAAAATGTCAGATGTGAAAGACTTTGTAGAGGTAGAAATGTCAACTTATGCCGATTAATTAGTATGTTAGATGAAGGAGAGTGAGGAGCCAAGGATAGTACCATGGTTATGAATATTGTGAAATAGGATAGTGGCGCCTTCACAACAAGCATTAGCAGTGCTGTGTAGAGAGAAGGGATCAGATGCAGGAGATGTTGTAAGACTTGAAATGCTAAGACATCTGATTTAATGTATGGGGTGAGCAAGAGTGAGTAGTTGAGGATGATGCCGAATTTATGGTTAGGCCTTTGAAAACAGGGAGGTTTTGAAGGGGGGAAGGTTTTGGGTTCTCAGCTGAGAGAATGGAGGGAAGGAGGGCCATGGGAGGTTTGAGAAGGAATGAAAAGGTTTGGAAGAGCCACTGTGGAGAGAGGGATAGTGAGTTAATTTGGAAACTTTAGAAGGATTGCCTTGCAGCAATAAGAGCCTGCTTCATGTTATGTAACGTAAATTTGTAGTGGACTCAAGTCATAATTGGTTGTATGACTTCCCCATCTTTGTTCAGCAACACTTGTATAGGAGTGAATACAGTGAATGATGAGAATAATCTAAAGCCAAGGTTTGTCAGCGAACAATTGGTGATGTGATAAGGGGGCCAGGGACTGCAGAGAAGAGGATAGTGTAGAGTTAAACTGGTTCACCAAGAGATCAGGATGGGGAAAGAAGGAGAATGTAGATAGTACATGGGTGATGACCTGGGAGAAAATTTAGGGGCTGAGAGATTGGAGATTATGGTATGGATAGAGAACAAGGTTTGATGTTGGAATGGAGAGGGCAAGATGGAAAGCCAACAGATTGTCAACAGATAAGGGCATTTCAAAGTTCCTGAACAGGAAGATGGTTGCATTTGTGACTGATGGCAAGATCAAGGGTTTGGCTATCTTCTCTCTACAAAGCACAGCTAATTCTGGTGAAGACACCACTGTCCTTTTCACAAGGTTCATAACCGTCATCCTTGACTCCTCACTCTCTTTCATCCAAAATATAAGAGGCAAGGTCCTTAGCTGAGATTGAGTAAGGTTATAGGCAGATTTCATGAGAGAAGAGAATTTTTGGAAATGCTTCAGTGGGGTTGAGGTAGAAAATTAATTAGAAAGGAAGAACAATATTCTCTTAAGATTCCAGCAGCTTTCTAACTAGTTTCCATAACTTTAGTCCTTTTCCCCTCAAATCTATACTACATACTTCTGCTAGATTAATAAAAAGAGTCCAGACTCAATGACCTAGTCCTTCAGACCTGTCAATGTGATCTGCCTACTTCTGCCTACCCAAATTTTCTTTTTCTTATTCCCAGACCTTCTGTTTTAGCCACCTGTAGTCTCAGTGTTCCTGGAACACATCATGCTCATTTCCCACTCTAATCTTCTATCCTAGATATAGTTCATCCCACTCCCTCTCTTACCCCCATCCTTGTGTATAACCAGCTAGTGTGTAGAGAGCTGGACCCAGAGTCAAGAACTGAGTTCAAACCTTGCCTTAGACACTAAATGTGTGGTCTTGGACCGCTTGACCTTTGCCACATCAGTAAATGAGGATAATAATAGCACTTACTCCCCCCCCCCCCCCCCGGTTTGTTGTGAAGATAAAGTGAAATAATATTTGTAAAAAGCACTTTGCACACCTTAAAGAACTATGTAAATGTCTTGTTATCATGACTAATTATACCATCAAGACTTAACATTTTCCGTAACATCTTTCATCTTGGGGTCCATTAACTTCATTTTTTGATAACTGTGTTTCTGTAGCATTACTTTCCTCTATAGTCTTAACGCGTTTTAAAAGTTATTTTGAGAAGCAATCTGCAGATTTCACCAGACTGTTAAAGGAGGGGTTTATGATCCCCGCAAAAGGTTAAAAATTCCTATATGATGATCTCCTTCTCTGAACTTACGTACCGCACTCATCTTGGCATATATTGCATTGCTTCTTACTTAACATTTTTATTTGTGTTATTTCCTTTATTCCCCAAAAGAGGACTTTAGCTACTTGAGGGCAGAAATACTCATTGCCTTTAGGTCTCCCTTAACAACTAGAACAGTGTTTTGAGCGTATTAGTTAGTCAGTAGATATTTGTTACTGAATAACTAGTTTTACTTTGAACCTTTCTCCTTGCTTCTATCTCTTCTTTAGCTCTCTGCGTGTGTGTGTGTGTGTGTGTGTATGTGTGTATATATATATATATATATTTTTTGCAGTTAGCTGCATTTCTGTGTCTGTGAGTGTCAGCCTGTAAGAATGTTGTTCTCTTTATTGCTGTCCTTTGTCTTTTTCCCTCTTTCTCTATGTTTTCTCTCTGCCCATTCTCTTCTACTCCCTTCCTTCTCCTATTTCCAGTTGCCTCTTTTAACTGGATTTAATGTAGAATCAAAATATATTTTATTTATTATGAATAATTGAGTAGTTTTTTTATCCCCTATTTTTATTTTGAAAAGGTATTAGTAGGACATTTTACATTTCTCTCAAAGTAAAATTTGGTTTTTTACTTAGGTGACCTTTGATTTTTCTTTGTGTCAGAGACTGAGATATGTTTCTGACCATTAAGTTGTATTTTTTCCTTTTTAAAATAAATCACTTTATGTTAAGGAATTTTTTTTCCTTTCATTTAAAAATTAAATACATAAAAATGTTATGGTTAATTGAGAACTCTGACTAATTGACATTTTGGGTAGCAATATAATAATACTAATACTGCGAATCTATTCAAAAGTTTATGTTGATGCTTAATTATCTTTTTTAAGTATACAAAAGAGAAGTATTTCAGATATGTAAATCAAATTTGAGAGTACTAAAAACTCATATTCACTTGAAATATATTTCATCATTACAGGTAACATTCAGGTATCTTGGATAGATGATACATCAGCATTTGTCTCTCTGAGTCAACCTGAACAGGTGCAGATTGGTAAGTATATGTGGCTTGTGTTATTTTCTGATCTGATTATTATATTATGTGTATACTTTACCCCAAGAACCTAAGGAAAAATACAGTGGATCTACAAGACTCTTTTAATTATCAAAGACCTGTCTAAATACTGATTCAAGAACATTAAATGACATCAGTAGAAACACTCACTAAGTGTGACACTTGGCCTTGAAGCTGGCCCAAATTTCTTTATTCCTCTAAAATACTTCATCTTTAGACTAGAAACTGTATGATAGTTGCATTTGTTTCTGTTGCAGTCTTTTTTCTCATTTCATTAAAAAATACAAAATGTAGCTTCAGATTTATCAACTGCACTTTATCACATAAATATAGGCTTCTTTTTTTGAACATATGAAACAATAGTTAAGGAGGACCTAAAATTGGGACTGCTATATTGACCAATCTCTGTCTATCTGTTTCATATTTGAAAACTTTTTAAAGTTGGAAATGCCTAGATAATCCTTCCATTAAGGATTTATGCAGCATTTGTTTCACAGGAAGATGTACTGAAGGTTATTTTATTTTCTTTCAAAAAATAAGCTTTTCAGAGATAGATTAAGCACAACTTCCTATCTCAAGCACTGAGACTGTTTCCTAGTTCTAGAGTTCTTTGAGGTGAAAAGATAATTTATTGAGGAAAACATAACTTTTAGTATTTATGAAGGTAGATCTTCAAGAATGTCAGATACCTTTAAGCTTAATAATTGAAAAGTTATCACTTAAAGAAGATATTTTTAGTAATATGCCTGATTTTAATGGCAATAGAGTGCTAGATGCTAAACTTACATAACCTTAAGAGTACAATTACATTATGTGTATATGAACGTTTTTAGTTGTATATCCTCTGATGAATGACATCTGGGTCATAGTAAATACTGTGATGGCCCCAAAGCCAGGAAATCCTAGGTTCAAGTCCTCTTTCTGTCACATACTAGTAATGTGTCCCCTGGACAAGTCACTTAAATTCTCAGTACTCTAGACAACTCTCTGAGATTCTAACTTGCAAAGAAGGTTTTAGTATATTACCAGTATTAGTGGAGGGAGTTTGAAAATAATTTGTGTTAATGAGATCTCAGATATGGTCTCTATCCCTTTTTCTATTTTCTATACATATTCTAATTTCACCTGGTATACATCCATCAGATAGTTTAGTAATCCCACCTGTGTCTATGATGTTATTCAGTCAGCTCAAGAATTAGATTGTAAGTGCTCCAAAATGAATTCAGAGTATATATAATATTAGAGTAAGAAAGAACAAGGAAGGGTTGGTGGCACAGGGAGTAAAAAAGGTGTTGCTGTGGATTTGTTGTTACATATCAATTTTTTTCATGATTCTAGACTAATAAATATCAAAAGTCACTTGCATAATAAATGGCAGAGCCTTGATTTACACCACATTCCTGTAGCTCCCAGTCCACCCCTGTTGCCAGGCTGCTTCCTATTTTTCAGTGTTCAGGATCCAATTTCAATATACCTGTATATTAAAATTCCAAAGTATGAACATGCCCAAGATGCAGGATATAGAGAAATATCATAAGCCAGGCCCTAATATTCTTTGAAAAATGAAGGCGTATGACTTGGAGACTGGTAGCTGTCTACTGGAAGGATATTAACCAGCAAGAGTGAACCTCGAAAGTAAGAAAGGTTGCTAAGAAGTGACAAAGTGATGGTATGAAAGGTAGAAGGCATTCTATTTGATCTTCCTAAGAACTTGTTTGACGGTATTAAGTATTCTGAGAGATTGTTGTTATTCATCCTTTGTTCTGGAAGAGGACCAGTGACATCAAGGTGATGTTTTGACTTGCAAACAAATTGGATTTAAGTGAGGCACAGCTGTGCAATCATCAACCTAACTTTCTTCTCCAGAGTCATCAGAGTTCAATGGCAGGACGTAGATCAGGACGACTGGAAATGGCCCCTTATGCAGTGGAGACCTTTGCCTTTTTAAACTGAGGTCTTTTCCCAGGTTTCAATTTGTCTGAGGCAATGCCCATTCAAAGGCTGGGTAAGAATTGATATAAAAGATGGCCTGGTTTGCCTTCACAAAGGAATCAGTCTGGGAGAGAAAAACCCCATAGTTTCATTATGAGAGATAATGTTGTTATGGAAAACATACTTGACAAGGACTGGGCTAGGAATGAGGAGGTCTTGATACTAGTCTTTCCACTGCCTCTGACTTACTGTGTAACCTTGGACAAGTCATCACCTCTCTGGATCTCAGTTTTGTCATCAGTAAAATGACTTAGGGGTAGGATGAGCTATCTCTCTAAGGCCCTTTCTAGTTGTAAAATTTTCTGTTTTCCCCTTTTTTAGAGATGAGAAAACTAAACTCAGGGAGTTCGAGTAACACTTGCCCAAAGGCACAAAGCTAATAAATGGAGAAGCCAGAATGTAAGCCCAGGTTTGACTTCAGTTTCTATATTTTTTTCCCTCTAGAAAACTTGTCTGTAGAGCAAGATTTAGTATGTCTGATCCATCTTAGAGATGATCCAGTAAGATTTTTTAATAAACTATCAGTGATGGGCAGTGTCCCTTCAGAACAGACACCTCTGAGGATAACATAGGGATTTTCCAAAGTGTTAATTTTAAGGGGTGACTAGGTGGCACAGTGAATAGAACACTGGCCCTGGAGTCAGGAGGATCCAAGTTCAAATGCAGCCTCAGACACTTGACACACTTACTAGCCGTGTGACTTTGGGCAAGTCACTTAACCCCAACTGCCCTCCAAAAAGCAAAAAAAAAAAAAAGTGTTAATTTAAATGTAAACATGATTCCTTGTTTAAATGTTTTGGCTTTAGAAAATATTTTTTGTTGTTGTTTTTTTGTTTTTTGTTTTTTTAATTTTATTTTAGTTTGCATCATTCATTTCCACAAGATTTTGAGTTACATATTTTCTCTCCCTCTTTCCCCCACCCACCGCCCCAAAACAGCCATCCCAGTGTGTCTCCCCTCCCCCATTCTATTCTTTCCTATGTCACTTTGCGGTAGGGCAGGATGGATCTCCCAACCACAGTGCCTGTGTATCTCAAGTTCCAGTTGGATGTAGTCAATAATAATAATAATAATTGCGCATATATATATATATGTATATACGAATTCATAACATTTGATTATGGAACTCCAGACTCCAGATTCTTTCTCCTCCTCCCTCACCACCCACCCCCACTGGAAGGACAAGCAATCAGATACAGGCTGAACGTGTGAAA
>CM053583.1:283894191-283919907 GCA_028627135.1 Pseudochirops cupreus | reverse complement strand
CCAATCTCATACACCTATATAGTTCTTAGAAGAATCAATCTGATCCTGTTGCTTTCCCCAGAATTTTAGAATCAACTTACAAATCTTTCTGCTTTCTAAAAATACTTCCTCACACACTCTTAGCATACCTTTCTGAAACTGATATCGATTATTTAGAGACAGGAGGGGCTTGGATAAACCCTCATTTGTCCCAAACCTTCCTATATGTCTTTCACATTTCCCATCAAAACTATTATTCAGTCTATTCAGCTTTCCTGTACATTTGCCAACCTCAAAACAAGATGGTTCATATCTTTTACTGACTACTTGCTCTGATCATAGAAACTTGCTATAGAAGGGATAAGCAGGGACATATGACATTCCAAATATGACAGGATAACCATCCTTGGCTCTGTTTAAATTCAGGTAAAGTCACAGATATCCATCCATCCAGTATTAGGTACCACCTCACAGCTAGACTCGGGTATAGGTGGACACATTCCCATTTCAAATGAATTTCATGGGCAATTTGCCAGAGGGGTCCTATTGCAGCTGAGACTGCAATTGCCCCTTAGGCCTTTACCAAATGTAGACTTCCACCTGTTATCAATATAGGATCACACTCTCACCGAGTAGCTTGTGGGGCATTTGATGCAGGCACTGACTTATGCAGACCACCATACCCGGATTCAAATTCCAAACAAAATTTAGTTATGGTCCCAAATGGCTTTTTCCTCTCCTCAAACAGCAAGTCTCATTAATCACAGCTTAGAGCCAGTTCTCTTATTTACTCATTTTCCTTATGGTCCTAAGGCCAAAAGCTCTATATACTTTAGCAAATGAGAGGACCACACTACATCCTACACAAAATTAAAATGTAATTGGGCGACAGTTAACAAAATAAATACAATCAAATATAGATGGTATTAATATGTGGTTTTCTAAGTCAATATGTGCCCACAGAGATGCTCATGTATGATTTAGAGGCTCCCATTTCTATTTGAGTTTGACATCACTCATCTGCAGCATCAATAAGATTTCATACAAATCACTAAACATTTAAGAAAATTCTCTATCATATAAGTATAGTATGAGTGAGGTCTATGTCTTTTATATCAGTACTGAGTACTTGTTTTGAACTCATTATAACAAAAAAAAAATCAATTACACTGATACATATGAAGTTACTGAACTATCCAATACGATACTTTGTTTAGAGGCAGATGATACTAACTTGATTTAACCTGATTTGTCTTACATATGACAAGTACTATGAAGATACAGAAGAATAAATTTATGCTATAAATATATTTATTTCCAAATAATACTAATTTGAAAAGAAGAGCTACAAAAATGTTCTGAAAAGTTAAAAGCAGTATACAAATATCAAATGGTATTTTTATTTAGCAATTCTGTAATTTAAAATATACTCTGGATGTGTTTTCACTGTGAAGTCCCAAGTTTTTGAGTATTAATTTTTTTCATGGAAATGTAGATATTGACAAAGTAGCACAAATTACTGTGTTCTTCTATTTCTAACATCCATGATATTTTTTCTTCAAAAAACCAAACCAAACAAAAAAAAATCGCCCTTTTTTTTTGTTATTATGGACTTGACAATGACCAACAAACACAAATATTTTCTTATGCAAAGAATAGAATTATAATAGAGTTTGTTTATATACATATATGTTAAAATTTAACATGGTAGCTATAATAGTGCTCTCTTGTCTGTGACCTTTGTGAACTTCCTTCTGCTCCTTTTTATGTATTTTAAAAATATTTTAATAATGCTTCTTCTTTCTTTTTTTGTTATTACTATTATTGCTCCCCTTTATGTAATCTCACCCCTGATGCTATCTAAAGAATGATTTGGGAGAAGGGGAAAAAGCCACCTTAATTCCAACTAAAATATCCAGCTTTTAATTCTATATCCATTTGAATGAATAGTAAAACAAATCGTGGCACATATGTAGCTAACATTCATATAGCTCTTACTATGTGTCAGGCACTGGGCCAAGCACTTTACAATTATTATCTCATTTGGTCCTTACAACAACCCTGAGAGGTAACCACTGCTATTATGCCCATTTTACAGATGAAGAAACTGAAACAGAGGTCAGGTGACTGATGTAGGATCACAAAGCAAATAAGTTAAGTGTTGGAAGCTGGATTTGAACTCAAGCCATCCTAATTCCCAGCCTAGCACTCTATCCACTGTACCATCTAGCTACATGACTGTTAGTAAATATTACTACACTATAAGAAACAATGGACATGATAATTACAGAGCTATTTGGGGCAAACTTATATGAAATGACCCAAAGTAAAGCAAGCAGAACAAGGAAAACAAAATACACAATGACTACAACTATGTAAATGGAGAGAGAACAATACACTCAAAACTGAATAATACGAAATTATACTGACCAAGCCCAACCTCTAAGAATAGACAGGAGAAGACATCTATCTCTGTTTCTTTGCAAGGTGGGGGACTGTAAGTATGGGGCACTACACAGAATGTCAGACTTTCTCTAGGTGTTGGTTTAATTTTATTAAACTCCTCTCCCTGTCCCACCCCGCTTTTTAGTTTTTGTTATAAAGGCTGGATCTTAGAGGTAAGAGTGCAACATACTGGGAAATGTAAGGGATATAAAAACAAAAGCTTAATAATAAAAGTTTCTGAAATAAAGATAATATTCAGGACTTGAAATAAACCAGGCAGAATGTCTTAAAATTTTACTTTTTAAGATTCTACTGCAATTTGATTCTCATTAACTTTTGTACAGTTGATCTTTCCCCACAAAGACTTGGTTACAAAAGTAGAGCTTAATATAAAACTTTAATTCACCTGCTTACCTGGTGCCACAGCAAATTTAACAAATCAGAAAATGATAGCTTTATGTTAAATTTCAAATAGTTTAATGAATATTTTCTTAATTATTAAGACATAAACGGCGTTTTAATAAAAATGTTATATTACTCAAAGACTACATGATTACAAAGTATTTTCTGTATTTTTTAAATTAATAAATTTTTGGTGTTTGAATTAAGAAAAACAATTTAAAATTTAAAAAAAATTTCTCTAATCATCCACCAAATCTCTATCATACATGACCAGCAGTCTACAAACAGCGCACCCATCTCTTCCTCATAGTTCTTCCTATTCATACGTGTGTGTGTATTTAATTTTTAAAGGTCTTCTTAGTTGTCCTTAGATATTTTTCTCAGGTTTCTCATTTCATCCTGTTCTATAGTCTTTGATCTGTGTCACCTTTGTATTCTTCTTTGGTTATAGTCCTGATTCCTTTTTTAATCTGTAAGTTTCCTTGTAAAGTCTGTAAAGCTACAGTGATCATTTAAAATAACTGACATTTCCCTACTCTCCCTCCCTTTCTCACTGGGATCATTAAAGATGAAGTATAAGAATTTCATTTTCAAGAGTCTAGAGTCATCTTGTTTATAGTCTCAGGTCATGAAATCATATCCACGTTTACTACAAATGTTGTGAAATGTGTTTTCCTAAAGTCCAGGACACATGTACAACTATGCCTATTATTCTCCTCCTTGGATACTGCGAATTTTAAGGTGATGTGGTCATTGCCCCCCATAGCTCCTAGCAAACCCACTTCACTAACTTGTTTTTATCCTAGTTGATCAGAATAGAGTTTACAGTAACAGTTCTCCTTTACTTTCTCTACCTTCTGGTGATACCACTATTAGCCAATAATTTATTAGAGGATTTGATTTTTGCAGATATGACTCTCACCAGACATCCAGACGGAGCACTGCACTCGGAGCAGGAAGACCCAAGTTCAAGCACTCGGGGAAGCCACTTCACTTTTTTGCCTCAGTTTCCTCTATAAACTATAAAATGAGCTTAGTAACAGCACCTACCTCAAAGGACTGTTGCCAGCACCAAATGAGACGAAGTTTGTACAGTACTTAGCACAAAGCCTGGAACACCGTGGGTGCTATGTAAATACTTACTCCCTTTCCCTTTAACTACCCCATCCCCTCATTCAATTGCCTATTCCCAATAAATCTCCTTTTCCAGTTTTGTGATCTATATCAGAAATTATTTCAACTTTTCTGAGTAGTCTACACAAGGAATCCGCAAATTACAGATCAGGGGCCAAATCCAGCCTGCTTCCCATTTCTATACAGGAAAGCTGAGAATGGTATTTTAAAATGTGAAAACCATTTTTATTTCACAGAGTGCACAAAACAGGCAGCGGGCCAGTTCTGGTTCCTGTGCCATAGTTTGCCAACCCCAAGAGAGATTATTTTTCCACAAAGATAGAAATTCCATATCTTTCTCCTTTTGTCCTCATGCAAATGCTTCCTACCACACCTCTCATCTCATGTCGATGGATTTCAACATGTGAATATAATTTTTTGGCATATAGTACAACTCTGTTGCCCCTATAAGATTTAGTTTTTTGAACACAGTATTGCCATTTTCTAGTCACCAATCTCACCTTAGCAAATCTCAATGAGAGCTAATGACACCTTGTTTTCATTCTTGTACGGAAAATTTGAGGGCACTTTTATTACTATTATTATTACCCAAACTGTGCGTTACAAACACTTGAGATCATAATATTGTTACTGCCCTCTTTCTAGCTATTTTTTCTTGTGTCTTAATAGGTTCCTCCCTCCATTGTTGATTTTTTGCCATACCTTACACCCTTACAGTATCTGTAAACAGGAATACCTGGGGGTGTTTCTGTTACTTATTATAATCTGGAGGAAAGGTGTCTTCCAGATGTTTCTTTTTGTGACTGTCCAGATATTACAGAGGGTATCAGGCATATCATAAATTAAAAAATAAAAGAATGCTAGCAATGGAGGAGGTATCTACTTCAAAAAGGGCTGCTTACTATAGCTAGATATCTTGGACAGACACTGTAAATTGATAATAAATTTGACTCGGAATTGACCAAGAAGAGAGTGGGCTGGAGTGCCTTTGAGAAGAAGGAGGGAATAAGTATTTACATAACGCCTACTATGTACCAGGCTCTTTTTACAAATACCATCTCATTTGATCCTCACAACAACCCTGAGAGGTAGGTATTATTTTTATCCCTATTTTACAGCTGAGAGAATTGAGGCAGATAGAGGTCAAGCGACTTGCACATGGTCACATGACTAGGAAGTGCCAAATTTGAATCTGTGTCTTCCTGACTCCAGGCCCAGCACTCTATCCACTATGCCATCAGATGCCTAGTTAAATAACTGCAATTATTTTAATAACTTCTCCCTTTTCCCTGAGAGACCCACTTTTGAATCCAAAATTATTCTGGTAATATGTAAAAGTAGAATACTGAAGGCTCTAAAAATTTAAAGTTGAGGATCATGCAAAGAAAAATGGAGACTCACAAAATGATTATAAGCAGGCTGTAACAGTACAAATGAGGAACTGTGTAGAAGTTGCCTAAGAGGTCACCAAAGAAATGTATGATTTGAGAAGAAAATGAGATGATCACAACCCATTTGATGACAAGAAAGAACAACTGAGAGACAGTTCATGTACTCTACTGACATCCTTCGAATGTCAAGAAGAGTGTAACAAAGCCTTGGTGAAACCCAAGGCAAGCTAACGGGGGTGCAACAGACGTGAGTCACATAGGGCAGGCTGAGACCTGCGTCACTGGAGGGAATAACCACATCAGGAAGATCACAGATACATTTCAGTATTTGGACATTTACCCTCCTGATCTCCTCTACAGATAAAGCCCTCTTGGTCAGACTGGCAAATCCACAGCTAAGCAAAGTACTTTTTTTCTGGATCCCGTAAGATAGATACTCCATGACCAGCCAAGAGCCCATCCTTCCTCCACCTAAGATTGTGATTCAGAAAACCAAATCCCATTATTTCATACAATCACTGGTTCGAGGGAGAAAGAGCTGACCTTTTCAGAAGCTATACAAAATCGCTGTATAAAAGGTTTATACCTTTTATAATAATAATCCTTAGTTATTTTATTATATCCTGGGAACATTCCAGCTAGGAAGATCAACCTGTATTGTTAATAGTTCCATTTGTTGATAAATGCATAATTAAAATGCATTTTAAACTAATCAGGCCCTATTTGTGTTGCATATTTATTAGCTCTTCTGAAAATCTATTACTTACAGCACAGTTGTTGACCCCTTCCTTTCACTGTTTAGTTGTGATGGGGGTAAAGGGTTGCAAGTCAACTGGACAGGAGGAGGATAGATGTTAGTATTGCATATGTAAAATGTATCACTAAAGTCTTAATTACCTCTGTCCTAAAAGGCATAGGAAACAAGTAAAAATAAAAAAAAAAGTCTGTTTTTGTTACTGAGTGAGATTTCCACAGACTTCAGAGAGAAAAAAATTTTTTTTTGGCAAAAACTGGTAATCATTCAATTAAGAAGCATTTATAAAGGGTCTCTTATGTGCCAATCACTATGTTAAGAAGTTGAGGATACAAATATAATAAATGAAGCCATATTGCCTTGCAAGAAGCATACATTCTTCTTTTTTTTTCAATAAAACTTTTACTTATTTTGTTTTCAACATTCATTTCCACAAGATTTTGAGTTACAAATTTTCTCCCCATCTTTCCCTGACCCCTATCCAAGACAGCAAGCCTACTGAATACCCCTTCCCCCAATCTGCTCTCTCTTATATCCTCCCCTATCCCCCTTCTAACTTTAAGAAGCATACAGTCTAATGAGAGGAACAAGGACATATATTAAACATATACAGAATAAATATCAAGAGAAGTTTAAAAGCCATTCACTAAGGGTCTGCTGTGTGCCAAGCACTGTGTTAAGCACTGGAGGTTAAAAAAAAAATCAGACAATTCTTCCCTTAAGGAGCACACAATCTAATGGGGAAGACAAGTAAATAGGCAATAACTGAGAAGAAAGGCACTAGAATTAGGAGGCTTCCTGTAGATGAAATTTTAGTTCAGACTTGAAGGAAACCAGGGAAGTCAGAAGGTGGAGATGAGGAGGGAGAACATTCCAGGCAAGGGAGAGAACAAGAGAAAATGCCTGGTCAAGAGATAGGGTGCCATGTTCAAGCAACAGGCAGGAAGCCAGGGTCACTCAATCAAACACACATGGTTGGGAGTAAGGTCCAAGAAGACTAGAGAGGTGAGAGAGAGTGGTTAGAGTATAAGAAACACCAAACAGTGGGTTTTATGGAGGCAATAAGGAGTCACTGGAGTTTACTGAGTGGCAAGTAGGGGAAAAGGGTTCAGAGCCACATTTTAGAAGACTCAGTTCAGCAGCTGAATGGAGGATTAAAGGGAGTAGGCAAAGACTTGAGGAAGTGGATGCACTAGCAGGCTACTACAGCAGCCCAGAGGTGAGGTGATTAGGGCCTGCACAGAGGGTAGTAGCAATAAAAGATGTTGCAAAGATAGAACGGACAAGCCTCAGCAATAGATTAGATTATGTATGGGGGGGGGGGAGGAAGGAGAGAAAATCAAGGTTGAATAAATGCAAATAAACACAAAGTACTTAAATAAAATGTAGTTTAGGAAGGAGGACACCAGTAGTTTGTGAGATCAGGAAAGGCTTGTAGAAGGTGGTACTTAAGTTGTGTCTTGAATGAGAGAGAGATTCTAGGTGGCTGTGAATTACAATCACGGGGCCAGTAAGGGCAAAGGCTCAAAGACGGGAGATGGAGCCTCTGGGAGGAACAGAGAGAAGGCTGTGTATAATGACGCTAGAAAGACAGGGTCAGGCCACGAAAGGCTTAGAAAACTAAACAGAGGGGTTTATATTTGCTTTTAGAACAAGGAATCAACGGAGTTAACTGAATAGGTGAGTCACTATATAATAAGCTCTTCACTTAAAGAAATGTGGAGAGTAGACTAGAATGATGAGGGACCTCAGGTAGGGAAACCAATTAAGAGGCTGCTACAGTAATGTAGGTGAGAGGCAATGTGTCTAAACTAAGGTGTGGTTGTGTGAATAGAGAAGGGAGGCTGTGGAAGTAAAAACAGCAAGATCTGGTAACTGCCTGGACATGAGGAATGAAGGAGATGGAGGAGTCAAAGGCAATGGTGGTCAAGGTCATAAACTGGAGAGGCTGAAAGATGCCTTTGGCAGAAATAGGGAGGGTCTGGAAGAGGGGGGAGTTGGGAGGGGAAAGGTAATGAGTCCCACAACTTTTCTATTAATTAGTTATATGACTTTGAGCAGCTCACAATTGCTCTCAGTTTTAGCTGCTGCCTCTGTTGATATGAGATGAAGGCACTTATCCTACCTATCATAAATTACTGTTGTAAGGAACAAGCAAAAGGATGAATATGAAAGTACTATACAAATGTAAAAAATTATATAAATACAAGGTACATAAAATTTAATTTCTTTCAGTTTCAAAATGCTATTGCTTCTCAGAGAATACCTAGATGCAGAGGCAAACTATTACTCCTTTTTCTTCAGTATAAAAATCTTTACCACTGTAAAATAAGACCACTGTACCTGTGAACATTTACAAAAACTGTAACAGTGGTCAAAACAGGCATATCCGGTGCAAATATTATATTTCTGGAAAGAAGAAAGATTAGCAAAATTACCAGAAAAAAATTAATTATGATGCAAATTACTTTATATACTGAGACATCATAAAAATTACGTAAGTTACAGTGGAGAAACCAATTTGTTAATGGGATTTATATTTTGTAAAAAACAGGAACCCTAAGGTATTAGCTAATAGAGCTAGACAAATTAGCAAGGCCCAAGAGACCAAGGCCTAAAAAAACTAGATTGCATCTAAAAGAAATCAGGCTATCGAGAAACAATATTAATCATAAAAACTGAAAGCACAGGCTACAGACCAGCTCTACATTTATTCATGTTTCTCATATGCATTTACATCTCTAGTAACAGTGAGAAGGACTTGTGAAATTTTACAGCTTGGTAAGCTTTTACAAGGCTAAAGACTTTGAAACATCTTTCTGTACCCTTTTGGAAGTTTATTAAAACACATGGCTGTTACAAGTTATTTATTTCATTCTTGTGTCTCCAGGTGATTGCTTGAACAATGAAAGATAAATGGATATATTTCCTCTCTTTAAGGCCACAGATGGAGATTCAATAAGCTCTTAAAATAACTTGGTTCCAGTGTTTGATCACTCTTAATCATTTTTTTAAAAAAGCTTTTTCTTATGTCTAAGCAAAAACTATGTTTATGTATTTGAAACCTGTTTCCTCTTGCCCAGTCTTCTGTGAAGATGGAAAGGCACTGCTCAGAAGGCTTGAAGGTGATTAAGTCCCTTTCTTGCCTCTTCCTCTTCTCTCTCGCGCTACAAGCTAAACAGACCAAATCCTTTTCTCACAGGGTCTATTTCCCCTTCTTTTAATCAAGTTGGTTTTCTTTGCACCTATTCTGGTTTCTCGACATTCGTTTTAAAATGTAGGCACAAGTACTGCACGCTATTAAGATTCTGACCAATGACGAACAAAGCAGAAATTCTGATTACTTTCTAGTTTTTACATGTCAAATTCCTATTAATATCTACCAGTATCACACCTACTTTTTAATTAACTGCTGATTCATAATCAACATGTTGGTCCCTGGGAACCTGAGGCCTTTCCTCCATCAAGGGGTAAGGCAAAGACCCTGACGCATTAGAAGCATGGCTATTTTAACATATTTCCTTCACATCACCATTTATTACAGTAAGATAATATACCTGAAGGAGATGGATTTTTACTCCAGATCTGTGACCTCTTTCATGTAGGAAAGAGTTTCTTCTCAGTGAGGAAACTCCCTCTACCAACGCAGAGTGATAATTCTTGTGTAATTTATAATTTTTTTTTTTGAGGGGGGAAGGCAAGGCTATTGGAGTTAAGTGACTTGCCCAAGGTCACACAGTGAGTGTGTCAAGTACATGAGGACAAATTTGAACTCTGGTCCTCCTGATTCCAGGGCCAGGGCTCTATTCACTGCTCCACCTAGCAGCTCCTATAATTTATAATCTTAAAGTATTGCTTAGGACACTAAGAGGTTTAAGTGGCTTGTTGAGAGTCACAGAGGCACTATATTTCAGAAGTAAGACTTAAACTGAAGATATTTTGTATCTAAGGCCAGGCTTCTATCCACTACTTGATACCGTACATACAGATATATATAAATGTATTATGTTCACATATATTCATATTCACATATGTGTATAAAAATAACTATATGTACCCACACAACTCAATTTCTAGACTCTATCACTGATTTTCAATCTTTCCCTTTCTAGTGGCTGCTTCATTACTACAAACATGCCCATGCCTTTCCCCATATTTAGAAAAAACTTGACCTGAGCATGCCTGTTTGCTGCTGTCTTATATTTCTCCTCCCATTCTCAGCTAAACTCCTTGAAAAAAATCATCTATATTCTATAATATAGATTTATAATGTACATCTATATTCATCTCCACTTGCTTTAACTCTCACTAAATTCTAAACTCTATGCAATATGGCTTCAAAGTCCTCATCATTCTACTGATGAGGTAACTTTCTCCAAAGTAACCAATGATCTCTTAAACCCCCAATCTAATGCCCTTTTAAATCACATTCTTCACCTTTCTGCACCTTTGAAATTTGATCACCCTCTTCTCTTGGACACTCTCCTCTCTGAGTTCCTTTTTCCTCAGACTCAACTTCATATCAATAATTGCCTCTTAAAACATCTCAAACTGGATATCCTGTAGCCACCTCAAATTTAGTATGTCTACAACACAATTCATTTTCCACAGAAGTCTTCTTTCTTCCCAACCTCCCTAATAAGGTCAAGGGCACCATCATTCTCTTAGTCACCTAGGTCCACAATCTTGGTGTCAACTCTTGATTCCCCTCTCATATTCACTCTACATATTCAATCTGTTGCTAAGTATTATCATTTCTACCTTCACAACATCTCTTGTCTATGTCCTTTTTTCTCCACCTACACCAGACACCCAGCCCTCATCACTTCATGCCAGTCTGCTGGTTGGAGTCTATTCCTGAAGTCTCTCCCCACTCCAATCCATCTTCCATTCAGCTTCTAGAGTGATTTTCTAAGCATTATATCCCTTCCCCCCAAATAAATTCTGTTGGTTCCTTCCAGAATATGATCTCCAAGGAGGTAAAACCTCCTAATATGCCCTCTTTTCTCTTCTGATACCACCACCACTCTAGTGCAGGCCCTCATCGCCTCAAACCTGGACTACTAAGATGATGGGTCTGACTGCCTCAAGTATCTCTGCACTCCAATCCATCCTCCACTCAGTCACTAAAGTGATTTTCCTAAAGGATAGATCTGATAATTTCATACTCTCTCCCTATTCAATGAACTCCAGTGACTCCCTGTGGCCTTTAGGATCAAATCTAAAAATGTCGTTTGTCCTCCAAAGCCTTTTATAACCTAGATGCCTCCTTCCAGTCTTACATCTTATTCCGCGTCATGTACTCTCTGATCCAGTGACACTAGCCTCTGGGCTTTTCTGCCAACATTGCCCTCCACCTCTTTGACAATGAACTTTTGTCTAGCTGTCTCCCATGCCTGAAATGCTCTCTCTCCTTCACTTCAACTACTGACCCTGACCTCCTTATCTTCCTTTAAGTCCAAACTAAAATCCCATCTTTTACAGGAGACCTTTCCCCAGTATCTTCTCTTGGTCATTTCCTATTCATTCTATTATGTAGCTTCCTTTGTATATATTTGTTTGCATGCTATCTCCCTAATTAGATTGTGAGCTCTTTGAGGGCATGGTCAATCTTTGCTTCTTTTTGTATCTCTAGTACTTAGCAGAGTGCCTGGCACAAAGGAGGTACTTAATGTTGATTGATTGATTGATGTGGAGACATTTTACTGGTTCCTTAAACTGAAAGTTGGAATGGAAGCTCATATTAGACAACCTAGGGAATATTAAAAGAATTGGAGTTGTTCAAAGTGGGAGAAAGAGAGGCAGAAAGAGAATTAGTGAATAACTCAGAATTTTAGGTATGGGAAGAAACCTTGGAAATTTTGGAGAGATTAAATGACTTACCAAGATCACAGGCATCCTTTAGCACAACCACTATACTTTTTCCCTTAAATGGCTTACTCAAAATTCCAATTTCCGCTATGAACTATATATAGTGTGGATGACTCCCAAATCTACATTTCTTGCTTTGAACTCTTCCTTCGCTCGCCTCAATTCTTTTGTCCAGAGAAAGGCAACCAGGATGCTCAAGAAATCTTGAAACATATGAAGGAATTGGGAGTGGCTGCCTGGAGATAAGACAAGGCAAGCAGCATCGATTCTTTCACATCTTTCCTATCTGACTCATTTCCACTCACAGAGCCACCACACTAGTTTGGGGCTTCATCTCTTCTCATTTGAACTACTGTGAAAGTCTCTTAATTGGTCTTCCTGTGTTTACTTATTTATTTACACAATTCAGCCCTTATTAGAAGATAAGCTTCTTGAGCATAAAGGCTATTTTTACCTTTCTTTGTATCTCCAGATCTTAGCAATCCACACTTTTGCCACTGGCTGTTCCCATGCCTGGAAGGTCCTCCATCCTCACCTGCACCTCTCAGAATCCCTTGAATTCTTCAGAGTGAAGCTCTAGTGCCACCTTCCACATAAGATCTCTCCTGATTCCCCAACTGTCTCCCCCTGAAATTATTTTGTATTTATTTTGTATGTATTATATATCTACTTACATATATACATATACTGCCTCTCCCAACAGAATGTAAGTTTCTTAAGGGAAGCATCTATTTTTATTTTTGTCTTTGTATCCCAAGCAACTACCATAGCACCTGGCAGAAAATAAGCGCTTAATAAATGCTTGTTGGAAAAATGAATAGATAAGCTTTAAACAAACCAGATCTTCTGATTTACTTTCTCAACTTCCCATTTTGTAAATATCTAAGATAGCCTAGCTAAAAAAGAAGCATACAAGAGCAAGATGAGCGCATATCAATCCCTCTTTAGGAAAAAATTCATTTAAGTATTTAATTCACTGATTCTCACTATGGCCACTCCCAAAATGTTCGTAAGGGGCGCTGGAAGGTGGTGGTGGATGGAGGTGCACACACCTGCATGCATGCCAGCACCTGTGCTTTTCTAAGCTCCTATTATGTGCCAGATGCTGTTCTAAGCACTGTGGATACAAAAAAAAAAGGCAAAAGACAGTCCCTGTTCTCAAGGAGCTTACAGTCAAGTAGGGAAGACAATATACAAACAATTATGTACAAACAGGATATATACAGGACAATGTGGAGATAACCAACAGAAGGAAAGTGCCAAGGCAGATCAAGAAAAGAAGGTAGGACTTAATCTGAGACTTGAAGGATGTCAGGAAAGCCAGGAGATAGAAATGAGGAAGGAAGGTGCCTGGGAAAGGAGGGAGGGAGACTGGGAAATGAAAGAGAGAGTAAAGATTTCTTCCCTTCAAAATTTAGAAGTTAGAAGGAAGGGAAAAATAAAACTAACTATATGATAAATGTTTTTAAGCCCATAAACCTGAAGAAGAAAAAACAATAGTTGCTTATTTCTACAGACAACAGGAAATGAAATTATTATGTTAAAGGATTTCAAACAAGAAAAGTTACATGCTGTGACACATAAGACAAACTCACACCCAGTCTCAAGGAAAACAAAATGAATTATTAAGTATAGCACAGGTAAAAATGAAGGCAAGTAGCTTATAAAAGTTGTGTCTATCAAAAGATACTTCAGATCTTGCTAATTTGGGTAGGAGGAATTTGTAGTTGGAAAGAAAACTGGCATGAATAGGAAAGCTAGCAAATTTAAAAACACCACAGACGCTTCTCATTAAGTATATTCGTCACTAAACAGAAAGAATGTTATCAATAAATTTAAGATTGTAAATAAACTTGAATATGTCACATTCTCGATTAGATTTGGGTATGCATGTGTACACGACACATGTGCATGCATATGTGTGTTTGTAATCCAATTCCAATTTTGAAAGCTAGCTTCTGCAAATCTATTCTGATACAACTGCCTGGTCTTCTCATTGGGAAATTTCACACAGGTCTGTGTATGGATTTGCTTTATACATGCACATGTACATATGCATGCAAACACACACACACATACTCTTATATGTTAAGTTCTTTTATAAACCTCCACGGGGTACTGTATTTTAAAAGAATTTGATAAAACTGAATAGACTGTGTTAAAAATCAGCTGCCTGTATGTGTTCTCACAAAAATTCAGCGGAGAGAGACAGTACAAGTATCTTTATCCTAATTCACTGTCTCCACAGCAAATTAACAAGTAAAGGACTTGTTTCAAATCAGCAGACAAAACAGAGGGTGCGTGTGTGCGTGTGTGCGTGTGTGTGTGTGTGTCTGTGTCCGTGTGTGTATATCTGTGTGTCTGTCTGTCTACATGCACTTTCTGGGTTCCTGGATTATACTGTTTTTCTCAGTGGTTTGGGACTTCAGGTGGGCTTTTTTAAATGACGAATACTGAGAAGAGCTGAAGAATAATTTCAGTTTGATTCATAGTTTTAGAATTACAAGGTATCTTGGTCCAATCCTTTTATTTTATAGTTTTTCTCCTTTATTTCCTAGTTGAGGAAACTGAGCCCTGAAGACTGAGCAAATATGCAAACAACAAATAAAAAAATAACTTCTTTTTTGGTAAACAGTGACTTTAAATATATGAGAATCAAAGAAAGCACATATTTCATAGGACTATTTACTGTAACCTGCTCAATAAAGCATTATTTTTTTTCTATGAGGCTTGGAAATATTTGTTTTGCAGACCTCCACAACTGGACTTTACCCAGACCCAACTGCAAATCACAGTTACTTCAGAAAACCACTGATCCAATGCAAATACGTTTGATTCATGATTTAGCAAACGCCTCATGATTAGTAATACCCAGGAACTTTTCAATTTTCTAGGAAGCTTTACAACTTCAGGCTTACAAAAAGGAAGGCAAGAAAAATATGCCAAGAAAATGTTTATGAGTAGCCAAACTAAATCAGATACCAAATAACTTATAGCTTTGAAGAAGCTCAATTTTTATAAATATCAAACTGACTTTGGAATATTATTTCCTATAATTATAAAATGCATCTAATTTCATTACTTTACCCACATCTAATTCTATAGAAAATATTTTCTATAAACATTATTTATCTGTGTTTAGATTTCAGGGCACTTCTGGATCAAATCTCATTTTTTCATATCCAGACAAATTCACTTCTAGGCCAGTTTCCCTAAAACATAAGCCCTATATTTTTCCAGTTGTCAATCCCTGTATAATTTTGGACATTGATTCTATTACTGAAAGAAGATACAAACTACTGACAATATAGATGCAAACAAGAGAACAATGGAAATCTATATGCATTAGCAACACTAACTGCCAACAGCAAAGGCTAAGATGACATAAGCGGCTCTAGAGAGATCTTAAAGCCAGTTCTCCAAAGGTAATTTAAAGTGAGTCACATCTGCAGCTATCAGCTTGCCAACCACACAGTCCATGGAAAACTGAGTGACTTTCTAAATCACAACTGCTTAAACTTTTATGTTTTCTCTCCACTCCTCCATTACATAGTTAGTGTAAATCTATTCATATTACAGTAATATAGTCTCACACTAATGTGTGAGACTTTAGTATATGATCTTTTTTTAAATTAAACTCTCAAAGAAAGTGGTTAACAGACAAACACAGTCTTGACTCTGTGAGAGGTAGACTATATTCTTTTATTATTAATTCAAGTCTACTTTTAAACACCTTTACTATGTCTAGTATGAGGAGTCTGGGAAATTGATACATTTCCTACCAAAGTTATGAAAAAAATTCCCAATCCAGTATCCCGTTTCTAACTCTAAGAAGCAATTCAGGATATGGAAAGGAGAAGGAGATTCAAAACAATAACATGTGCCAAATTCAAGTCCCTACCTTCTAAAGCAGAGACAAACAACTATTTCTGCCTTCAGTCCAGCCTGACATTGTCCTATTAGGCACAGTCATATGGCAACAAGTAGGGCAGAAGGTTCTGATGAGCTTATAGATTATTTTAGTCCTTTATTGTTCCTACAGCTCAGAACATAGGAAAAAAGAAGTAGATTTTCATATTAAAGTGTATACAATTTATCTGTATGGCTGGTAAGAACTGTAAAAATAGTTTGGGATTTCACTATAATTTATATAAATTATATATAATGTAATGTCTATAATTTGAATGCTTCAAATATTCAAGTAGTGGTAATATCACTTGTTCACAAGCAGCTCTGGAACTATGCTGGAGGTCTGAAGACTGGTAGTACTGATTACATGTTCTAGCTGAGTGGAAAAACAAATTCTTCCTCAAAAGTCAGTGCCTCCATCTAGAATTCTATGAGGAACAAGAAGAAAAACTGATACAAAGGTCATTTTACCTCTTCCATCCAAGAGTAATTTGAATAAATTCAATTTATACCAACATTTACTAAGAGTTTACTATCAAACATTTCTTACCTGTTAACACAGTAATATCGACTCTGTGGGATATATGATGTGCACTGAGTTTTTAACCGCTTTCTTTCAACCTCCTTCCAACTATTTTCTGTCCATTTTCTCTTGTTCTGTTTATCCATATGTTTCTTTTCAACATACTCAGCATATGTCTGGATCCGATAACTTTCTGCATACTTGCTGGTATTGACGGCTACAAAAAAAAAAGTTTCTTTACATAAAAATTGTTTAATTTATCCAAGAAACATCATCTCTTTCAATTCTTCTAATATACATAAAAAACAGAAAACGTTATTAGTTTGAAAAGTATAAAACCTCAGTAGTAAAAGTTAACATATCCTCTGCTAGGTAGCACAGTAGATAGCATGCCAGTCTTGGAATCAAGAAGACTTGGACTCATATCTGACCTCAGATGTTGTCTGGCTGTGTGACTCTGCACAAGTCACTTTAATTTATTTGCCTCAGTTTCCCCAATAACAAAATGGGGACAATAATAGCTCCTATCTCTCAAGATTATTGTGAGGATCAAATGAGATCATATCTTTAAAGATATGGTACATAGCAGGTCCTTAATAAATGCTTGTTTCCTTCCTCCCTGCAATGGTAATGGTAATTTGAAGATCTTTCCTGTCTCTTAATAGGCCAAATGTAATCACATGGACCCTCTGGTGGAAGGAGTTTGCTGAATGGGTGGAGCAGAAAATGAGTCAAAGTAGTTAGGGGAGAGGGAGAGAGAGGACACAGGTAAGCGGACAGTCGGGATTATGAGTGTTTGTTTGTGGTCAAGGCCCTAGCAAGGGCAAGGCTTGAGGATGGTGATACCCTCTGCAGTGTTGTTGTGTATAGATTTCTTTGTTGCTATGACGAATTTGGCTTTGTATTATTGGGATTCAGCTTTCTGGTGTTTGAATGATGTTTTGGTTCTGTCTTCCATGTGGAGAGTCTGTTATATTTTGTGATTCAGAACTACACCAACATATTCATAGTCACTGTCAGTGCTGTGAACATTGCCTTGGTAATACACTCCTTTCTCCAGATCAAATACAACAAACCTCAATTATCATGGACTTGGTAAATTAAAGATTTATAATTATCAGCTATGTCCTCCCTTTTTTAGCATATATTTCTCCCTTCATTCTTCAAAGTTGCTAATTCTCATCCCTACCCCACCCCACCCATCAGCACTTGGATTTAAAGGGCTATAGTTATGCTCTGGCTTCCCTATCTTGACTTTGTACCAGTTTCAATCCCAAAACACAAGATGTGCTGTGCTGACACTTCTTCCTCCATCTAGTCTCTGTTGGACAGGTCATTATGGGGGCTACAAAATTATAAGAGAAAAGGAATAAAAGATCTACTGACAGACAGGTACTGATTAATTACTATCCTCCTGCATGTTTTTCTGTTTCTCTCCCAGCCCACTACTAGTACCCAAAAATGTTAATCTTTCTCAGAAGTGAGAGCCTCTCGTTCTTCCAAATCAGTCTTAGTGTCTAAGCAGTTCAAAAAGCACAACAGGAAGAGGAGCAGCAGGAATTATCAAGGAGATGGTAAGTATTTATTTACACTCAGAGCTTTCAAAGCAGCTGCTTGTTGCCATACTAGAGATCTTTAGAAGAGCAGGTGTATAAAGGAGATGTTCCATTTATTTATACAAATAATATACATTTATACCTGTAGATAACAGTTTTAAAAAATAAACTGATAGGTTTTTTTTTTAAACTTTCATTTAGGTGGCTCACCTAAGCTTTGAAAGTGTGGAGGTAGGAGAGCCCTAAAGTTCTAAAACATAACACTGGTTCAGGAGTTCAGTTTATTTGCCCTATGCCAAATATGAGTAATGAATAATGATAAAACTGATAGCTAACTTTCTCTTAAGAAGTCTCATACCTCATACTTTCACCAAGTTGTTCAAATTAGCAAAGTTAACGCTGTACTTATGAAATGTATTCAGAACATACTATACTCTAAAGTAAAATCTTAGAATCTTAAAGTTTCTGTACATTGAAGTTTCCAACAGGACAGTGAATTACGAAAAAGTGTGTGCCAGAACCAGCTGCGATTCATTCTAAAGGAGATAAAACACTTAAAGACAAAAAGTCACTTGATATACTCCATCTCAGTAGACCAAAACTGAAGTAGAAATTATTGATATCACACAGATCTTGTCCCTCTCAGAAATTTTATTCTCTAGTGAATGTTATTAGTTTTCCTTTTTCCAACAATGGTTTCAAATCCATAATCTACACTAAAATATATTTAAAGTAAATTCTCTGTAAGCATGATTCTAGGGGTTACAAAAGGGTTAATTTTCTCAAGGTGATGAGAAAACATCCCTTCTACAGTCATTATGCCTTCCAGATTGCTGCTTGGCAAAAGAAAGCTTCCTGAATTTTTTCTTTAAGTCTCATTACTTAACTCAGCAGCTTTACTTTGCAAGTGTCTCTGACAAGGACTGTGCTGACAATAATCTTTTTCTCAAGATTAAATTTTTAAAATTTAATTTACAGAAGAAAAAAACAGGTTTGAGTCAATATTTTACATAATGACAAAGATGATAATAGGCTCATTAATGAGCCAAGCTGATATCTTAATAATTATTATTTTTCCCAATAATTTATTTCTTGACTATCTGGACTGCACATAAAAAACAACTGTTTCTCCATAGAGAAGGGATTTATCTGGACATATGAGGATCCTTTAAAAAGAAAAGATGAGATACAGTGGAAGGAAAGAACAGCACACTTCTGGCCTTCACACAGCAACAATTTACCAACATTCCTTCAAGTCCCAGCAGCTTTGCAGCTCTGGCCTTCACACAGCAACAATTTACCAACATTCCTTCAAGTCCCAGCAGCTTTGCAGCCTTTAATCTGCAAGCCAAGCTTTGGCCCATCGCCATCATCTAATGGATGAATCAGCAAAATAAATTGGCTGTCAACTGGTGCCCTCCCCTCACTGTTTAAAAGAGTGTACTGCAGACTGGTCAGTCACATTCTAACCTTTTACAAAGTACTTGATGAAATGATTCACGGCCACTTTTAGGTTATACTTCTCAAAAACAGTTTGGAAACAAGGCACATTGATAATCACTAGAGACTTTTGCCCTATTATGTTACAAAAGTCATACTATTTCTCTTACCATTTATCTATGTCTTCTATTTGCATGTTGCTTTTTTTCCTAAGACAATTTCATTTTTACGAGTTAAATTTCTTATTTAAAAAATATTTCAGTGCTATTCAGTCTTAAAAATCTAAGAGGTATTTCATAGTCCATTTTCAACATGAATAGCATAAATTTAGTTTAAAATAAAAACAGTTTAAAAATAAAAACCGCTAAAAGATTTATCTCATGATAGTGTCCTTACTGACATACAAATAAAATCCTATAAATGATAAGGGCTATGAATTAGTACTGCTGGAACGGGGATTTTTATCAAGCTTTCCACCTAAACTAGCAAGATTTTACCATTCAGTCTACAGACCTCTACAGATTTAATGACCTATGAAACTTCAACAACAAAAACTGTCCACATCATTAATTTTATAATCTCAGGAAACTCTATCAATACCTAGCATCATTTCTAATTTCTAATGAAATTATGTAAGCATTATCAATTAAATGGTCATGGGTTTACCCACTAATGGGAAAACTCCAGGTCACATGCAATTCTCATCCTGCATCAACACCACCTAAAATAATCCAAATCCAAATTCAACAAATATTTTCTACTCACACCAATTTTGTGCAGAGCACCAGGTGAGGGGAGAAAACATTTAGATTAAAAAATGGTCATTGCCTACATGTAGGTTGAAGTTTAGCAGGAGGATATGACACAGAGACAATAATTATAGTACAACATAATATATTAAATTATGTGAGAGGAGCCCTAAACAAATTATTTAAGATCCATAGAAGGAAATTTATTCTCGATTTAGGGGATCAAGGAGGTGCTGGCATTTGAAATGGGCTTTAAAAAAGACAGGTAAGAAATAGCAAGAGTGGGAGGGAGATAGCTGTTCAAGATATATGAGAATGTGGAAAAGTACCAGTCATATATGAGGGCACTTCAGTTTAGCTACAGCACAGACTAAAGGGAAGGGCATAAGATAAAGCTAAAAAGCTAAGATTGTGAAAGACCTTAAACATCAGGAAAAAGAATATAAACTTCAACAAAAAGGCAATACAGAATGATTGAAATACTCTGAGCAGATGGCTGACTTTACCAGGTCTATACCCAATTTTGATGTACACATTTTCAAGAGAGTTCTTTTACATATGAACCCAAATGAACATGCAAAAATATGTAAGTTTGAGAGTCTATATGCTTTTTTTTACTTATAAGAAGACCAGAGTGAATTGTTAGGTTAATGATCTAGTTGGTGTTTCACAATATCAGGGGCTACATATGCAAGAGTCACCCCTTTCAAATTTCCCAATGCAAGCCCCACCCTCAATAAGGGCTGCCTTTAATTAACAATAATGGTAAAGTCAATTCCTTCTGCCAGAAATATGGTAGAGTAGCATCCGCTTTGAAGGCTCTTAAAATGGCATTTAACTCCACTCAGGGCCAATGCTACTTGCTTACACTGTCATTTTCAGCTCTCAGTTTTGTGGCAATATAGAGGCATATAGTCAGCATCTGATGGTAGATGCTAAATTTCCTTAAAGAAGAACCTACTTGGTTTGAAAAGCATCTAATTCATGCAGTGAAGACTTGGCAATGTTTCTCTCATATAACATATAATTGTGTGTGAAGAAGATGGGTTTGTGATAGAGTAATAGTTTCTTAAAATGTCACCCAAAATAGAAATGACAGTAAGATTTTTTAGTATACTACTATAAGTATTCTATAGTAGAGCAAACTCTCAAAGACTCAAGAAAAATAATCATAGTCACTGTAAACACCCTTATATTTTAAAAAATGTTAATTACTATTTCCCCTCCCTTCAAACACTACCAGATTAAATAGACATACTATTCACATTCCTTTTGGATCACTCAAACACACAAAGACAAAATCTTTTTTCGTCAACTCATGACCCTGTAAAACACTGGGAATGGCAAATCAGTGAGGTTATATTACCAGTCAAAACCTAAATTTATACATGTAGATAATGGTTAAAGAAAAAAAACAATCCTAAGAGAAAATATAAACTCCCAAATTTATGCCTTGTGCAGAGATAACATTTAACCACTTCTTCCATTATATACCTAATTCAAAAATATAACATCCATATATTTAAGTAAATAGACACAATGTTTATGCATATATATAAACAAGTACATTAAGAGAAAGAAACATTTATAAGACTATCATAAGAGTTACAACTTTCTAATCTTATTTCATGAGATTTGCTTATTAATTCTATACATTCTTTTGCATGTCTTAATACTGACATTGTAGAATGCTAAGTAAGTGCAGAAATTATTTTTTCTTGCACTCTCGGTGCCACTACCAGATTATTTTTTCCTTAAGGGTCAAAAAGTAGAGTGGAGAAAAAGCTTTATTTTCAGTCACAGATAAACTATGATGTTACAAAATTATGAAGTTAATTTTCCCCTATTTATAAACTTCATGTAAATGAGCTGATGGACCACAATGCCCTGCACCTATCATTACCTCATTAACTATTGTACCTTCAAAGAGATGTGATCAGTAGAAGGGGTGGTCCTTTAATCTGGTGTTTGGAACAATCTATCTTAACATTTTATCTGAGTCTTTCTGATTTTTATCAGGTTTTTTTTTTTTTTTGTCCCTTTCAGGAACCCAACAGTTCACATGTAAAACTAGTGATTTAAACTTATCAAATGTACTGAAGTTTGAGATGAAGAGTCCCAGGAAATGATTTTTTCTGATGCCTATATTTGCCCAAGAAGAATCAGGGTGACATCATTTCTTTTAGCTATAATTTCCTTTTGACCTCCACTTTTATTAGCAATAAGAATGTTAATATTGATATGAGACACTTCTCTCTCTGTGATCTTCTCAGCTCCCATAAGTTCAATTACCATCTTTATGCAAATCTATATTTCTAGCCCTACTCTTTCTCCTGAGCTCTAGTTGCAGATCACTAAGGACCTACTGGATAATGTGTGTCCTACTGGCATATTAAACTCAGTATGGCCAAAATAGAACTTTGTATCTTTCCCCATAAACCTATTACTCCTCAAAAATCCTCTATTATTGTCAAGGGCATCCTCATCCACCCAGCTATCCTGTTTCATGACCTCCAAGTCACCCTAGACACTTTATTATCTATCAGACACCAGAATCAATCAGTTGCGAAGTCATGTCCACTCTACTTCCCACACACATTCTCTTATGTTTGTTTCTTTTTCTATTCTCTTGGCCATTACTCTAATTCAAGCATTCATCACTTCTAACTCAGGTTACTACAAGAGCCTCCTAATTGAGCTCCCTGACTCTAAGCTCTCTCCTCTTCACAAAGCTGACAAAGTTATACCAAAGCCCAAGTCTAACTATTATTCTTCTGTTCAAGAAGCTCTAGTGCAGTGATTCTCAATCTTCCTAATGCCGTGACCCTTTAATACAGTTCCTTATGTTGTGGTGACCCCCCCCAACCATAAAATTATTTTAGTTGCTACTTCATAACTGTAATTTTGCTACTGTTATAAATCGTAACGTAAATATCTGATATGCAGGATGTATTTTCATTGTTACAAAATGAACATAATCCACAGGTTGAGAACTGCTGCTCTAGTGGCACCATTCTGCCTGTAAGATAAAATACAATTTTTTCTGTTTGGCATTTAAACATATGGCTCTTGTTTACATCTCTTCATTATTCCACAATGTGGCAAAACTGAACCTTCCCATTCTATCTTTATATCCTTAGCTCACAGCACTAACAGTAACTAACATATAGCAGGCACTTAAAGCTTCTTGACAATTATGAGAGCATGTCCACTCACTGCTCACTGAACAAGGATCTAATATTTAGAGAACCAACAGTTAAGTTAATGTTTATATATGGTCTAAATACTGTGATCCTTAACAAACTCTTCCTCCTTTTCTACTACTCTAAAACTACTGCTGCTCACCCAGAAAGGGACTACACAGGACTGAGGCTACAGTTTTTATATTTTTCTTTATTTTAAGGGTTTTCAATGATCAAAGAATTAATCACCAACAAGCCAGCCTAATGGTGAAGGTAACTTTTCAATAAATGTTGATAAAATAATGTATTTTTCAGGTTTTCACTGTATTCTTTCTTTCTGATAGGATAGTTTTGGTTTATGGCTAATTAGGTTTGTGCCATTAGGCAGTAAAATATATATCATTAACTTATTACCAAATTAAGTTTTTGCCATAAATGTGCTAAACAATTAAATACCTGAATTAAAATACTTTGTTTTAGTGAGGAGGTTTTTGCTAACAAAAATGAAACAATTTAATCAATAGAGAATTACTTTTCAAGTTAATATTTAGTGCCCTCCCCCAAAAAAACCAACCCCACCAAAAACCAAACATATTGTGAACAGAAACTTTAAAATCACCTAAATGAAAAATGTTACTGGAGGAAAGAGGAAGGATAATTCATTTTCAGGAATACAGTCTCATTTTCAACAGAAGGTAAATCCTCATAAATTTCTTTACTTGTATTAAATAAGATGACAGGTAAACTAGTTACAAAATAAGTCACAAGGAAACAAAGACTGAATGACTTTAAAAGTTTAAGAGTAGTTGGGAAATTAATTACAAGTAACCCTAGAGAGTACCAGAATGTCGCCATTGCCATCAAATTTATCACTCTATAGCATAATACCTAAGACTTCAGCAGAAGAATTGACAATGTGAATTAAAATGCTACTTTGAAAAATATTTTCAGGTAAAACTGATGGTAGATTTTTCATAGGAGGGTGGAGGAGGGGAAGGAGAGGACAACCTAAACATCCCTTGGGGCAATCAACATTTGCATATGTTAATTATATTAAATTTATATATAAATATAATTCACCTAATTATACAATTATTAAATACTTATCAAGTACCTATAAGGTGCAGAACACTGTACTATCAAAGTGGTGCATGAATTATTTGGGACACAGAATACCATTTTATTTTGTGTACTCTTCTGTTGATTAGACTGATCTGAGAAGATAAAAAAGGATAAGATGGTTTCAATGCTCTATACAGGTAATTCATTGCTCTAATAGGTTGTATTCCAAATTCTGTGGTTTCTGAGAATGGATATCACTCCAAGGAAATGTGCCTAAGTTACAGGTCTTAAAGAGAATGATTGTTAGAGACAATGCAGCAGCTAAATCTTTTAAGCCCACAATGAGACAGACAGGGGACAGTCACACACAAGGACTAAGTTTGAAAGCAAGCGGAAAAATGAAAGGTAACATCAAAAACTGGCAAACTACTGCTGTATGATTAATCCTCAGAAAATAAGCAAGGACTTTTAGAAGGACCTGGTACCTGGAGAGGTTATTTATTCTTCTTTTTGTTGTTCAGTCATTTTTCAGTTGTGTCCAACTCTATGTGACCCCACTTAAAGAGTTTTCTGGTTTGCTGTTTTCTTCTCCAGTTCATTTTACAAATGAGGAAACTGAGACAATCATGGTTAAATGACTTACCCAGGATCACACAGTCAATAAGTGTCTAAAGTCAGATCTGAATTCGAGAAAAGGAGTCTTTCTGACTCTAGGCCCAATATTCTATCCACTGTACCACCTAAGTGCTCACTGATTGATTCTTCTAAAATACAATATAAGGCTCTTGATTATTATGAGAAAATTAGTAAAAAATGCTATTAATCATTGCAAAAAAAAAAAGTTTGTCCTGAAGAAGATAAGTTAAGAATAGAAACCCTGAGCATGTTAATCAGACTGTAAAACGTCCAACCAAAAAAATTTTTGGGAACTTTTTGTTTCATTTACAGTGGGCCTTAAAGCTGTGTTCCAAATGAGGGAATGATGAACTCAGATAAATATATTTGATATACTGTGAAGAATTATTCTAGCATTACATTATTACCCAAATAGAGATGGAATACTGCAACAAAGCACTGTATTGTGCTACACATCACAAAAGGCTGTTTAAAAAATACTTCTCATAATCTAGGAAAGCAAAGAATAGTTTACCTGTCAGATTTATGGAGTAGGGAAGTCTTTATGACCAAAGAAGGGTTGGAGAACATTATAAAATACAATATGGATAATCTTGATTATATTAAATTGAAAAGTTTCTGTACACACAAAGCCAATGTAACCAAGATTAAGAGGGAAGTGGGAAATTGGGAAATAATTTTTA
>CM053583.1:283874226-283885092 GCA_028627135.1 Pseudochirops cupreus | reverse complement strand
TAGGTGTATCAATGAAAAGAATTGTATTCAAATATTTATCTTCAACTAAACTACTCTTTCAATTGGTTTATTGTTGAATTTGGTACTGTGAGGGATAATTTATAGTGAAGTTTCCCCATTCTGAAAAATCAAATATAGAATGGCTTCAGTATTCACTAGGCCTAAGTTTAGAAGTCAGCTGACCTTCCAGCAATCTGCCACCTCAGCACAAGATATGCCAAATAAAGTTAAGACTGCTTTCGCTGGACATCCACATTTCTGGGTCCTTTGTCTCAGAGAGAGATTCCCACGCTTAGGCTATGGGTCAGCCCCTCTACCAATGAGAGTGAAGGCAAGTTGGGGGGGTTGGATTTCTGCATTAGAAGATTATATAACCATTGGCTGGCTTCTACCTGTTGCTTTCTCCCTGCAGATGCCATGTGCGTGACAGAGGCAGAATCCTTTCTCATGAGAAAGAAATAAAGACCTTTTCTGACCTCAGATTCAGACTCTGAACTCTTTCATCTCACGCAGTTTGGAAGTCCCACTGAGATTTTTTGGACTCCTCTCTGGAGAGAGGAAGGTCTCCCCAGCCTTGACCCACAGGCAAGGACATCCTGTTGGGTTTTTCCAGCAGCCTCTTGGTAGGGTGGGAGAGTGACTCCCCTCTGTGGAGACTGAGGCCTGAGGGGGTCTGAAGCTGAGAGCAGAAAATGTCAAAAGTGGGGAACAAATAGTACTGGAAGTCACGTAAGTCTGTGCACAGACCCAGGTAAGGAGAGGCCTGGGTGATCTGATGGTGGGTAGGGTCAACCTCTTGGTCAACCTGGTCAACTGAGTCTGGCCAGGAGTTGGGAAGATAGGAGGAGGCAGTTTTTAGGGGGGACGCTGATGAGCGGCCCCTGACAAGGGCCCCTCAGAATTCGTGCCTTGGCACCCCAAGTTCTGGACCAAGAGGTTGACCACATCCGGCCAGACCTTGAATCTGGAAGTAGGGAGTTGGCTGACGAGCCTCTCACCTGTTCTGTAGACAAGGAAAATTTTCAGCTTTTACCCACAAGCTGTTAGTTAATTGGGGAGGAACGTCTCCTTCAATCCCTCTGATAATCCCTTGGGAGATAAATTTGGCAAAGCTGGTTGAGATTGTGTTTGTTCTGTGTTTTCATGTGCGTGTGTGTGCGCGCACGCGTGTGTGTGTGTTAAGTCTGTCTATTCAAGAAAAAGAGAAATGTTTTACCATTCAGATGGAAAAGCCTCAGAAATGTTTAAAAATCTTCCTTCTCTGCCTTTACTTAACTAAATTTAGAATGGGGAGAGAATTCAGATCCTTTAGCAGATAATAGGTAAGTGAAATTTTTTTTTCTATTTAACTGAAATGCCTAAGGCAGTGATGGAAGGAGAAGCAAAAAGGCCTGATTATGTTAGTTAGGGTGGGGGAGCCACTACCCCCACCACTACCACCTTTAGAATGTTGGAAAATAGTGCTAGTGAATCAAATAATCATTAAACTCCCAAGGCCCCCGCTTGGGAGGGAAGTTAAAAGATAACCACACCCAGTTTACTGGGTCCCAAACCCTTTGTCTGTGAAAAGAGACAGGATCTCACCTTTTTTTTTTTAAAAGGAAGAAGAATGGGGTGGTGGCAGGAGTCAAGCCTCTACTGAAGGTGAAATGGAGATCGCACGTGTCTTCTAAAAGGCCATGTGTTGGCTTAAAGATATTTCTAGGGAAATAGATTAGTATTTGGCATTATGATTGTAAAGTGATTTAAAAAAAAAGATATAAAATGTTAGACCATTATATTTGGGTATAAAGGTAAATAATGTTCACACTGATCATTTGAACTGTTGGCTATTATGAAAATGTATGCTGTGGTTTAAAGTTATAAAGTTATAATTTAATTCCTGTGTAAGGGGGTTTGGAAATGCATTTACCTAAAGTTTAGTAGAATAGAAGTTTTAAACATTTCTAAATTATGTAATTTGTAAATATTTATAAACTCTGATGTTGGAACAATTTTCTTATTTCTATTCAGAAGCAGTTATCTAAGGATATAGTCATGTATGTTGATTTGGATGTAGGTGAAATTTGTCATGTTTTGGGAATCTATATTACTTAAGAAATTTGAATTTAAAGATGAGCACTGATTATGGTAAAGATAGTTGTAATTTATTACTAGAACCAGAAGAAGCAGTTGGAATGATTAGCCCAGCATATTGTAAACTGATCTAAAATGTGAGTAGGAATAGGTATTATCTATGTTGTAACAAAAGCAATTTTTGTTTATTTGTTTGTTTAAATGTTGTTAAAAAGGACAGAAAGTCAAGAATGGAGCACTCTGACCCAAATGTTGTAATATTTTTGAAATAACTGTGATTTGGGAAATCTGTAAAATTCATTTCCTCATAGTTCCTGGGCTGGCCAGCCTGTAATTATAATGAGAGTTAAATATCAGATTCTTATAAGAAAGAGAATGCTGGATAATAGTAGGAGTTTTGAGTCACCCTCCCCCACTTGGAAAAAAAAAAGAGAGACGGGGTGGGGAGGAGAAAAGCCTCTACTTGTTTTGGAAATGCAATTAATGTCATAATGTCATTGTGTTATTATGGTATCTAAATTGCAAAACCTTCATATGTTGTAAAACTGACCATTGTGAGCCAGGAATGGTGTCAGTTTTAATCTAAATTGTATTGAAATTAAAAGATGGAGAAAAATTGTGTAAAATGTCATCTTATACATTAAGTTACTTCTGCTATTCAGAAAACCAGGTACATACACCTTTATCTGTAGTTATGAATGATTCTCTGTGCAAGGTGAATTGGAAATGTGTTTTTTGTAGAACTCTTACTGAGCAAATAAAAAAATACAGATATATATATAGAGAGAGAGGGATGTGGCTCAATTTTGAAAAAACATCCAGCTGAATTAAGGTCATTAGATTGGTAATTAATGGGTTTTGAATTTAAAAGTTTAAATGTAAGAACATCATAATTGTGTTACTGGAAAAAAGTTGTATTATGGTATTTTGAAGTATTGTAATTTAAGAAATCACAAACTTTCAAGTTTTCTTTAGTATCAGTTAAGAAATATATTTGTGAAAAGTAATTATTGGTAATTATATGAAGGAAAAATCTATGAAACCTCCTAAGTTTTGTCAATTATGTGGGAAAGATTTTATGACCAGAGAATTTAGAAATTGTGTAGTAGTTAATATTAGGATAAATTGTTTTTGAAAAAGGGAAGTATTCTTATTAAGAAATGTTTTACAAGATTTTTTGTTATAAGATGATGGGGAACAGACTAGCAGACAAGAAGACTAGGACAGACAAACCCCGATATTTGGAGAGTGGTGTTTATGCGTTTAACAAGATGGGGGACACAAGATAAAAGAGAGTAGGTAGAGAAGCCTGCCTGTTAGTGCATTAGATATTATCTGTAGTTAATTGTTTATGATATAATCAGAGTGACTTAATGAAACTGCAGGTTATGGTTTTACCTTTAAAGACTAAGATTGTTAACTGTTAATGTGTATGGAAAGAAGGAGGGGTTAGGTGGCCCCTAGAAACCATCTGTGTGGGCAAGGTCATCAATCCCAGGAAAGGGGCAATAAGAAATTTAAAATTTGTAAAGGAAAATTAGTAATTATACAGAAACTTTGTAAGATTTCTGGTTATTTTATCAATTGTGTATAGATTTTATAATATTCAAACTTACTGTAAATTTTAATTTTAGGCGGATTGCCTAAAGAGTCCTTATCAGATTAAGTAAGGGAATTTCACCACTCCCCACCATCTGAAGAAGCCTCAATGAGTCAGTCTCTAAACAAAGCCCTCTAAAGTTGGTATAATGGATTTCTAGTAATGGGTTTCTAGTACAGATTTGGAATATAAAACAGGAATTAATTACGTATGTGAGTCCTGGTAAATTCTTGATTAGTGAAACTCGCCATTTGAGGTAAAAGCTTTTGGGACTATAACAGATTTTATTTTGAGCTGTCTGACGGCTCATAAAAATCCATCAATAGTCAATAATCCACCTTCAGAGAGAAATGCCACAAGGTACTCAGAGAATGTGACTGTTACAAGTGTCTGTATCTGGAAAAACTGAGCGGACAATCCTAGCCTCAGCTTAGGATGGGATCCTGGCTCATTTCAACCATTGTGTTCCTTTGAAAAGGAATATTTCACACCTGACTATTCCTAAGTCTGGCTATGAGGTGGCACTGATGATGCGTGGTCGGAAAACTGACATTTTATCTGATCAAGTCCTTGCTTTCCTTTTATGGCAAATTTCTGCAATCAAAGCAAATGGTAGTGAAAGGTATGTGAGCACAATGCACATACGTGAAATTTGCTGTTTTTCGATCCTGAACGTATAGTCATTCCGTACTCTAAATAACTGGATAAATTAGTAAATCCTTGGAATAGAACATTCTTTATGAATAATATGGGAATAATTAGACAAAGGGAAAAGAAGTTTGTGAAGCAAAGGTGCAAACACAATGTTGAATCATTATCTCATAAACTAAGACTGGGATACATCTGAGCTGCTATAATAAAGAATGTGTTTAGGATCTGGGCTATTCAGCCTCAGATTATATTCCTTTTTATAATTAAAGAACTTGGTAAATGGTATTTGGTACCATTGTGGAAATAATACCTGTTTATACTGTTTACACTGTCAGTCTCTCCTATACGTAAATTCATTTGTATAACTATTGAACTCAAGGACAGAAAACTTCTATCTGCAAAGTGTTGATAGAGTTGAAAGTTTCTATCTGCAAAGTGTTGTTACTTATATTTACACATAGAGAGTTGAATCCTCAGTAGCATCTGATCCTCCTAAAGAACTAGACTCAGAGTGGAAATTTCTCAGGGAATAACAAGATCAGATAATTCTGTATGTCAAATCTATCAATTTGTGGGGTTTAACCATTAACCTCTTTGCTTTGTCTAAGCAGAACACTTACAATAGTAAAAGGACAATAACTTATGAGTTATCTTGTTTTATGGTTAAAAATGGGATCCTGAATAATTTGAATAATGAGTTTGAGAGATTTGGAAGGATAAATAAAGGTTTGAGTTGGGAATATGAAAGGCAGATAAGAAGTTTTGGGGACAAATGTGGGTTTACCCAAGTCCTCCTGTTTCTGGATGGTGGTACCGGTTTTAAAGAGTTTTAAATGAGTTTGAGAAAGTATCTAGAAAGACAGAAAGATTTCTAACTTGATTTTATAATTAATAATAGCTCAATCAAATTTGAGAAGGAGAGGAAATAAGGATACAAATGCAACTTTGAATCATTATCCCATGGACTGAGGTTGGGATTATAAAGTTGCTGTACAGAAGGTATATCTGTGTAGATGAGTGAAATGGGGTCCCAGTGTATTTCAAAGTGATGAAAGAGCAAATGGGTACTAATACAACTGACTAAATTAAACCAGAGACATTTTTAGTTGAGAGAGGAGAAATTTTAGTATGAGCTCAGATTAAGCATAATTATAAGAAGGTAGAGAAGTTTGGAAGTAGATGCACATCTATTAGAGCAATAATTTATAATCCCGATGGGAGATTTGATTTTTTTATTAACAAGAATAAATATAGAAATGAATGTAGATTATTTGAGGTTCGCTTCAAAGATGTTCCTTAACCAATGTGAGATTATAATCATATCTTAAGCTGATTGTTGACATTTGTTATTTAAGACTTGATGGGACTGTTAACTGACTGTTTCTTTGAGTTCAACTCCAGATAGGAGTGTTAAGAGAGGCTGCCCAAGCTACCCAAGCCACCAACCGATGGTGCAAGATCCTGTAAGATACAGGTATGAAGGTCGGAGGAACGACTGTTCCACATGAGCTAAGGTAGGATTCTTCTGACCCACCAGCAAGCACCTGGCATACTTTAAGCTTGGCTCAATGGAGACTGCAGCATGGTGTACATTTTGCCTGAAATTGGCATTCTGAAGTTGGGGAAATAGGGTTCCCTCACTATAATTTTGTCCCTATTCTTGGTGGCAAGTTTCAATAATCAAAAGTTTTGAAATAAAACAACAACAAATCTACTTGATTCTGGACCATCTTAGGTTACTATAAGATAAAGCTACTAGGCTTAGGGTTTAGTATAGGCATTCCTGTATGAGTCAGGGTCCTTTAGTTCTTTGTAATAATATGACAAGTAGGAATACTATTCCATTATTCAGTTAGTGTCACATTTGTCTCAACTTTGTCATAATTAGTCAATGTTAAAAAGGAGGATAATTTCTGCATTACTTGGTAACATTTTTAATTGTTTTAATTGTGAGCTCAATGTAAATCCCTTACCGAAATCCCATCCTCCTGGTGGAGGACTTAATAATGGATTAATGAAAAATATAAGAAACTGTATCTAATGTGTGATCATGACAATTGACTAAGACTCCAATTTTAATTTTGTAAGAATGATAAGGGTTCTGGAGTTGTCATTTATATTGGTTCCAAGGTTCCTTTTGTAGGTAAATGAATGAAAGAAGGCAGAAGGAAGAGAAGCTGGGATGCAAGACCGAAGATGGATGACCCTAAGTGACCAGAAGACTTCCTCACATCCAGACAGCAGTGTGAAAAGAGACTTTTGGACTTTGAAAGGACAACTGTTACTGTTTTCTTTTGAATCTCTGTATCTGTACTCATAAAGGGGACTGCCCCCTTGTACACTGTCAATGCGACAAGGGCTGCAAGGGTAATTAGAATTAAGAAAAGTGGGGAAACTTCAAAAAGTATAAAAAGAAAAGGGGGGATTTGTGAGGGATAATTTATAGTGAATTTTCCTCATTCTGAAAAATGAAATGTAGAATAGCTTCAGTATTCACTAGGCCTAAGTTTAAAAGTCAGCTGACCTTCCAGCAATCTGGGGCTTAGAGCAATGGAGACCCTCCCCAGTGCCACCTCAGTACAAGATATGCCAAATAAGATTAAGACTGCTTTCATGGGACACCCACATGTTTCTGGGTCCTTTGTCTCAGAGAGAGATTCCCGCACTTAAGTTATGGGTCAGCCCCTTTACCAATGAGAGTGAAGGCAAGTTGGGGGGGTTGGGTTTCTACATTAGAAGATTATATAACCATGGGCTGGCTTCTACCTGTTGATCTCTCCCTGCAGAAGCCATGTGGGCAACAGGGGCAGAGTCCTTTCTCATGAGAAAGAATAAAGACCTTTTCTGACCTCAGATTCAGACTCTGAACTCTTTCATCTCACACAGTATGATGGCCAGCGACCAAGCACAATGCATTTAAACAACCAGTGCTGGGAATACCCATAAACTACATTAGAGAGAAATTCATGAACAAGTCAGGAAACTTGAACTTCTCATTTTAATTCTGACACTGAATATTTCAGTGGCTTTATGAAATCTGATGATCTCCCTGCCTTAAATTTCTATGCCCAGTATCATGAAATACTACATATTCACTGCATGTATGACACTATACTACACACGATGATGTTTATGTAGTTTTGATCAAAATGAATACTTCCAAAAATTACTTTATGTTTAAGCCAGCAAATGTATTAAATATTCTGATGATGACACTAAGAAGTTTCTGGAAGAGTCAGTAAATGGGTATAGGACATAAAAGAAATCAAGACTTTAAACAAGATAAACTTTTAATAAAAACTATAAACTTATCAAAAGTTAATTGGTTCAATGGAAAGAGCACCAGGTCTAGAATCAGAAAGACCTGAGTTTAAATTTGGCCTCAGACAATGACTAGCTGTGTTACCCTGGGCAAATCACTTACCCGTTTGTCTCAGTTTCCTCATCTGTAAAAGGAGCTGAAGAAGGAAATGGCAAACCACTCCCATATCTTTGCCAAGAAAACCCCAAATGGGAACACAAAAAGTTGGTCATCTACTGAGCAGCAACAACAATAAACTTATCTCCCACCAACTGGTGATCCTTCACTTTCTTCTCTTTAAACTCACTGTCCTCAGACAAAGCACTGCTATAACAATGAAAGCACAACACAGTTTTGGAAAAACATCTGATAATTAAAAGTAAAAATGCTAATAGTAAAATATTATGCTGATCATGTTTTGAAAAATGAAAGGTATTTAATTTATTTCTATAACACTGAGCTCACTAACTATCAATAAGCTGTCAACCAGCATTCATTAAGTACCTACTATGTATCCAGCACTGCGCTAGGTACTGGAAATAAAGATGCAAAGACTAATAATCTCTACTCTTAAGGGGCTTCATTTTAATGGGAGAGATGGCAAGTCCACATATGCAGCATAAATAAAAAGATAACAATAACAAATAAGCACAATACAAGTGAAATACAAGGTAGTTTGGGAGATAAGGCACTAACAAACCAGGCAATCAGAAAAAAAGGCTTTATGCAGGAGGCGGCGTTTGGACTACATCTTGAAAAAAGAAAGCAGTTCTATAAGGCAAAGTAAAGAAGGGAATACGTTCCACACATAAGGGATATCTAGTGCAAAGGTAGAGAGATGGAAGAAGAGAGATTCAATGTTATATGTAATAAAAAGTAGAGGAGTGGGAATGACATCCAATGAGGCTAGAAATATATTGTTGAAACCAGGTTGTATAAGGTTTTAAAAGCTAAATTGATTCTAGAGGAAAGAGGAAGCTACTGGAATTGATTGAACAGGGGAGTTATATGATCAGGTCTGCGCTTGAATCAAATCACTTTGGCAGGAGCATAAAGAACAGACTGGAATGGTGAGAAATAAGGTAAGGAGGTCAATTAGGAGGTTTGCAATAATCCAGGCAGAAAGTGATAAGTATTTAAACTAAGATTGTAGCTGTGGGAATTTAAAGATGTTTGGGGGCAGAAATGGCAAGACTTGGCAAATGATTTTGATATGTGGGGTAAAGGAGAGTGAGGATAATGCTGAGGTTACAAATCTAGGAGTCTCAAAGGATAATGATGCCTTTGACAGAAACAGTAAAGTTTAGAAGAAGGGAAGGGTTGAGAGGAAAAATTAGTCCAGATTTTGAGATGTCTTATGGGATCATAAAGAGACCTTAATGATGATCTATTCCAGAAGTTGTGAGACACAGACCCCTTGGGCAGTCTAGTGAAGGCTGTATATCTCTTCTGAGAATGCTTTTAAATGCATAATATGTAAAATATACAAGGTTACAAAGGAAACTAAATAAGTTATCGAAATGTTGCAGGTTTTTTTTTCAGACTCCAAGTTAAGAACACTTGCTATAGTCCAATCCCCCTTTTTATAGATGAAATTGAGCTAGAAAGGTCATATGACTGGCCCATAGTCCTAGAAGTTAAAGTCAAGATTCAAACAGGTTCCCTGACTCCAAATTCAATGCTATTTCTTTTTACTGCTCCATGATATCCTTTGTAATCATATAAGCATATAGTATGTATTCATACCTGCATCTCACTCTCATTTACTTTACTTAACAGAAATGCACTGTGTTTAACAGAAATATATATTGCCCAGTGGTAAAAGGATAGGAAATGCAGAAATTTATATACAACTTAAACACGAAAAACATCTGGCGGAACAAAGACATTACCGATTACTGCAGCTGTCCTTACAAAAGAAGCATAAAGTCATAATTGAAAGTGTCTATTACTTATCTTTGTAATTTTCTGAGAGAAGTCAATACTATATTACTATTCAAGATTAAGGACCTTTGCATGCAAATGAGAAATAGTTATTTATATATATATATATATATATATAATTTGTACTTAATTGTGGATTTTTTGGACTTTCTTCAGTATGAACAAGCATTTGCTGACTTACACTAATCACCAGAAGTATTATTTTCATAAGACCTCATCCTGACATCACCTTTGTTCTAAGTGAGTTTTCTTGACATTACTCTAAATGTTAATTGCTTAAAGAAAGTAAATTAGAATTAGGTTGTATTTCTTCTCAAGCAGATATTTCTGATCGATCAATTTTAGTATTTCACAAAATTGAATTAAACAAAGCTAGTCAACTGCTGCAAAATATAAAGGATAAACATTTTTTATCAATAGTAGAAAGTTACGATTTACAATCAGCAAGTTCAAGTGCTAACAAAATTTTCCCTATACAGTTCTTTCTGCTCCTCTAATCTTTTTATGGAATTGAAGTCAGTGATCAGATGATTAAGTGTAATTTATTGTAAGTAGGGGTTACACACAAACAGACAGACAGACACACAGACACACACACACTCACTCACTCTCTCTCTCTCTAACCCCCCGGATTTAGCTAAGCCCATATATATTTTACTTGTAGTAAATCAAATATAAAGACTAGAAACTGTCTTATTGTTTGTGTTTGCATTCCCAGAACCTAGCACAATCCCTGACACATAGCAGGCACTTACTGAATGATAGACTGGGTGACTGAAAAAAGACAATGGAGAAGAGGAGAAAAAATAAGAGAGCTGGAATGAGAGGAACTGGGTTTAAATCCTGACTCTGCTCCTGATTACCTCTGTGTACATAAGCCTGGATAAAATCACTTCACCTCTTGGGATCTCAGCTTTGCTATCTGTAAAATTAGACAACTGGACTAGATCAGGAAGGGGAACCTGTGGCCTAGAGGCCACACATGGCCCTGCAGGTTCTTAAGTGCAGCCCTTTGACTAAAATCCAAAATTCATAGAACAAATTCCATTAACAAAAGGATCTGTTCTGTAAAATTTGGACTCAATTAAAAGGTCACACCCAAAGACCTGTGGCCTCAAGGCTGCAAGTTCCTCACCCCTAGACGAGATGATCTCTAAGCTCCCTTCCAACTCCAAATACTAAATAATTTTGAACAAGTTCTTAAGAAATCTGTGAATAACTTCTGGAACTACTTGGAGTTTGAGTGGTTCAACCATACACATTTCCAATATCCATCTCCTTCAAAATGACTGTT
>CM053583.1:283850613-283873726 GCA_028627135.1 Pseudochirops cupreus | reverse complement strand
AAGGCTCAACAAAGCCATAGCCAGTGTCCTCATCAAGTCACTCTCTGCCTGTAGAACAGTCCCAGAACCCCTGAAAACATCAGCAAGGCCCTCTTCCAGGATTTCTGTGCAGGTACCACAAGAAAATCCTCCTTCAGGGCTTCTGAACCAACAGCCAGGTTCCAGGACCTCTACAACAGCAGCACTGTCCTTCACCATCTGGTGAATCTGGCAAAGTAACATCAAAATAGACAGACAAAATACCGGCATCACAGCCATCCCTCCTCAGTTCTTGGCAGTTCTGGGTGGCAGTTCCAAAGGGCTCTTAGCAGTCTTTCTCTCAGCAACTCAGGCTCCACAGTACTGGATACTGCTCTCCCAAAGTCCTTCTGGCCTTCTCTAGGCTTGGGCCTCTCTCCCAATTCACGGCTCCTCCCAGTTCAGCCCTCTCTCTTCACGTCAACAAGTCCATCCCCCCACAAGTGGGCTTCACAAGCTCTGGGTTTTAACACTCAACCCAAAAACCAAGCCAATACAGGGGCATCTCCAAATTCCCTTACCAATACAGCTGGAAACCTAGAAGTCACAATGGATGCCTCACTATCACTCACTCTCCATATCTAATCTCTTGACCAACGTCTGTCGATTTTACCTTTGCAATATCTCTTTGCACATTGCCCCTTAACTGAATAAACTCCTGTGGCTCCTCAAGATCAAACACACAATCATCTGACTTTCAAAGCTCTTCATAATCTAGCTCCTCCTGCTTTTCCTATCTTATTACACTTTATTCCCAGATATGCACTCTTTGATCCACTGGCCTCCTGACTCTTCCAGTTCTCGGCTCCCAGCTTTTTCTGTGGTTATCCCCCTATACCTGGAATGTTCTCTTCATCTCTGCCTACTAACTTCCTCCTGAATAAAATTCCATCTTCTGCAGGAAAACCTTCCCAGTACACTTTCCTAGTGCCTTTCTTCTTTTAATTTTTTTCTTCTTTATCCTATATCCTGTATGTAACTTGTTTATATTGCTTGTTATCTCCTCCATTAGACTGTCAGCTACTTGAAAGGGACTCTCTTTTGCCTCTCTGTATCCCCTAAGTTTAGCATAGTGCCTGGCACATAGTAGGTACTTAATAAATATTTGTAGACTGAGTACCTGACATATGATTCAGATATTAAAACCTTGGATGATCAGACTTCATGTATGTTTCCCTTTCTTATCTCTTTCTACAAATTACTACATTATACTTCTAAACAAAAAAACTAAAGTGATATTCTCATTTAAATAAACATTACTTTCTTAGGGAAAAAATAAAGTGATATTCTCTCCAATTGGTTTTAAACATGTAATTAGTTTTTGTTTATTAATGATGATGGGGGCAGTGTAAGGGCATGGAAATTTGGAGAATTATCTGTGAATTTCATTTATGTCAGCCACTTTATGAATACCCAGTAAAAATCTCAAATCACCCAAAAAGCTACCATGGAGGTGTAGTTACTTTACAAAGAAAACCTTTAATTTACAAAAAGATCTCTATAAAATCTCACTAAACAACAGATTCCCCCTAGTACATTTGCCAAATGATTGACTTTTCAAAATTTCAATTTACTTTGCTGTTCAGGAATTCCTGTCTTATGTAAAGTGAGGGAAATTTGTCTTTTCATCTCTTCCATTACATTTTTGATAAGTGCTACTGCAGGAAGTAAAAATTATTGATTTTAGTTTTATCTCCTTTCCCTTTCCATGACCACGTAGTGGTGGATGTGCTAATGAGCAATAAAGTAGCCAAGATGTTGGCAGAAAGTGGTAGGACGAAAACAAAATGGATAATCCAGAGACTGAATGTTCATCCCCTAAACAGTCAGCAGCTGACTTAAAGCAAAACTGGATAGAAATAGGCAGGTAACTTTTCTGTTTTTCCATTCAAACTTTGGCCAGAGATTTCATGGATAAATTATGACTTATAATTTTAAAGTGATATGCAAATGGAATGTTATTGTTATTAATTATTATAAGGAAAGTATGAAAGAAAATTAGAAAATAAGTTCAATTCATGTTCTTGTAGGGAAAGACCTTGAAAATTTTAAGTATGTTGACCCCTACCTACTATAATTTCATTAAATTAATTTATAAATATATAACTGATGCAACCAGATTAATTAGTTTAGGTTGATGTCTACATTGCACAAATAGGAGTGTTTTTATTGCCCCTTTAAGAGGAGGAAACCTGTAAACCACCATTCATTTTGTGTGTGTGTGTGTGTGTGTGTGTGTGTGTGTGTGTGTGTGTGTGATTTCTCCTGAAGAGTTGAAGGAGAGGAGAAAAGGGATTTCAGTTTTTTAAATTTGAGCTGTCCTCTAAGTTTTGCTCTTAGAACCTTCTGGACTCCGTCATGTATTGGTTTCTTGAATTGATTATGAGAGTGTAGAGCCACCTGTCATTCATCTGCCTGTGATCACTGCTGTCAGAAGGGGGTTGGGTTGGTACATGACCCACTGAAGGGTCCTGGGCACACTAACCAGCCATCAGGCATTTATTGAGCACCTACCATATGTCAGACACTAAACAAAGAATGAAATTGCCTCCTCAGAAGGAGTTCATATTCTAATGGCGGAGACAACAGATACCTAGATAAATGTGTCAGGATGTAAATATGAAGGGAATATGCAAATATATATGAAGTACTTAAACACAAGATGATTTGAGAAGGAGCACACTAATATTTGTAGGTAACAGGCAAGGCATTATGCAGAAAATAGTGCTTGAGATTCATCTTAAAGGGAGAAAAGGACTCTGAGGCAGCGGTAAGAAGGTAGCAAATTTCTGACATGGGAGGATGGCAAGTGCAAAGGCACAGAGGTGGGAAGTAGAGTGTTGTATCCAGTGAGGCTGGAAAGATCGTTTTAGGGCAGGTTGCATAGGACTTTAAAAGCTAAACTGAGGAATTTATGTTGATTTTAGAAGCAGTAGGAAGCCACTTAGAGTATTCCTGAGGGGAGTCACATGGTCAGATCTGCCCTTAAGGAAAATTACTTTATTAGCCATGTGGAGGATAGACTATGTAGAGAAAGACTTGTAAAGAGGCCAATAAGACTATTTCAGTAACCTAGGCAAGAGAGTTGATGAGGGCCTAAGCTAAGATGGTAGCTGTGTGAGTCAAGTGAAGCCATTAGATGCCAGAAGTGTTGTGGGAGAGGAAATAGTAAAGATTTGGCAAGTAATTGGATATATGGGATGAGAGAAAGTGAGGATAAGACAGAAGGTATCAATTTGGGAGATTGGAAGAATGGTGGTATCTTGATAGAAACAGGATGATTTGGAAGAGGAGAGGGCTTGGGGAAAAGATAATGGGTTCAGTTTTGGACATATTGAATACAAGATATCTTCATGCTAAACAGTTTGAAATGATCAATAGAAATTTGCTGAGACCAAACTGAAGCTCAGGTGAGAGATTCAATCTGGATATATAGATGATATGTGAACCATCTACACTGAGTTAATAGTCTCATGGGAACTAATTAGGGTACTCAGAGAGAATGTAGAGGAAGAAGAGAAAAGAATATAGGTTAGAACCTTGGACATCACCCATAGTTACGAGGCATGATATAGATAATGAGCCAGCAAAGGAAAAAAAGGAAGATGAGAGAGTTAGGAGGAGATCCAAGAGAGGATAGAATCACAAATTCCTAAAGAGGAGGGAGCATTTAGAAAGAGAGGTTAGTCAACAGAGTCAAATGAAGCAGATAAGACAGGAAGGACAGAGGCTGAGAAAAGACTGTCAGATTTGACCACTGAATGCTTATTGTACTTTGTTGTCTTTGGAAAGAGTAATTTTAGTTGAGTAATGAAATTTAACTCCAAAATTATTGTTTATCCTTTGTTATGGATATGGGATATGGGTCCAGTGGCAAGATATAGATCAGGAAGACTGGAGATGGTCCCCAGTGAGTTTGAAGTGAGATGGCAAAGGGCAAAGGAAAGAAGGGTTAAGGTAAGAAAAGAGGAAGTGGAGACAGAGAAAGTATAGACAAGCTTTTTTAAAGTAATTTATTTGGCTGAGGAAGTGAGGTGAAATATAGGATGACAACTTGATAGAATGGTAAGGTGTATTGAAGGTTTTTAAAAGATCTGCGTGCCACAGTGCCCCCAGTAGGTGTGTCCTAGGATAAAAAACACCGTAAGGTGAATTTACTCATGCCTAAACTTCAAAGCTTTTAAACTTTTTGCAGTTAAGTGCTGTAAGAAGATAAATGGATGTCTAGCCCTATTATGCAATCTCTCTTCTCACCTGTGTAATATAGCACAGTCATTTATGTCTAGTTAGAGTCTGAAATTAAGGAATGTATTGCTTAATAAGAAAACACTTAGGCTTGTTCAACTAATGTAATCATTCTATTGACTAAGCAACCCTAACCCTGTCATTTGGCCTATAGAATCCTTTAACACTTGAATGATAATGGAGAGAGTATGCATTAGGATTCTTAACTATATCTGTTTACATAGGATAGTTCTATCTCATCATTTATGCTCTACTTTCACAGAAAATTTATTTCTGAAGATAGAATATGAGTGTTTGCCCACTCCATTAATTTTAAATTGGTATTCATGCTTTGTATGTCTAATTTTTATGTAATTTGACAATTATACCTTGCTAATTTGGAGGAAATGTTTCTATTTTGCATATCACATATATAACATCATAAATATTAGATACTAACATTTTTGTGTAGTTATAGAAAAAGTTGAAACCAGATTTCCTGAGATTTCGAGACTTTGCCTTTTCTTCTCTTGATGGGGAGGTGTAGTCTTTATCATTTCTTGATTAAAATAAGTTCTTAGATTTTATTTGTGAATCTGATTCTCTGTCTTCTAAGTTTCATGTTTAATAAGTACTATGTAAGAACTTAATTCCAATGGATGTTCTTCTCAAGGATCTTTTAACTGAAATTCCATAGATTATATTAAAGAACTTCATACAACTACAGACAGGCAGTGAAGGAGAATTATTTTACTAAGGGCCTCCATATTGTAGGAGCTGGAAAAATCTGTTTGTTTTTCATTGGCATTTGAAAATCTATAATTGTTTATGATTATTGTTACCATCTTTTCTAATAGAATCAGTGTTGTTATCTTCTCTGTCTATTTCACTCATTAAAATTGTAGTATGTTATCCAGAGATTTTAAGGGATTCGTTTTGTCACAGATTTTGAACTAACCAGATGAGTGTAAAGGTCTAATCTTTGGGATTCAGAAACGGGTTATGAAATGGAACATTAGGTCATTAAATAAAGTGACACTGTGATTTTAGTAGAGATTATTATAGTTCATGCTAAATTAATGTAGAAAATTGAAGAAACATTTGGTGCTTTATCAAAATATTAATTATTTCATATTGGTTTCTATTAGAATGGAACAAACATATTTTGACTGGGAAATTAGAGGGAGATATTTGTATTGGATATTTAATATTAATTTTAATGTAATTTTACATAGTTGCTTTTTTTGGTTTTCTATTTATGATAAATAAATCTTTTAAATATTTGCAAGCATTTAAACCAGTGACCATTAATTGTAACATTTATCTTCTTTTTGTGACAAATTTAAATTGTCCTTATATTACAGTTTAGCATAGTGAATAAATACAAAACGATGGTGATTGGCTTGGATCTTTTGTCCTACCAGAGAAGTACTCTCTTTATGTAATTGATGTTTAGGTAAGAAAGCTGTTGGGTGGATATTCTTGATTACCTACAAGGCTAAGAATGGACCTAGAATTTGATGAATCAGGATTTGCCTTTCATCTCAGCTATAAAATATCTGTTACTCCATTTTTGAGAGTTTACATAAGTTTAAAAAGCAAACAGCAGAAATTTCATAACTGAACAATTTCCTTGGGGGTTGTAAGAAATTTTTTTAGGAAAGGCATTGTGTCTCAGGTTAAGAATAAAGAAAAAATATTATTTGTATTCATTCTGCTTTTTAAATAACTAAAAGCATTTTAATTCTGCAGTCTTCTCCTTACTCACTAGGACACATGTAAGGGGCAGATAGTTATTTTCCCTTATATAATTAGCTGTACTCTTTTTTTGTTAAATTTTATTTTTTTCCTAAGATTTTTTTGTATACCATTAGCCTTTACTGCATTGATTCTCTGTTCATGTACCATTTTATTTTCTGATAAATGGGGTAGGCCTTTATAATTGTTTTTCAAGAAATGAAGGAAATGTTATTCTAACTTACCCTCTCACAAATCCAGTTCCATGATGTAGTATATCTGTGGTTATTAGTTATAAGAATCTGTAAATTTAATTAAAGATTGGTTTTTCTAATTTTAATTTGTTGTACTATTAATGTTATTTGTAATTCTTAATATTTGTAATAGTACTGCTACTACATTGGCATTTATATAATGCTTTGATGTAGGCACAGTCATGCTGAGTGGGCCTCTGCTAATGTCTCCCATCTCACACAATCAGTTCCAAAATTCTTGAGAGAGACCTTGAGAGTGTCTTTGTATTGCTGCTTTGAGTGAACACTTGCCCTTTGTGAGTTTTCCATAAAATAGTCTTTTGGGCAAGTGTATGTTTTTGCATTTGAACAACGTGACCAACCCATTGGAGTTGCGCTCTCTAAACCAGAATTGAAGTAGCTCAAAAGAAATGTGAGGTGTGCAGATTTAGAGAATCCACACCAAAGGTTCACACGAACTATTTGTGCCCGACTTGTTGTAGGACATTCTGAGTTTGTATTGGTTTCACTGTATTGGACACATACTGTAACTTGGCTCTAGCATAGTGATATCATTTTGGTCCTCTTTGAGAATGAAAGACATCAACCAACATAATACTTTAAGGATCACTTTACAAATATCTCATTTTATGCTCACAACAACCCTTAGATCAGTGGTTCTCAACCTTCCTAATGCCACGACCCTTTAATACTCGTATGTGGGCGGACCCTCCTGGAGACAGATAGAGGAGCAGTGTCTCGCTTCCTAAGACCATCAGAAATATGTGTTTTCCCATGGTCTTAGGTGACCCTTGTGAAAGGGTCGTTCAACCCCAAAGGGGTCACGACCCACAGGTTGAGGGCCACTGCCTTAAATATAGGTACTATTTTATTATCCCCATTTTATAGAAGAAGTTGAGGCAGAAAATGATTGAGTGACTTGCCAAAGGTCGCAAATATAAAGTATGTGATTTTGTGTTTGAATTCAGGTCTTCCTGATTCCAGGTCCATAGCAGAAGTTATCAGTGTGAAGATGGCTACTGAAGAACTTAATGTTTTAGAATCCAGTTTCCAAATGTGGAAACCTATATATCTTCACAATCCCCATGGCTATGTACTTCAAGTCCTTTCAGTAGCTTGTATATTGTATATACAATGTACGTACAAAGTAGAAACAAAACTTTGGAAGGGAAGACACTAGCAGCTGGGGGCTAGGAAAGGCCTCAGACAGAAGGTGCTATTTGAACTGAATCTTGAGGGAATGCAAGGATTCTAATAGACTAGGGTGAAAAGAGAGGGCATTTCGGGAACAGGAAGCCACTGGTACAGTGGAACATCACATGTAAGAACCTGCAGGTGTGGCCATGTGGCTGAACAGTAGAGTGAGGAGAGGAGAGTGATGTTTAAGAAGCCTGAAAAGATAGGAAGGGATGACATCATTAAGAGTTTTAAATGCCAAATGAAGAATTTTAATTTTATTTTATATGTTATAGCAAGCCACTGGAATTTATTGAATAGGAGAGTGGTATGATCAGACCTGCCCATTAGGAGAATCATTTTAGCTGCTGAGTGGAAGATGGATTGGAGCGGGGAGGGAGGGAGGCAGGGAAGCTAATTAGGAATTTTTACAATAGATGATGAAGACCAGAACTAAGGTTGTGACTGAGAGGGAAAAAGAGGGCATGTCAAAAGGCAATGGGATTTGGTGAGTAAGAGTGAGAAGTTAATAACTTCTGAGGTTGGGAACCTGAATGACTATATGGATGCAAGTACCCTCAGTGCTAAAAGGGATGTTTGGAGGGAAAGATAATGAGTTCTGTTTAGGACGTATTACACTAAGTGGAAAACAACTGTTCTCTACTGGTTTTGAGTATTGTTAAGTTGTTCCATGTCTCTACAATTGACATGTGACACCATTCAGGATTTACCATGTGTCAGATGTTCAGGAGATTGTGGGACAGGCAGTCTCATTGGGTCAATACATTTTTAGAAGCCTTTCTTTGCTTTTAGACAGCAGGCGGGCTCTGGCCCACAGCAGCTGCAACAGCTCAAGTTTTGGTATATTTTTGTATAACTCATACTTGAACTGCTAATCCCTTTGAGTCTGAAAGTTCTGGGGGAGCCAAATTCTGATCAAGTTATTTTAGCCAAGGCTTAAGCTCTCTGAAGAGATGTAGAGATTTTAGAATATTGTATGTTGACTACTCTGTTTCATTTTCCTTTCAGTATAAAAGTAACAACATATTTATTTCGGCTGGGTATGTCATGGCAGTTCTTATTATGATTGCAATAAAAACCAAATATCTTAACAAAATTTTTAAAAATGTAGTTTAATTTTTATTCATGCCTTTTGTTTTTATATCACATTCATTTAAAAATATATCCTCCCCTATCCAGAGGACCTTCTCTTATAAAAAGATTAAAAAAGAAAGGAAAAATGAGCAATTCAACAAAATCAGCCAATACATAAGCCATGTGTGAAATTATTTGCAGTATTTACCAGTACTTTTCTGCTTCTTGCAATTCAGGGAGGATAAGGGCCCATCTTGGTCTTAATCACACATTGTTTGGTTTCGTTTTATTAGTTGTTTTTTTTTTACATTTACATTGTTGTAGTTACTGTGTACATTGTTTTCCTTGTTCTGCTTGATTCACTTTGCAGTTGTTCATGAGTCTTCCCATACTTACCAGGATTTTTCATACTTGCCCTTTCTCATAGTGCAGTAGTATTCTGCTACATTCATGTACCACAATTTACTTAACTATCCCCCAAATAATTTATTTTCATTCTCTTACTATCATAATAAAGATACCTACATATATACATACATTTATACATACACACACATATATGAAAAACTTTTCTGATGACAGTAAAGTAGTCAACTGAGAGCTGTGGAACAGAAAGCAAGAATATTTTTTGCTTCCAGCTATATAGGATATGTGTAGTTTGCTGATGGAAATGCCAGGTTTCTTATTTTAAAAATGAATAACAAAGACTTGATAATAGTCCAAAATAGCTATAGTAGCACTTTTCATTGTAGAAAAAAAGTGAATGTCCATTGATTGGGTAGTGACCTTACAAATTATGGTACACAACAAAATGTACTGTAAAAAACAGTAAGCATGATGAATACAGAAAAGCATAGAAAGACTTAGATGAACTGATGCAAAGCAAACAGCGAAGAAAAAAATTTATACAACAGCAACAATATGAATGGAAACAACCACCACTGTGAACTAAGTGAAACTGAATATTGCAAAAGTAATAAAACAACAAGATTTCCAGTTTTGCTGAAATCTTTTTTCTCTTCCAAAGGGAAAATTTATATAAGGCGCGCACACACACACAGAGGAAAGCTAGAAAATGGGGAGGAGCAGAGGGGAATATCTAAGCAATCTAAAAACAAATATAAATAAAACCAGTTATTTTAAAGAGGGTTGGGGCAGAGCCAAGATACAGAGTAAAAGCAGGAACCTGCTTGACCTCTTACTACCTCTAGTATTAAACTGTAAAAAATGACTCTAACCAAGTCTAAGAGCTACAGAACCCACAGTGTGACAGAGAGGAAGAAATCTCACGCCGAAGGCAGCCTGGCAGGCCAACAGGAAGGGTCTGTCGTGCCAGGCTGGGAGCTGAGCTCAGTCCCATGTGAGCGGTGCCAGCCTAGACTCGCAGCCCAGACCAAACAGAACAGATTTCAGGAGAGTGCACCACCAGCAGCTGTTGTGGTTTCCAGATTTCTCAACCCATAAATGCAGAAGAGAAAGCAAAAAGGTCAGTAGGGAACCCTGTTGATCCAGGGTGAGAGATGAGCAGGTTCTGGCCCCTGCCCCTGGGGAGAGAGGTGGGAGGTGTGGTGGCTGCAGCTGCTGTCATGTGGCTGCCTCCAGAGCTCCTGGCCTGCAGAGCATAGGGAGACCAGGTGACCATTGAGAGGATAATAGCTATTGCTTTGACCTGCTTGGATCTGGGTCACAGTCTTGGGTGATGGTCCAGGGGTGAAGAACGCTAGCGTGCCAGAGCTTGTGGTGGCTGTAGAGAGCGTACCCTCCTCATATGGTATGACTCTGACAACAGCTGGGCAAACCCCAGAAATTTGGGGGATAGCTCTCTCCACTCTAGAAGCAGAGTTCTACCATAACAGAGAACTCAAAAGTCAGAGAATTGGCTGGCAAGATGAGGAAACAGAGAAAGAGCAATCAGACCATAGAATCTGTTTTGGGGAACAAAGAGGATCAAAACATGAAACCAGAAGAAGACAACAGTCAAAACTCCTGCATCTGAAGCCTCCAAGAAAAATATGAACTGGTTTCAGGCCATGGAGGAGCTCAAGAAGGATTTTGAAAATCAAGTAAGAGAAGTGGAGGAAAAATCGGGAACAGAAATGAGAATGATGCAAGAAAATCATGAAAAGTGAGTCAACAGCCTGCTAAAGGAGACCCCAAAAAATACTGAAGAAAATGACACCTTAGAAAATAGACTAACCCAAGTGGCAAAAGAGACCCAAAAAGTCAATGAGGAGAAGAATACCTTAAAAAGCCGAATTGGCCAGATGGAAAAGTAATTTCAAGAGTGGAGGGGAAGGTTTGGCAAAACTAACCAACATATTTTAAAAGTTTCACATTATATGCAGTATTCCCAGCTCCCACGTTGTCCCCCACCTTTTCAAAGAAGTAGGAGGCAGTATCTTATATCTCTTCTTTGGCGCTAAGCTTGTTACTATAATTTCGAAACAGTCAGTTTCCTTTTTTTTTTTCCCATTGTCATTTTTGTCCTTCCTTCCATTTACATTGTTTTTATTTATTTCAGTCATATCTGACTCTTTGTGACCCTACTTGGGGTTTTCTTGGCAAAGCTACTGGAATGGTTTGTCATTTCCTTCTCCAGCTCGTTTTACAGATGAGGAAACTGAGGCAAACAGGATTAAGTGACTTGCCCAAGGTCACACACCAAGTAAGTGTCTGAGGCCAGATGTGAACATAGATAAATCTTCCTGAATCTAGGCTCAGCACTCTATACATTGGGCCACCTAGTTGCCCCATTTACATCATTACCAATCTTTTACTAGATTTATGCAGTTTGGGAAACTGGAGAAACTAGAAGATGAAAAGATAATGTTTTATGGCATATTCATAGAAGAGTTCAAAGATAATTTTGCTTAAAGCAAACAGGATTTCATACAGTCTTAGAGATTTCCTTTTGGGAAGAAGAGGAGGGAGAAACTAATAGCAGGAGCTTAATAGATTGTGGGATTGTGGAAAGAGATGTTATCTTTTCCTATTTTGAGCTATTAAAACACCTGAAGGAATCAAAGTTGGAAGCTAGATAATTCCATGTTATTCGGACTTTTATTGAGTTTCAGTGTTCCGTTTACACTGTGCTTCACTTACTGGGATTTGACTGCAGTGAAACACTATAAAATTTGTTGTTTGGGGATACATGAAGTCATTTCACCTTTCTATTAAAGACCAAATTAAGAAGTAAAATTGACGTTTCCCAGCATGTAAGTAACGTTGCCCCTACATGCTCGCAGGTTGATGGGATAAGAGCTGAAGGAAAATGCATCGTTTTTGAAGCTGTTAGATAGTGTTCATATTTACAAATATAAATTTTAAGGGCAAGTGAATTAGTAACCCTTATAACAGTTTTTTTCCTTTCATAATACTTCATTACTGTTATAGAAGTTTCGTAGTAAAAAGTTAATTTCACCTGTATATCTTTGACATTCAACTTTGTGATCACTTGCGCTTTTCCCATATATACTTGCTGAAAGATTTTAAACAATATGGTACGGTCAGAGCCCACATTGGCTAAATTCCTTACGGTATTTGAGAAAATAAGTTATTTTAAGAATTAAAGCCATTTTTTAGGTTTTTAAAGGTATGGAGACTTAAGTAGGTGTAGGTAGGCAATCCAGGCATAGGGAATAATGGGAAAAAAGATAAGAGGATTGTAAATGTCAGGGTGTATGTAGGAGAGAGTCAAATTTGATTGGAGCATGGGCTGTTTAGAGGGCAATTTAGTATTAGGTAAAGCTAGAAAAGTTGAGATGATTCCTGATTGAATTTGCTCTTGAATAGTAGGCTAATGCAGATATTTACATAGTAGTCAGTAAGGAGGGTAGCTATCGCAAAGTTTGAGCAGATAACATGACAACATACACAAATTTTCATTTGTTTCTTGGGATTTGTGCAGCAGCAGTACTTCTTACTCTAGACTTTAAGGCAGATCTCTAAGACACTGTAAAATCTAGCATTTACTTTTGATACTGCAATTTCATTTCTAAACTTAGAACCTTGTAATGTGGAATTCAAAGCAATAGAAAGTCTTGGCTCTACTATTTTCATGAAATAATTAGTAAGTTATTGAAGATTTCACTGTTGCTACCATCCTAGTTTAGAAGTTTCTCATCACTGCTGGCCTAGATGACTTCTAAATCATTCCTGGCCTCACTTTCTCTGCTCTGTTCAAGTCACACTGTTAGTAAAAAATCTTGCATAATAAAGTACAGATTCCTTAGCCTGTTACTCAAAGCCAGATGCAATCTCGCAACAACCTAGCCTTCACATACACATTTGTGTTCTAAGACATTTGGATTACTCCCTGTATCCTAATTTCATCCTACCTTCTGTGTTGCTTGCCATGCTTCTCATCATGCCTAGATCTCTGACTCATATCCATTCCACCCTATCCATCTCCAATTCTACCTCTTTCATCCTTTTTTCCTGATCCCCTCAGCTGGAAGTGATCATTTCCCTCAAATCTCTCATAGCTCTTTACCATTCCTATGTACTTACTCTATTCTAGTTTTATATTTATGGTTGTTTTAATGTGTCTTACTTCTGCTAAACTGTAAACTACTTGAGAAAAAGATAAGTGAATTTTATTTAATCTTTGCATTCTGGTATCCAGTACATGGTAGATAATTAATGACTGTTTGTTGAGTTGACTATACAGTAGATATCTGGCCTTGAAGAGATTTCTCAGTGACTGCTTTAGAATATTGAAAGATATTATGGTAAAAAAAAATTAAAAAGATAAGCATGTATTATGAACATATTATGAAAATAAGTACTGAGGTATAAAATTTAAAAATAAGGTATAATGACTGGCATGTATGCTGATGTACAAGTACATTTTTAACCTCTATTTTCTGGAGAAAATCACTTGTTTACCAAGGGGGGGGGCATCATTTAAGACCATCTACCATCAGTATTTAGATGTACAGCATTCAGCTGTTCTTCAGTCTACCTGTGGTGGCTACTGCTTTAAAAAATTCTTTATTCATTTGTTCAGGCATGAAAGATTTGGTAAGTACCTACTATATTTAAAGCAGTTTACTAGAAACTCCTTGTAACTTGTAAGACCCCTTGGGTCAAGGTCCCAAGACATTTCTTCATCTGTCTGAATTTTCTTTTATCTGACTTAACAGAACTGGTCCTGAAAAACAAGTGTATATTGTATGTATACATATTTTATATTAGACTAATATTTCAGCCTGGCTAGTGTCTTGAATATTACCCATACAGTGATTTAGCTAATCTACCATCAAGGAAAGGAAAGTATAACTTAGAACTTTAATAGTAATAGGGATGGATTTAGGCAATATCTAGATATGCTTGTGTTCTCTCCTGCCTCCCCCCCCTTTTCTCCCCTCTCCCTTTTTCTTTCCTCTGTTTCTCCCCCCTTCCCAACTTGCCTTTTTGAGAAACAACACACATTTGTGAAAGTAGATTGTGCAGGGTATATAGTCTTTGGTCCTGGGACAGAGTAGAGTTAGCTTACAGGGATGAGATCCAACCCATGAATTTTTTATTTTATGGTATTTTATTTTTTCTCAGTAACATTCATTTTTTATAAGATTTTGAATTTCAAATTTTTCTCCCTCCTTCTTAAGATAGTAAGCAATTTTATGTAGGATATATACATATATATACACACACACATATACACACATATATTTATGTATGTTTGCATATGTATATGTTTGTATGTATACTCGTGCCCATACATACATTTATATGTATATGTGTATATACATATATGCAATTATGTAAAACCTGTTTCCATATTAACCATGTTGTGAAAGAAAAAACAACAAAAGGAAAAAAACTATGAAAAAAATAAAGTGAAAACAGTACACTTTGATCTGCATTCCATCTCCATCAGTTCTTTCTCTGGATGGGGATAGCATTTTTTATTGAGTCTTTTGTAATTGTCTTGGATCATTGTATTGTTCAGAAGAGCTAAGTTAATCATAGTTGATCATTGTACACTGTTGCTGTTATTGTGTGTACAATGTTCTCTTGGTTCTGCTTATTTCACTCAGCATCAATTAATGTAAGTCTTTCCAGGTTTTTATGAAGCCTGCCTGTTTCTTATAGCACAAAAGTATTCCATTTCGTTTATATAGTATAACTTCTTCAGCCATTTCCCATTTGATGAACACCTCCTTAATTTTCAGTTCTCTGCCACCATCTACCCATGAACTTTTAAAAGATAATGAGACCATGACCTTATTCCCCATGCTCTAATATGCTCAAGTAATCAATCTCATGCTTTAGGCTTTGAGATAAATACATTATTTTTCCCCTCCCAAGAAAAGACATCAACATATGCGTATGCATATGCATGAATATGTGAATGATTTGTTAAAATAAAAAATTCTATAGTTCAGAGGGAAGGAAAAGAAGAAATTAAAGAGGTAGTCAAAAAATAGGGCTTTGTGCCAAAATTACTTATCAGATATCTGAAGTCCTTTCCAGAGCTTGTATTCATGGGAACAAATTCTTTGAAAGTTTAGTGTTGAAAATAAAACTTTAAATTGACAAGATTTTTCCCTTCCTTGCAGCAAATTGTCTGTTTCTTGCTAACATTATCTGTTCTTTATATTGCTTCTGTTCATCCCCTTTCTTCCTTTAAGTACGTAACTTTCTATCTCCTTAGTTTACCATATCAGAACAAGAAGTTTGGCTAGATAGTTAATGCATTCAATTTACATGCATAGACAATGGCTTGATGTATTGCCAAGGCAATATTCACAACTCTAACAATGACTATGAATATGCCGACATAGTTCTGAATTGCAAAATATAACAGACTCTCCATATAGAAGACAGAAGCAAAAACATTTATTCAGATACCAGAAAGCTGAATCCCAACACCAGAAAACTGAATTCATCATAGCAACAAAGAACTCTATGCACAATAACACTGCAGAGAGCAACCAAAGCCTTCCTCCTGCTCTGGCCTTCCCACAAACACTCACAAGCTTAGCTGTCTCCTTTCCTGTATCCTCTCTCTCCCTCTACCCTAACTGCTCTGACTTCCAGCTTCCCCTGGGCTCTGCTCCACCCTTCCTTCTCCACCCATTCAGCAAGGTCCTCTCACCACAGACCCCATTTGATTATATTCAGCCTATTAAGGGGCAGGGAAGATCTTCAAATTCCCTTAGGCTTATTAAAGGGCAGGGAGGATCTTCAAATTACCATTACACTTGTCAAGATTTTGATATTTGAATGGTCTGCTGCAGTACTATTCAAAAAACAGGTTTCTCCCAGCTCTCTTCCTCAGACTCATTACCACATGAGTAGATAGTCTGAAGTGATTGGATTTAAACATAGTATGCTTATGTTGCCTTATGGAACTAAGACCAAGTTATGATTTTATTTTTTTCATATTCTTCTTTCCTTATTTCCAAATTTCTTTTTTTTTTTAACTTTTAAACTATAGGAGTTTTAACAGTAATTATTTTAAGAAGCTCCATATGATTGCTGGTTCTGCACAGTGGTTAGCTGAGATCCGATATATTTTCCTAAGTAGTTATGTCTAACCAGCCTCCATTTTACTCCTTTAAATGTCAGTGAGATGGACAGAAAAGCAGAGTGCTGCGAAGGTCAGTTGCCCTTTATGTATTGATTAACAGGGGGTTCACGGTGAAGTAGCTGACAGTTTAAAGAGAATGTGCAGTTTGAGTGAGTTTCTATTCAGTTCTTGGAAAATCTGATTCGGCAAAAGTTTTTGCATGATGGCAGAGGTGACCCTGACCTTTCCCTCTTTTGTCTAATGTATGCTTTCTCTTAGCACTCTACTGTTCACATTACAGGAGGATGATGTCTATGTGACAAGGCTTCTCATATTCCAAAGATGCTTGAGATGCTCTGGCAGAAGCACTGAGAGAGTTAAATAATTTTCCAAATCACTATGCCCAAAGGGCTATAAAACTGTGCATACCCTTTGACCCAGCAATACCACTTCTAGGGCTGTATCCCAAAGAGATCATATAAATGTGAAAAGGACCCACATGTACAAAAATATTTATAACAGCTCTTTTTGTGGTGGTGAAGAACTGGAAAATGCTATCCACATCTAGAGAAAGAACTTTGGAGTTTGAATGTGGGTGGAAGTATACTATTTGCTCTCCTTTTTCTTGTTGTTTTGTTTTGTTTCTTTTTTCTTGTGGTTCTTCCCATTAGTTCTAATTCTTCTTTACATCGTGACTAATGTGAAAATATGTTTAATATGAATGCCTAAGTAGAGCCTATATCAGATTGTGTATCATCTTGGAGAGGGGGGAGGAAAGGGAGTGGGAGAAAATTTGAAACTGAAAATCTTATGGAAGTGAATGTTGAAAACTAAAAGTTAATTTATTAAAAAAATAATTGTCCAAGTCTTCTGGAGGCTCTGCAGAGTAGACACCTTTCTACCAGTGGTTTTTTTTGGCAGTTTCGTTTCTTTGGTTTTGTTGTCATGGTTAAAGTTAACTGCTTACTAAAGACAAAAATACTTATTATAACAATCATAACACTTTTAATTATTGCTATTAAAAATTATTTTGATACCTTTTGTTTTTACATCACCTACAAATCACATACCTTTCTCCCCCCTCTTCCCGTGCGTTCCTTCCTTTCCTTTCCGAGGGTGTTATCCTTTATAATAAAGCATGCAAAAGGAAAAAAGTTTCACAAAACTAAACAACATGAAAGAGTCTTATATATTTAGTATCCCCACACCTGTAGTCCTTATCATATTTCTTCTTTAGGATCAAGCTTGTATGTTATAACTTACCAGCATTCCACTTCATTTGTTCTGATGTTTTTTTCTCTTTACACTGCTCTAATCGTCATATATGTTTTTTCCTTGATTCTACTTATTTCCTATTGTACTAGTTCAAATAACTTTTTCTGTGGGTTCTCCATGTTCTTTATGTTAATCATTTCTAATAGCACAGTAATATTTCATTACATTCATGCACTGCATTTTGCTTAACCATTTCCCACCTGATGGACATCTACTTTGCTTTCAGTTCTTTGCTACCACAAAATGTTCTACTTACAAATATTTTGGCATGTCTGAGGATTTAGTTTTTGTCATTGACTCCTTGGGTATAGACCTAGCAATGGAATCTCTGGGTCAAAGGGATTTGATATTTTAGTTACTTTCTTTGCATTATTCTAAGTTACTTTCCAGAATGGTTCTATCATTTTTCAGCTCCACCAACAATGTATTGATGTGTCTGTTTTTCCACAACACCCCCCAACACTGAGTATATAGTTATTTTTACAGGACGCAAAGAAAGAATATAGACAGTTAGCCAGTCTTTCTTTTTCTAATTTATGTTAATGAAGTTCAGTGCTAAACTGTCATTTCCCTCAGTGATAAAAAAAAGAAAGAAAGAATACATACACGGTTTTCAGAACATATATTGAACTGACTTCTGTTTGAAATAAATAACTCTTTGGAAAGGGGATTCTTTTTTCTCTTTTAAAATTTGTTTGTCGTTTGTTTAATTTACTTTTAAAAGTTTTATTGATGCCTTTTGTTTTTATATTGCAGCCATTTCCAAATATTATGTTCTCTTTTCTCCTTGATCTCATCAAGTGAGACCCCCATAACAAAACAGTTAAAATCAACTGATAACAGTGACTGAATCTGACAGTGTATAAAACATTTCACAACTGTAGTCTTTCAGCTCTTCCAAAAAGAAGGGAGGTATTTATCTCTTCTCTGGGACCATTTTGGTCATTATGGTTACTTAATGTTCAGTTTCATTTTAGAGTTTTTTATTTATCTTGTTGTAGTCATTGTACGTATTGTTTTTCTAGTACTGCTTCCATTCCTCTGCATCAGTCTCCCCATGTTCCTCTGAATTTCCCATATTCACTGTTTCATGTTTCTCATATGCCAGTTTTTTCAGCAGTTTCCCAACCCTTGCAAATCACTTTCCCCCCCAGTTTTTTGCTGCTACTAAAAGTACTGGTACAAATAATTTGGTATATGTGGATTTTTGGGTAAAAAAGTATGAACAGTCCAGTGATTTTTCTTGAATAATTCCAAATTATTTTCCAGAATGGTTACAATAATTCACAGTTTCATTATCAATGTCTTCCCTCTAGCATACATTATTCTTATCTTTTATCAATCAATCAATCAATCAGTCAACAAACTTTTATTAAGTATATACTATGTGCCAGGCATTGTGATAGGTACTGGGGATACAAAGACAAAAGTGTAAACATTTTCCCTCAGTTACTGCCCTTAAATAAGGGGAGGAAAATTAACGGGGACAAATATAGCTTATACACAATATATGGAACATAGATATAAGGCAGCAGTTCTCAACCTGTGGGTTATGTTCAATTTGTAACAATGAAAATACATCCTGCATATCAGATATTTACATTACGATTCATAACAGCAGCAAAATTACAGTTATGAAGTAGCAACAAAAATAATTTTATGGTTGGGGGTCACCACAACATGAAGAACTGTGTTAAAAGGGTCGCGGCATTAGGAAGGTTGAGAACCACTGATACAAGATAAAAGAGTAGGGGTGATTGAGAAGGAAACACTAGCAGCTGGTGAAAGAGAGGGAGGGGGGATCAGGAAAGACTTCATGTAAAAAAATGACTCTAGAGCTGAGCCTTGAAAGATACTAGTGATTCCAAAACCAGAGGTAAAGGAGGAGAGTGCATTCTAGGACTAGGGGAGAGCTAAATGCAGAGGCCTAGAGGTGGGAGATGAGTCATGAGGAATTTCAAAAATTGCAGTTTGACTGAACTCTACTCCACTTACTTGTAAGAGGAGTAAAGTTCAGTAATTCTGGAAAAGTAGTTTCGGGCCAAGTAGTAAAGGACTTTAACCGTGTCTAGCAGTGGAATTTATATTTTATCCTAGAGGTAAAAGGGAGCTGCTGGAGTTTATTGAGTAGGGAAATGGCCTTTGTTTTAGGAAAATCATTTGCATAGCCATGTAAAAGATGGATTAGGAGAACAGATAAGAGGCAGAGATCAGTTAGTAGTTTCTTAAAATAGTTCAGGTGAAAAGTAATAAAGGAAAGGCTGGAATTAGGATTGAAGACATTGGAGTGGACAGGAATGGATGTGAGAAATTTTGTTAAAAGTAGAAACGGTGAGATTTGCAAATAATTGGATAAGTGAAGCGAATAAATTGAGGAGTCAAAGAAGACACCAAGGTTGGTTACCTGGATGATTGAAAAGATGATAGTAGCTTTAGCAGAAGTAGGGAAATTTGGAAGAGGGATGGGTTTGGAGCAAAAGAAATTCCATTTTAGGCAAGCTGTGTTTGAACTGTGTGTGGGGCATCATTTTGAAATATTTGTTATGTAGTTAGATTCGTGTAACTGGATCTTGGGAGAGAGACTAGAATTAGCGATATTAGAGCTAAGAATCACAACACAGAAATAATCATTAGATTTGTATGAGCTGATGAGGTTTCTGAGAGTGAGTGTAGAAAGAGAAAGGAGGACCCGTGACAGAACCTTGAGGGAGTAAGTCCATGGTTAGTTGATGTGTTGATGGTGGTATTCCAGCCAAAGGGTCTAGGAGAAGAGCAAAGAGAGTGAGTGCCGTGTCCAGAAAACTCAGAGTAGAGTTGGTCATCTTTACTGGATGGCTGGATTTGAAACCTTAAAGTTGTTTGGGTTTGCATTTTCTTTATTAGTGATTTCAAGCAATATTTCATAATGATAATAGTAGTAACTAAGATTTACTTAGTGCTTTATGATTTGCAAAGTATTTTACATGCATTTTCTCCTTTAAACCTCACAACTTTGAGAGATCTTGGCAACATCTTCATTTTATGGTTGAGGATACTGTGGCACATGGACATTAAGTATCTTGTCCAGGGTAACAAAACTAGTAAGTGTCTAAAGTGGGATTCAGTTTGAACCCAGGCCCCCCAGCCTCTAAGTCCAATGTTCTCTTGACTATACTACACTCTCCCTCTATGTGCTTGTCCTAAAAATTTTTACTTATATTTTTTATTCATTGCAAGCTAAATTATTTTTCAGCCAGTCATGACTATTGGTAATATTTGCCAGTGTTTTTGATCTTAATATTTGTGTGCTCCAAATAGTACCTTATATTTTTGTTATATTTTACAGGTTTAAAGTACTTTAAAAATATCTAAAATATTTTAAAAATTTGTTATTTACTTGGCTTGTATTTAGAGTTGAAAATTAATTTCATTTGTAAAATGTGCCCTTTTATGTATAAATGGTTTTATATCAAAACTATGCTAACTTTTATGATAAATTTTTTCAGTCATAACTTATAACAGAGGAAAAGACATGTATGATATAAGAAAGTGGTGACATTTTTATTAAATTATAAATTCTTCCTACCTTTTCTGTTTTTGTGGATTTGTTTTAAGTAATTGGTCCAGAATTTTACCAAAGTAAGTTGTGTTGCCATTACTTTCTCCTTTGAGGCAATATAGCTAGCTAATGAAGATGAAAATTCATTCAGAGCCCTTATCAGTGCTCCTTAGACATTTGGTCAGATTCCCTCCATCTTCTGCCTTCTAATAAGTAGTCTGATGGGTTGTTTACATCTTTTCTTCTGCATTTTTAGGTAAGCTAATTACTGTATGACAGCAGTTTCTTACCTACTATAGCCTGTGGGAGAGGCTTTCTCCTTTTAGAATACTGTCCTTTGTGAAGGAGGATCCTTGGTAGGTAAAGTACTCTTCACATTTGTGTGGCTTGTTTTTCTGAACAATATATTTCAGGAACAAAACTTAAGAAGATAGCAACTTTAAATGTTTGCTTTAATTTACTAATGACATAAAACATAGACACAGAAATTTCAGGATGAAATGAATGCTCAGAGTGGTCTAGTTCTAACTTCATCTTTTCTAGATGAGAAGACAGGTCCAAAGAGGGGAAATGATTTGTTCAAAGCAACCCAACTGGGTGATGACAGAATCACAGTTATAACCAAGGTCTCCTGTCTCCCAGTTTTGACTTTTTGCACTACACCATGAAGATTTCCTTTTATTGTGATACTACATATCACTCCTAGGAATTTGATTTTAATATGTATCCGTAGATTAGTTTAATAAAATCTGACATTTGAGAAACTTGATCGACTGCTGAATAACTTAAAGAAAATTTATTTGATCTTGTCTAATGTTGAGTCAATTCTCATCATGTGCAACACTTCAGTTATATTAGTATTGTACTTAAAACTTATTTGTAAGGCGTCACCACCTTATATATCAAATTAAACATAGTTCTAATGGTTACATAAAATGTAAACAAAAAAGGCACATTTCTCAGTTATTATAAAGCATTCCAGTCTCTGTGTGACATTTTCTGGAATTTTTTGTTTTTTAATTTGCCTGTCTATATTGCTTGCATCTGGCTTTCAGATATCCCAATTTTGTAATGAGTGATATTTGCTTTATTTGTCGTTTTACAACTAGAAATAAATGTAACTGTCTTGTCACAAATTAATATAATGCCTTTTGTCAGGCACATGACACAGTAACTTTCTTGGAAATTGCAGACCCTTTTGATTGTTTGCATTGTCAGTGAACTATCATCCCATCTTATTAGTTTGAAACAGAATCTGATGTTGACATCTAATGGTTGCCATTAAAAATAATGATTTGCAGCTGCATACTATAGTGTCTTATATAATGTAAAGTATTTGATAGATATCAATTTGATAAATATGGCACTGAAGGAACAAAACACTCTTAAGCTATTTGTTTGTATCACTATGATTTTCTGTGATGGGTTACATTGGATGAACTGTGTAATATGTTCTCTGATCCTATAGTTCTTTCTTTCTTAATAGGATTAGATAGATCTATACTCATTAAACTGTTATACTTTATACAGAGTGAGATTCAGTCAGTGTAGCAGGCAAATTAATTGGAAAATTGCAGCTGTGAAGCAATCCTAACAACGTAATTAGCCTCTTCGTGCATGAATACCTTTATATTCTTACTGTAGCCTTACATTTTTTTTAAATACCAAGAATTTCAGTATCATATAAGAAAAGTTCATGGATCACCTATTCCCCTCATCCCCTAATTGATGATGGAAACATGGGTTTATTAACACTAAGGATTATTATACTTCAGATATTGTTCTTTCCAATCATTGTAATCTCTGATTGGAATGAGCAATTGGATTTGAAATATGCATTAAGACATTCAAATGAATAGAAAGTATTTTTGGTAATAAATTAATGGCAAGTTTGAAATCTTTCAGGTTTTAAGAATAAATCCTTTATTTTACTCTCCACTTTCATCTTTTTCCTTTTAGTGCAACAAACATTAAATACCTACTGTGTGATGGTTAAAGACATTTAAAAATACAAATGCACTTGAAATTTTAAGTTACAAAGAAACAATGATTACACTTAAGTAGAACTGAATTTCCTTTCCCACGGCTTGAACAAGTGGTTTTTAAGATATATTTTCAGGAATATTTGAAGAAGACATGGAGAGACTGGCTAGCTGGCCACAGTAATATCTATGTTCAGAACATAGGATGTTTTTATCCTATTTTACCTCATTCTTTTAAGTTACAAAATGAAATTGCTACAGTATAATATTAATCTACCTCCAAGCCACTTTTATCTGC
>CM053583.1:283833919-283850113 GCA_028627135.1 Pseudochirops cupreus | reverse complement strand
CTAGACCCACTGCCCAATCACAAAGCTACAAGGCACGGGCATTCCTGGAAAACAAGCCTGGCGCCACAGGCTCCACGTGACCACATTCAGCCTATTAGGGAACAGAGTATACTTTCAAATATCCAAGGGTCCTCAGGGTCACGTAGCCACTTTAACAAAGGGCCTAGGGGCAGGGAAGATCTTCAGATTCCCATAACAACCCTCTATAACTTCAAATCAAAAGTAGACATAGGATAGGATAGTGGAAAAAAATTTGTTGGAAAATTATAGTCTAGAATCAAGAAATAAAAGGGGCCCAAGGTTTGCAGACTAATCAGAAGTCTCATGTGTCTAAGTATTTCTTTTTAAGAAAACACATACTCCATACCTACATGTGTACGCGGGATAATAGATGTGTTATATGCGTCCACAAAACAATAGAATGATACCTAGCTGCTAGGTCGTTCTTCATGAAATAAAACATTTCTTTCCACAAGGCTAATGCATCCTGTGGAAGGAACTCTGGAGTGCTTTTTTCTCTCTGCTTGCTGGTCTGATCTCTCTTCACACTGCCAGCCCAGTTGTAAATCACAGGGCACTGTCCTATTGCTACAATCAGACATGAATGCGTGGCCATTGCCCCACACTCAAAGTTAGAAGCTTAGAGTTCATCGTCTTGACTTTGCTCTGTACTTTAGCAGCTGAGTAATATGTGGAATGGGGACAGCTAGGTGGTACAGTAGGTAGAGTACTGGGCTTGGTGCTCAAAAGATCTGAATTCAAATTTGACCTCAGACACTTACTAGCCGTATGACTCTGGGCAAGGTACATAATCCCTATTTGTCTGTTTCCTCATCCGTTAAAGTGGGGACACACTGGAGGAGGAAATGGCAAACTCCTTCGATATCTTTGCCAAGAAAACCCCACAGACAGAAATCCATGGGGTCACTTAGAGATGGACGCAAGTAAACAACGACAACAACAGATTTGCTCTCATTTTCTCACGGTGGAAGGGAAACCACGAGTGGTTTGGAGAGGAAAATCATCAGCTGCAGAGAGCAGGAAGAAGTGGTGAGCTCCATACACTGGACGTGGGTGAGCAGCCGCAGAATCCTCCAGGCAGCATACACGTCAGGAGGTCACCTCGCACGATTCCCTTTCAGAGAACCATGATAGTCACCCGAGGCAGGAGGGTGGTGGCTGATCTTTGCTCATGGGATTGTAGAGGCAGCTAGGCGGCACAGCTGTCAAAGCACTGGGGCCCGGAGTCGGCAAGTCTTGGGTTTGAATCCTGCCTCATTCACTTCCCAGCTATTATGGCCCCGCGCCAGTCACTTAAACTCTCTCTGACTCAGTTCCCTCACCTATAAAACAGGGATAACAAGAGCACCTATCTCCCAGGATTGTGGTGAGCATTAAATGAGACAATACTTATAAAGTGCCTTGCAAATCTTAGTGTGCTAAATAAATGGCAGCTATCATTATTCAGAATTGGGGGGTGGGGGGACTCAAAAGTCACCTAGTCAAGAGACTCGCTCAAGGTCACAGAAGAAGTAAGTGGCAGAGCTGGAATTAAGATCCAGGTGTCAACTTTCCACTATGTTACCTTTACTCATAACCTTCCTTTCTTTCAATCGATTGACAAGCAAGGGCCTACTATGTGTGAGATCCTAGAGACACAAAGCAAAAAAAAGGGAAATTTTATATATATATATATGTAAACACACATATGTATGTGTATATGTATATATGTGTGCATACATACATGTGTGTGGAGAGAGAGAGGGAGAGGGAGAGATGAGAGTGAGGGATAGGGAGAATAAATGAACAGTTCTGGGAATCAAGATGGTTTTCATGCAGAAGATACTACTTCAACTGAATTCTGAGAACAAGGAAATCTATGAGGCAAACGCAGGGAGGGAACATATTTAATATAAAGGACCGAAATAGGAGATGAAGTGCTTGCCATGAGTGAGGAATAGGCAGAAAGTCAATTTGGATGGACCATGGAACACAACTTTCTGGCTTTCCCACAAACAAGACGCTCCATCTCTGGGCTCTGGGCATTTTCTCTGGCTGTTGCCCATGCTTGGTACGCTCTCCCTTCTCATCTCCACCTACAGACCTCCCTGGCTTCCTTCTAGGTCCTAACTAAAATCCAACCTTCTACAGGGCCTTCCCTAATCTCTCTTAATTCCTGTGTCCTCTCTCTTTTAATCATTCCTATTTATCCTGTATATAGCTTACTTTGTATGTATTTGTTTGCATGTTTTCTCTTCCATTGGGTTGTAAACTTGTCTTTTGCTTCTTTTTGTATCCCCAGGATTTTGAACAGTGCGAAGTTCATTGAATGACTAATGAGGCAGGAAAGATAGGTTAGACAAATGACGTTAAAATAGAAGCAGAGGAGCTTATTATCTTATCCTGGAAAGTTTATTGAGTAAGTGGCATGGTCAAACCTGCATTTAAGAAAGGTCACTTCAGCAGCTAAGCGGAAAGATGGATCGGAAAAGAGAGAAATGAGGCAGGAAGACCATTAGGAGGCTATTATAATAGTCCATGAAAAAGCTGATGAGGGGTCTGAAGTATGTTGGTGGCTTTGTAAGTAAAGAGTAGGGATCATATGTGAGCAATATTGGGGAGGTGAGGGCACAGAACATTCCAAGCATGGGGGACAGTCAATGGAAAGGTATGGAGCCAAAAGATGCAGTACTGTGTGCAATGAATGTGGGGCAGTCCATAGAGTGCCTGGAGGGGAGTAAATGGTAAGGAGATTGGAAAAGGAGGAAGAGCCCAGGTTAGGAAGAGCTTAAAATGCCAGAGGACTCTTTATTTAATCCGAGAGGTAATGGGGAACCATCAGAATTCATTAAGTACTTTTTTGTGTGGGGAGTGGGGGAAGTGACATGGTCAAACTTAAGTTCTGGAAAAATCACCTTGGTAACTGAGTGAAGGATGGATTGAGTGGGAAGAAATTTTTCAGCAAAAAAGTGAGGTCCTTAGCTGGAGATGATGAAGTAGAAGAGAGCAAGTGTGGAATGCTTAAGGAGGGATAAGATTTGGGAAGTAAGACAAAGAACCAAATGGAGAAGAGTACAAGTATTTCTTAGTTGCAGTGAGAGTACCCTTAAGGTTAGGTAACATTAATCTGTAGTGTATGCAGCCAATTTGGCTGTTGTTGTTTGTCCTTCATTCTCGAAGAGAACCAATGACTTTAAGCAGCTTAAGTTGGAGTGGATGAGGCAGATTGTAAGAGTAATACAGGGCTAAGGTTTAGCATGCAATGAACAGCAAGAAGACTAAAGAATCTGAGAAGAGAAGACAGTGTGGGTTTGAACTGGTAAATGCTAAGGGTCAAGTCTGGGAAGCAAGCAAAGTGAGGGCAGTGTTAATGTTCCTAGAACAGAGGGGTAACCTTCCATCTTTGGCAGTCTGTTGAAGCCTGTGGACAGACCCCTTCTCAGAATCATGCTATTAAATGCATAAAATAAATAACGTGAGATTACAAAGGAAACCGATTATACTGTGATAGTTATCAAAATACTAATAGAAGTATTTGTGCATTCTAGGACCACAGGTCCTGGAAGAAGCTCTGCCTTAAAAAGTGCTGCAGGATGAAGAGGCTAGACATTATGATTGATGAAAATAGGTTTAGGAGGGATGAGGCAGAAGGAAAGACAAAGTAATAGTAGATTATAGTCAGATATACAAATTTTGGAGCTTTTGATTATGGAAGTGGAACATTCATGGATCATGGTGAGATCTATGGTGTAAACATCCCTCTGCACGGCTAAGGTGGAATGAAGGTTAGGAAACATTAATCTGTAGTGTACACAGCCAATTTGGCTGTTGTTGTTTGTCCTTCATTCTCAAAGAGAATAGCCTTAAGGTGGGTTATGAGATTTAAGGACACTGATGAAGTGGGAGGTTAGTGTTCGAGGGAACATCAAGAGAAAAGTTTAAGTCCTCTGGTATAAAAGCAAGAGTTGAGTAGGAAAGAAAGAGAGTGAACTCAGGTATTGAACTCCTTGAGAAAGGAGGGAGAATGAATCAGGGACTAGTAGATAAGTCACTATGATCTGACTAGGGGGAACTTTTTTTTTAAGACAATGAACTTCAAAGGAGGAGAGGTTGCTGAGTGGCACGGGGTGAGTCTAGAATTGATATTTGGGGAGCAAGGTATAATTCCAGCTCCCTCTCCAGGATGAGTGTGATGAGTAATACAAAAAAATGCTGGCCGTTATTGCTGAAAGGGTAATTAATGCTAGGAAAGGTGCCAGGGATGCATTGTCATTTGGGGAAAACCAAGCCTCTGGAAGTCTACATAGATTAAAGGTATATGACTGCAAAAGGTATATGAATGCAAAAAGTCTTTATCAAGCACTTATTATGAACCAACTGTATGAGAGAAAGAGGTCCAGAAAGAAATTAGTTTGTTATGGATAGGGAATTGCTAAAGGCACAGTGGAAAGGGTGAGCCGAGTTGGAGTAGGACATGAGAGCACAGGTATACAGGGATAGGCCAGAGTCTCCAGTCTTTCAGAGAATGTAAACAATAAAAGAAGCTCCAGCTATCCCTGGGAACACTTGCACAAGACCCCAGGCCATCCTGGGCACTATGCCTTCTTTGTTCTGTTTCTGTATAATACCTGACCTGGCGTGGGATTGGTAGTGGGGATCCATTAGGCCATTTTGTCCTGTTGCTGCCCAGGACAACTTGTCTTGGGAGTAAACTCCCTTAAACAACCTAATTAACTCTAATAAATCTACACATATTTACTGCCAAGCTGGCCTGGTTCTCTTTCTTTGGTTATCTCAGTATTCTCTCAGAAAGTCTGTGTTCCTAAAATTGACATCTCAGGGCAGACCTTACAACTGATGAAGTTTGCAGGACAGTCTATCCCCCTACAAATATTGTGTTCTTCCATAGGGGTGAGAGAAAATGTTGGGGTTGAGGAGTAATTTACTGCTAGGTAAGCAGGAATTAACTACTAACAGAGAAATAAACTAACAGGTGCTAGGAGTTTGTTAGCCCAAAGGGATGGCTGTGGGTGGTAGGTCATACTTGAAGATTATTGGCCCCTTCTCTTCTCCCACTCTAGCTTAACCGATCCTATCTTCTCATTTAAAGCTTTCACAAAATGGAAAGCTACAAATGTAGGAGTAACACAGAACTAAGCGTTCCTGAGCTTCTCTCCCATCACTTACCAACAGATAGACCCTTTAAACAGATACCTTCATCACAAACAGGCAGCTTTCAGGACCTCTGGGGTCTAGGAATTTTTTTTTTTTACCTGAAGTCATTTTTCCCCCAGAAGCATTATTTTCTCTGGTAGAGTTACAGCCAAATTTTTGTTGCTTTTAAAAATTTGCTTTGTTTTTCAGCAGGCAGATCAAAAGAGAAGCCCAGTAGAGGGTAAGTTGTCTTTTGGTCTTTTTCTGTTATAGACTTGAAGGCTGCTCTCAGATCTCACCATTACCCAGGAGTGTTCCACTTCCATTGAGCTTGGGGTGAAGTGTTAGCTTTGACACTAGTTACATGACCTTAAGTCACTTTACCCCTCTAAGCCCGTTTCTTCATCTGTAAAATGGAAATAATAATACTTGTACTGCGTATCTTATAACGTTGCTGCAGGAAAGCACTTAGTAAAGCGCCATTGAAATGAACTATAATTATCCCTCTGATAAAGTATATTTGCTTTCAGAACTTAGCTGCTTCTCAGCACATTGGTCTGTTTTTACAATACAGAAAGGTCTGGAGCGTGCCAAGGTTGGTCTCTTATTGCAAACAGAACTTCTGGAAGAGCCTGCAAATTTCCTCCATGCATCTGGATGCATATGCACATTTCATTTGGCTTCCCTTCCTCACTCCCCAACCCTCAGGGGAAAATATTTGGAGTCTCTGTTTCACCACTGTGGATGTCTCTCTTAAAAACTGTAAATAGGTGCTTTGTGCTGGGTGGTTGGGCTGGCCTAACCCCTCAGATTCGGCCCTCATGGATTCTATATACTTTTATTGAACAATGCAGTTGGACCATACAGAAGAACAAGACATGTCCTGGGGACTCTCAGATCCACCTTTCAACATTAGGCTGCAGGACTGGCCCTAAGTAAAACTGTGAAGTAAGTTTTAACTATGCTTAAACTTCCATTATCTGAGACAGCCTTCTCCAGATACCTAGTCTTCTCAAGGTGCCCCTGGATATCTCTTAACATTAAAGGATCATAATATTAATTTACTATAAGATGTTAACAACTTAATGTTAGCTTTCCCAAGGGTACTTGCATTTTAAAATATGACCTTAGAGAGAGCAACACAACCCAAAGGAACTGCAAGAGGTAGTTTACAACGTTAAAAAAAAAACAACTTCCAAGAATTAGAATAAAGGCTGATACCCAAAAAGATGCCCTGGTTATGTTCCTAGGGCTATGGCTGGCAGAGGTACTGGGCATTCTGCTGGTATACTCAAAATATCAGGAGCGGAAATCCTGACCCCCCCAACATTAGGTGAAACCTCCTGTGGTATACATGGCCAATGAATTGTCACCTGCATTAGTGGAGAAAACATCCAAACTGATGAGATCAGAGATCCATCTCTGTATTTGAGTAGAAAAGGGAAGGTCTTTCTGCTTCAGATTACACCTCACAGTCCTACTCTGCCTAGTGATACAGCTCTCTACCACTTAGGTTTGGGACATCACTGTTGAAAATTTACAGATCTGCTCAAAGGCATGGGTTGTCCATGATCAGCAACAGTTCCAACATGAGAACATCCAGGCTTCCTGATATGACAGTACCTTTGTTTAGCATTCAGCATACCTTAAAAACAGAATCTTTTCCCTGGTGCTTCCTTGCTCCTTTCTCTCCTCTCTTCTGTCCTGAGTGGGGTAAAGATCTATATTGAAAAGATACAAGGATGTCTTGGGTTTTGTAGTTTCCTTTTGACAAATGAAGGGGGCGGTGATTGGAAGGGAGACAGAGAATGAATGGGCATTTATGTATGCATTCAATTTATAGGCATTTGTTATAGTAATAAAGCTATATTCAAATATATTATACCATTCTAAATATAGATGAAAATGTGTACAAAGACAGCTGGATCCTAGTGCCTGGAATCCTAAAACACGTCACAAGTTCACAGGTGTATTATGGAGCCATGAACAAAGGCAATACTATACAGTCCACTTTCCAATCTTTGCTTCCTTCTCATCTTTTTCTAGTATCTCCCTTCCAAATGATGCCCTCTTGTCTTCTGATTTCCTTCTACTGGAAAGGAAAGCAGCAGAAGTCTTTAGGGGGAAAGTATTGTACTATATACCTATCAGGGATCCTATTTAAGAAGGTACTACGGCTCAAGGATGACGTCTTTCGATTTCCAAAATAGCGTGTGACAGCAGATATTATATACTTACAAAGTGGCCATTGCTGATGACTCCTAAATTGAAGCGCTAACTGAATAATGTGTTTATTTCTCCAAACTCAGTTACTGACTTGAGATTTTGTAGTTGTTCACCCTTCCTTGAAGAAGGTTAATGACATCATGAGGGTGATGTTTTGACTTGCATGTGAATTGGATTTAAGTGAGGTAGAGCTGTGCAAAGTGGTCAGCCTCACTCTCTTAAAAGCCAAGGAAATGAGTGGCCTCAAATTTTTAAAAAATGTGCTTCCAGGTTGCTTAGTTTTTATGACTTGTCATCAGAATACTGTAGGACTGACTGATATACACAGAAATCAAGATAAAGAGTAAACAAAATTCCTCTGTGCGTCTCCTTTCCCGATTTTTGAATCAAGAAGCCCTAGTTCTAACAACTGGGCAAACATTTACCTGGTGCCTTTTTGACCACAGAGCTCCAGGACGTGCTTTTTAAATGTCTTGTCCATCCAATCTCCCTCCCCAGCAGATTGAAGCAAACCTGATGGGTGGAACTCGTGGCCTACCCTAGCACAATCATTTGTTTGATCGGTTTCTAGACTAAGAGTTTAGGGGAATATACATTATAATCACAGGAGCACATTCTAATGCCTTCTCATCTCTAAATACCAAGCTCTTAGGAAGCATTTTAATTTATTTAACATTTACCAAATACCTAGTATGCACAAGACCCAAATTCTTAAAATGATTGTTCTACATATGAAAAAAATTATACTTGCAGGGAAGGACCTGTATTTCTAGGATTACCTCACCTGTAAAGGTGAAGAAAATCTGGAAAACAGCTCTTGTTTCCCCATCGTCCCATTTGGTAGAAAAGGGTAAAAGTTAAAAATGATTCATTTGTACTCTGGCTGGTATTCCTTATTCTGTACAATTCTTCCATGGAAAAGTTGGCCTGACACTGGCTTATAAATTTCCCCATATAATACAGCATACTTTAGAAAGGTTCATTTAGCACACATGCATTGCTTCCTGTGACTTGTTTTCTTAGTCGTGTTTCATGATGTATTTCACTTAAAACACACATATACACAAGCATACACCGACAAAACAAATAAATCCACACGGCTATTCACAATCCCTCCCTAACAGAATAGTTTAAAAACCCACAAGTTTAAGTAAATGGTGTTTTTTTAAAAGTTGCTTTTTTTTGAGGGGGGGGAACCAGGGGCAGAGACGATTGTCTGCCTTGGCAAAAGCACTTCAGTCCTCTAAATAGGCCTTCCATTGACAACAAATGGCCAGTCACAAGCACTGAGAGCGAAGTTCAACTGTTACCTGATGGAGGGAGGCTTGGACACAAATGGCGAAAAAGCCGAAGGATGACGGTAATACTTGAAGGAAGGCTATGAGAAGCAGGCTGAAGGTGCTAATAAATGTTCGTTCTTTTTCCTTCAAAAAGTAGTTTTTTGCCATGTATCATGTGATTGTCCTCCCCCTGCCCCCCCAAGCCCAGAGAGTGAAACCCAGTAAGTCACGAGATCATAAAGAGCATCCAAGAAAGATTGATCGATTTTTAATACTCAAGTCTTTTTTGCCAGGAGAGAGATTTTCCTGGCCTGGCAGGCAGTGGTAACTAAGGACACATTTGGTTAATGTTTTCATGTCATAAATGCTTTGGTTTTCAAAAAATGACACCAGAAAAGTTGCTAAAAATGTGTGAGCAGGAAATGTACCTCACTGGAATGGTGAGTCCACCTCCTTTCTAATTTCAATTAAAGACAACCGTTTGCCAGTCAACAAAGCCATCCACTGTTTTGTGTCCTCCCCTTCCTCATCCCTCCTCTTCTCCACTGCCCAAATGGAAAAAAAGACCCACAATAAGAGTTCAGTTACACTATCTTAAGGTTTACAAAGCACTTATCTCATTTGATCTTTACTTCCTTTTAAGATAGGTGCAATTATTATCCCCCATTAGTAGATGAGGAAATTAAGGTGCAGAGAGGTTTAGCAACCTACGGAAGGTCATCCAGATTATGGGTAATAGCTAATCACTTATACAGCGCTTATTATGTACTGGGCATGGTACTAAGTGCTTTACAAATATCTTCTCATTTCATCTTCACAACATGAAAGGTAGGTGCTTATTCTCATTTTACACATGAGGAAACTGAGGCAGAAAGGTGAAGTGATTTACCCAGATCACATCTGTGGTGTCTGAGTACCTTTGAACTCATGTCTCCCCGACTCCGGGCTCTGTGCTCTATGCGCTGCACCATCTAAGCTGGATTTCGAATCTGAGGACTTGGGCTCAAACCCCAATTCTGTCACATACCACCATGATTTATTTATTTTGCTAAATGTTTCCCAACTACATTTTACGCTTGTTCAGGCCATGTTCAAGAGCATTGTGGGTCTACTGGCCAGGTGTCTGACATTTGAGCTAGTTAGATGACTTCTAAGGTTTCTCAACAGCTTTAAATCTTATGACTATCAACTGCCTAAAACTATACAATGAAATGCAATTATATCTGGACTAAATCGCTACTATCAGGTTTGGCTACAGCATTCTAAGACAAAAAGTCTATTCCCATAAAACTTCTATTTGACACAAAAACAAGAATGTAAAAAATACGGCCACAGTCTCTTTCATGTACAGTTAACTTTGGTCATTAATTGCTATTTCCAAATTTTTCATTACGCTACAAAAATGAGATGAATCGATGACCACTTTTTTGTGTTTTTAAGTTTTAATTTCTAAGTTCCATGGAGTGCAGCAGCTTCTTTCAGAGTCTTCTCACCGAACATCTTTTACTGCTTTTCTTTATTCCACCTCACGATTTTTTTCCTTATAGAGTTGTGGGTAATGGTGGAATCCGAGGGAACGAGGACTGTCTCAGAACGGTTCTTTTTGGCAGTGAGTGCCTGCTTGTTGACGACTCAAGTTGAGTTTGATCAACTGGGCAAGGCTGGGAAAGTGAGAAGAGAAGGAAAACAGGGCTGTTGTTTTTCCCCAGATGAAAAGTGTTGTGTGAATCCGAACTGACACGTCCACAGAGAGCTCTGGGCTTGTCATTCCTTCTAACGGTCTACCGAAAGACCTCAAGCTGTCACGGCGCCACTTTGCATGGCTAATTTAGCACTAAAACTGCTGAGGATTTGGTCCCACATAACAAAGACAAGGGTAGAGGTAAAAGAAAAAAAAAGACCAATCCTGCCAAATCCCCAAAGATTAATCTAAGTAACCTCTTTTTAGACAACATTTTCCAGGGGAGAATATAAAGAAGAGGGAGAGGAACATTAATTAATATAGCTAGTAAAAAAATTTTTAAAAACTTAGAAAAAACCTTTCGAGTCCTATGAAAATTTCTTTAATTTTTATCTTACGGAAATACATTTTCATTTTTATGTCTATGATACAAAAGTGTTGAATATCTAACAATGATCTGAAGTAGATCCGGACTAAGGCAGATCCGTGGAATTTTGTTTTTTCTTTTGTTTAACTGGTGGTTGTTTTTTTCTTTTAACAGAGCAAGGGCTGGTGCATTTTGCAGGTCTGTCATGGATTTCATACAAAGACACACACGCAACTTCATCAACGGATTTCCCCCTGCCTCTTTACCCCTCCCCCCAAATCTGGATATAGATTTAAATAGTGAATATGGCAAATGTGTACCAAAAAATAAATCTTTCGTGCCCCTCTCTCCCACATGAGAAAATCATGTCTCAGAAGAGTCACTCCATAAATCATGGTTTCAATAAGCTGCTGGGTATGTCAGGTTCATTTCTGAGTTGACAATGATAGAAATTCTCTTACTGGAAAAACAAGCTTGAGAATGCAATGTTTTCTGGAAGAGGAATGGGTGAAAAGCAATGAGATGGTGACAGCCCTATTTACCAGGAGACTGATGACCATGTGTTGCAACTGCCTAAAAACTCCAATATGAAGAGATGTGTGATAATGCTGAAAGCAGGAAAGAGTTCAACACAAAATCTTGACAACAGCATAGAAGAAAGAATGCCAGCAGCTCATTGTTACATTTCACAGCCAGCATCCCATCTCAGGTGGCCCCCAAAACACTTAAATTTGATCATCCGATCTAACATTAATGACAGCAAAAGCTTTACATGTGACAGACAAACAAATTCAACCAGTTAATGAGATATACATTTATGACACTCTAAAGCTGCAATGATTGTTCAATGGACAGTTTAAAAAAAATGGTTTTTCAGGAGACATACTTTGTTTTCAAAACCACGCCCACACCACATTTTATTAAATTAAATACAGTATGGCTTCCAAGTGGTGTAAGTCTGGTGATTTCTCAGAATCCGAGTCCCTGCTTTCTTCATTCAACTGTTGGCTACCATGAATCAGGAACTTCAAAGAGCTTGGCAGAACTGCTTGAGATGCTTCCTGGTGGAAAAAGAGGGAAAAAAACCAACCACTTTACAATCACAGATAGCATCTTGAAAAAAAAATGCTAAACAATTCAAAGCAGAGATAAGTGCATAGCTCTGGTTTGGAAGACTGGCTTTCATACCAGGCGCAGGGTGGGGCCAGCTGCATAAACCACAACGAGAAAAAACCCTTTGGGACCATGTCTGTATTTACAAAGATTGGAGCAGGGCAAATAATGAAAAGCTGCAGAAAACCATAGTCAGAAAGTGCCAGAGAGCTGGATTAATGGAGTTTCAGGGTTGATGTGGATTGGTTCTGTCTCTTTGCTTTCCCCTTTTTATTAAAGACGTTAAAATTTTAGAGAATACAGGGTACTATACTCTTGAACTTCTAGACCCACTATATATAACCACTGGCCAACAGACAAAAAGCATAACAAAGTCAGTTTCTTTTTCTCTGATCAACAGAAAACATTGTCCACATTAACAGCAATACTGTAAGGATGATCAACTGACAGCTATTCTGATCAAGACAATGATCCATGGCAATTCTAAAGGACCCACATTGAAAAATGCTATCCACATCCAGAGAGAGAACTGATGAACTCTGAATGCAGACTGAAACACTTTTTAGAACTTTATTTTTATTGGGTTTTTTTTTTTTGCAACATGGGCTAATATGGAAATATGTCTTCCATGACTCCACGCGTATAATCAAGATCAACTTGCTTACCTTCTCAAGAAGGGACGAGGGGCAGGAAAGGAGAAAATTTGGAAGTAAAAAACGTTTTCAAATGACTGTTAATTTTTTTTTAAACATGTAATGGGGAAACACTTAAAAAATAAATAAAAATAATTTTAAAAAGATAAGCGGGCACGAGATAGGTCAGAATTTTTAGTTTCTTGTCCAATGGATCTTCAGCCTAGATTTGTGATGAAGACTACAGGACTATAAAAGGCAGAAAACTGGCTTAAAATCAGAGTGGAATAAGACAATTCCTAAGCAGGCAGAAAATTTTAGAAAGTCTATGTGAAAAAAGGATAAAAGGGTTAAAAAGTAATACTTTGGGTGACTCACTGTAATAAGACAACTCATTCACAAATTACTTATTCTAAAAAAGATGTCATGTCACAAAGAGAACACCATGAAGAAATATCCTTTTAATTTGTTCTGCTGTTACAGAAACAGAGAATCCCAGAGTTCAGTTAATTTTTACAAAGGCAAAACACACACTGCCAAGTATTACAGTTACATAAGTAATCAGAGTAAATTAAAAACTAGCTGAGAGGAAAAACAAACACAAATTACTTATATAAAATAAATATTAATTTAACTGAAATTTGTGGCTAATGTTAGGTTGGAAAACAAAGTCCATTATGCAAGTATAAAAAATGTAGCAAAAGGTAAGAGATATTATCATATACCATGGAAGTCACTCCAAGATAAGAATAAACAGTTGTATGTGGTTGTAGTAGAAAAAGAAATGGTCTAGAACCTGGAGGTTGAGTTCTAGCTCTAGCATTTATTAACTCTGTGACCCAAATCAGGTAATTTAGCTTCTCTAAGCTTCAATTTCCATATCAGTAAGATTGGGGTAAATAAATATATGCCCTACATACTGTGTAGGACTGCTTTGTAGATCAAAAACTATCCAAATGTAAAGTATCATTAGTGAGTCAATCTGGGTAAATTATAATAACTACACCTTCATTATGAGAGCCCAATTTACTTCAAGGTCAGTAGGGAAGTTTCCCTCAAGTAGGCCAAGACTTAGTTATTTCTTAAAGTTTAATCATTAAGTGAAACAAACTGGAATGGTGACAAAGTCAGGTTTGAAAAAGCCATGTCTCTGTCTCCTCTTCCCTCTTCACCCCCAATATTTTACTCCTAAGGCCTTAAGCTTTCTTTGTAACACTTAAAACTGAACAAAACAAATGTCTGCAGGCCATAAGAAAGTAAATTTTCTGACATTAAAAATGTGTGCATATATAAAAAATAGTATTACAAATGGTTGTTTGTCCTTCTTTCTCAAAGAGGACTATGATATCAGGAAGGTGATGCCAGGACTTGCAAGTGAACTGGATTTAAGTGAGGCAGAGCTGTGCAGAGTCATCAGCCTCACTCTTCCCCAGAGTCATCAGAGCTCAGTGGCAAGACACAGGTCAGGACAACTGGAGATGGCCCCAAATGCAGTGGGAGACCTTGACCTTTTTAAATGAAGGTCTATCCCAGGTCCCTCTGTCTGAGGGAACATCCATTCAGTGATTAAGGCTAGGTAAGAAATGAGGCAAAAAAATGGCCTCTTTTACCTAGTCTCAAAAAAAAAAAAATCAATCTAGTGGGGGGAAGATCGTCGAGGTTTCTGGCCAAAATAGAAACAACTGCTATTTACACTCATCTCGAGCCTTCAGAGCCCAAGCAATGATCAAGTGAGGTTTGGCCAGTCAGTGAGAGCCAGAGTGATCCGGGTTGTAAGGCATGGTCAAGCAGCTCCATTTGAATCCCAATAGGCTTAATCAAAGCCTGCTTTTCCAGTGCTGTATTTCCAGAAATCATAAATGAAACTACAAGGGGCAAATTAGTTAATTGTCTCAGGGTTTTTTTTTAAATGATAGAATAAGTAGGGAATAAAAAAAAACGTAGCCCATAAACCCAAGATATCTTGCTAGGTTTCAGTGATCAAAATTTATATTCCTTTGGGCAGAGTATCCATGGGTAAAGGATATGATTCCCCAAGTGAACAGAGAGGAGAGGGAAAAGGAAAGAGAGAAAGATGGGTGGAAGGAAGGAAGGGAAGAAGGGAGGGAGGGAGGAAGGGAGGGAGGAAAGAAGGAAGGAAGGGAGGTCAACTGGCCACCAGCATGGCAACTACTACTATTCACAGACTGTTGTTTGCCCTTCATTCTTGAAGAGGACCAATGACATCAGGAAGCTGATGTCTTGACTTGTAAGTGAATTGGATTTAAGTGAGGCAGGGCTGTACAAAATCACCAGTCTCACTCTCTCCTCCAGACCCTCCCAGAACACTGAAGTAGGCAGGGCTCACGAAGTAAGACTTCCAGAAGAGTACCAGTGACATCAGGAGGGTAATATCTTGACTTGTAAGTGAATTGGATTTAAGCGGGGCAGGGCTATGCAAAATCACCAGCCTCACTGGTGTCATGGAGGTGTCTGGAGTCATATGGGTGCAGTGGCAAGACACAGATCAGGACAACTGGAGATGGCCTTCAGTATTTAAAGTACCCTTCTTTGCAATGTTCCACCCCCACAAGGATATACCGTCTCCCCGTCAGCATCCTGCAGACTCAAATTGATCAACCTCATATCAAGATTTCTGATTTCCATCATTCTACTAGGTGGGCCACCAGCATCATTTGCTGAAATTAACAATGACTGGAAACCACCACAAGTGAGTGGTATGGGTTTGAATCTAGCAACCTATTCACAAAAATTAGCACTGACACACAGGTCTGCAGACCTAATTAGAACAACTTACATTTGTAGAGATAATGTAAAGTGCAACCCCTAGAAGCAGGCAGTTCAAGCATGACTAATCCTGGTCCTCCTCAAGAATAAAGGACAAACAACAATAATGAACCAAGAAACAAGGTCAGATAAATTCGGTGACTTGTCCATGGTCATCTAGTCAGCGCGAGAACAATGATTCCAACCCAGATTTCCTAATTTCAAGTCTAGCCTTACCACTACAACATTCTCTATACTTTGAGAGAGGTATATAATCTTGATATGAAGACTTGTACTGATCAACCCCTCCATATGTTCTCCATGTCCTGGAAGGTAATTCTCTGAATACATGGAAAATGCCCATTTTAGGTGGCAAAAGTGAACAGCTACATAGCCAAAAACGGTGTGCCTGATCAAGGCACAAGAAAAATCCATCTGATATGCTACGGTTTTAAAGGCTACCTACTTAGGGCTTACTTTTGAGACTTAGATTAAAAAAAAAGATGAAGCCAGCTAGCTGCCTGTAACTTTCTTCAATTACATAAAAAAGAAGTACCTGAAACTCTTGAATTTCCTAAGTCCAAAGTAGAAACAGTGAAGACCAGGTGTTCCTAGAACTGGATTTGCACAGGCAACAGTTTACAATAGTGCAAAAAACCTATTTAAATAAAATTTTCAAAACCCACACACTCCCCCTTTCCCTGACCAATCAATGGTCCTTTCTTTTTTTTCTTTAAATTTTTTTTATTTACTCATTTACTTTTAATTTACAAGATTCAGTTCCACAATCACTTGAGTTTCAGATTTTCTCCCCTCCCTTCCCCCCCCCCATGGTGGCGTGCAATCATGTATAGGATCTGCAAATACTTTCACGTTGTACAATAGTTTGGTCATATAGAAGGGTTGTAACCAATGAGTGATCACTGGGAAAAGAAAAAAAAAAAAGCAAAACCAGACACGAAAGAGAACGATAAC
>CM053583.1:283821957-283833819 GCA_028627135.1 Pseudochirops cupreus | reverse complement strand
AATCCACTACACTAGAATTAGGAGATCTCAGGCTCTTATTTCTTATTCTGTCAAGCTATGTAACTTGGGTCAAGCAATGTGACTTCTCTGGGTCTTTGCTTCTTCAGGAATTTAATTCAATGGCCTTTGAACCCCTTCCAATTTCAGAGCTGTAATGTTAGATTCTGTTATAGACATACACCACGCACATGGCCTTGGTTGGACAAGTCACCTGCTCTGGACCTGTTTTCTCCATTGTAAAGAAGGGGATGGACTAGATGATCCTGGGATCCTTTCAACTTCACATCTATGACCTTATGATTGTCCGATTTTCTAAGGTAGACTCTTCCTGCTCTAAGACTCTATAAATTGACTTCAATCTAACCCTTCTGATCAAATTTGAATGACTGGTTGAAAAGGGAAAAACACAAAGGCAAACAGTTTTCCTACAACTAATGACTATCTTCACTGCCAAACCAAAATGCAATTTAAAAATTTTCCAAAACTAACTAGCTTCAGTTAGTCAATAAGTACTTATTAAATACCTCCTATATGCTAGACACCATGCTAAGCACTGGAGATGACATAGAAAGGCAAGATCTCAAGAAGCTCAGTCTAATGGGAGGAGACAACAAGAAAACAAACCACTAAAAAACAAAATTCAGAAAAAGGCCAGTCAATCTTGGATCCTATACTTTAGTCAGTAAGGTCTCCAAGGAACCTCATTATAAAGCAGCAGTTCCCTGCAGGGGTCCTAGAGCATACACCTCCTATAGAGCACCACAGCACATTTTAAGAAGCTCTAGGACATCACCAGGCAAAGAAGAATCACAAGCATTGATTTCAACACGCAAACTGCTATTTGCTTCACAAATCTTTTTCAATATTTAAGCTATAAACCAGTCCTAATACAGTCATTAAAAATCTTCATGGGAGGCAAGTGAACTCCCTTTGCCTGGCCTTTCACATGACTGACAGCAACTTTAGAACTTATTTCTAACTTAAATGAAACTTGTAACAGTATCTGAGAAGATTATTGCTTTAAGCAATTTAAGAAGATTATTGCTTTAAACTTTTCAGTGTAACCTTAAGGGTATAAGATTTAAAAGTTCAGCAGTTTTTCCAAGACACCAATAAAACACGGCTCTTGGCAAACATTAAAGGTCTAATGTATCGTGCTTTTTATGTGTGTAGGGGGGTGATGGAAGAGCCCCAAACTTGGAAATGGATTTCTCTTTTACATTAAAAAGTTTAACCATGAACTGCATTTTGGTATATTTTCTCTTTGAACTCTACTGGAAATTTCCTCCAAAAAAGATTCTATTTCAGTGGTATCTCAGAAGGTTTTGATGCCTGTCAATCTTGTCATGATCTGGTTGCCTTACTAGTCATGTGATTTTTTTGGTAGAGTGTAATAGGAAGGATGACTGGAAGATAGTTATGGTGATAGAAAGATGAGGATACAGAACCATAACACGCTCAGTGAAAATGGCACTCAGCCTATATTTACGCCATATGTTCATGACCGATTCACTACATAGGTTTAGTGAACTGGACAAGTCCATTCTGCTGAAAGAAATGTTCGGAATTATATTTCCTAGATACAGATATACTGTACAAACAGAAATTCATACTACATGCTAGACTGTTTTTCTTTCATTAACATTCAACCCTAAAACAGTACAAATACTGTACCTTAAGCTCTTCTGAGGAAAAACATAATGAGACTAATAACCCAATACTGATTATAATGAATATGAACAGGGAACTTATTGCTCTTTATACACTTGCTTCCTATGAATATCAGGAACGAGACGTACAAATCCTGAACTTATAAAAGCATATTGATTTAACCAATATTTATTGAGAACTGATATTTTTTTAAAAGGCAGTGATTCTAATAGATGTGAGGATATGAAAATAAAGGCTATTTTTTTCTTACCAGCACAGTAGTAGCAAATACCTTTGTAAAAAGCCATTCTTTTTCTATTATATTTTTGAATATTCTTTCTGTACATTTAAGTGATCTTGGTGCCCATGGGAAGTGGTGTGATAAAAGAAAACAAAGACTAAGTCTTCTAAGACGTAATAAGACAAAATATTTAGGGCTAAATCTACTAGGCAAAATACCTAGGTTCAAATCCTGCATCAGTTATTTACTAGCTATGTGTTATCTTAGGAACTCAATAAGTTTCTACAAGAGGGGAATAATAATACTTGCATTATCTGCCTCAGGAGTAAAATGAGATAATGCATATAGAGACTTAAAGAAATAATTTATGAATATTAATATTACTAGTTTTATAACAAAGCTTTTTAAAGTAATACTCCATTTATAATAAATAAATAATTTACTAATCTAATAGCAGGATCAAAGGCTCATAGAGTTAGAGCTAAATGACCTTTACGGTTATCCAAACCATCCATTTTACAAATGAGGAAACCAAGGCCAAGAAAGAAAAAGGGATTTGGTTCAGAGTCAAATAGGTAGTAAATGGCAGAGGCAGGATTTGAATCCAAATTCTCTGACTCCAAATCCAGTGCAATGTATCATGTAAAAATAACATTACTACACATGTAGAAGCTACCAAACATTTCAAGTGTTTCTTGTAAGGTTTGGTTAGCAACATTTTTTCACTATTTCCATTATGCATAATTGATTACTAAAAAGCATATGTAATTAACTTGTAGAGAAGGCCCATATCTTAGGTTTCTTTTATAGCAGTACTACAAATGAAAGTTAGGCACATAAAGAAGCCTCCTTGAATTCTGGTGGAATCATTCCCACTTAAAGTCCTCATCCTGGAATTTCTCCCATGAGGTTTTCCTCAGCTGCACTGAACGAGTCAGTATATTAATGCTTAGAAGCCCATCCTTTGAGCTCTTACAGTCTGTGGAACACTGGGAACACCTTCAAGTTCTGCTCTCAGGGTGCTTCATGAAGCTTCACTTTGTTCACCACAACAGGGGCATTTTTTAAAAAATCTGCTCTAATACTGAATTTGTTTGCTTTAGAAAGTTTAATCCAGACCATGAAGACTGCTTGAACTTGGCAGTGTCACAAAGTTACAGTGGCTTAAAACAATAACTGAGTAATCAATATTGTTCGATTCAACATGTCAAGCATCTGCTATCACTGACCCACATCTTACTGATACTAACAGGATTAAATGCTTAAACAAACCAGGTTAAAAAGATTCATGAAACTGCTATATTTGCATTGTTAAAAGGTTTTATTCTAAGAATGGCCATACAAAAGAAAATGCAACTCACCTGATTTAGTCAATTCAATTAAAAGTTGTTAATTTCTTAAAAGTCACATGTTTGACAAGTAAAACAGCTGTTTTACACTCAATTTCTAAGAGTATGTCAGCTTTAGTGTCAATGGGAGAAAAATATATACTTTACTTGTAATATTATAGATTTGATATCCTAAATAACCTACAGAATGTTTTGACTTAAATGACAAAAGCAGCAAAGAGAGTTAATTACAGGATTTTATTAATGGGAATTATTTTTGGTAACTTCAAAGATTATCCAGAATTGAATAGAAAAGGAACTGAAAACTCCTCCCTAGGAAGTGACAAATAAACGGAAAAGTTCACTGTGTAAAACTTGAGAAAAATCTAAGGAAAACTGAGATACAAAGAGTGAAACACAAATAAGAAAACTCCCAGAAGAATCTTACTGGGTAGAATGCTGAATATTTAATAGCCAATTAGTATCTACAACGAGGTAGGCAGGAGGTATACACTTCTTATGTCAAAGACTTTAAACTATACAACTGCATAAGGTTTTTTCATTTTTTTTTAATAGCAAGTAATATGAGAAGCTGAGATAAGTTCCCTGAACAAGGTAGGACACATAATAAGGGCATCTAGTATGTGCTACAGTTTTGAGTCAATTAAGCTTTACCATGATATATTTTAAAAGTTCATATAACATTTTGGCTTCACTGTTGATTTTACTAATATTAATGAAATTCAATTAACCTCAAATGTGAAAAGAAAGATGGATATGAACTAGGTCCCATGTCTACAACTAAAAAACTATAGCAATACCTAATAAGCATCCTTTTCTTTACACCCCCAAAACATAACTAGGATTGTAATGCTTTTTTTTTTCTTCAATTCTGTGCTGAATCTTACAGGCACAATTAAAAATAGGTCTTAAATTTCTCTGGTCTCATGGAGAACTACCTAATATGTCACAATTAAATGGTCCTATGATCCTTCCCCAAACCCATAAATTTATAGAAGGTTCAAGGTTGATAAAGTTAAGTTCTAACCTTTAGCAAATGAGACCTACCGGCTGGAGTGAGTTCTTTCTTCATTTTTTTACATTTCTTGGTTTTTTTCTTCCCTTCTGTAAGGGACTCTGCAAAGGAATCTGTCTGATCAAGCTCACAGTCTGATATTTCCACTGACTCTATGTCTTCAGAGCCAGCTTCCTCGTGAATGGGACTCATGTTTCTCTTTCCTACTGTGCTGGTAGCTGTAAAACTGAAATTTAAAAAGGGAAACAACACAAAAGGTGTCACAGTTATTTTTATAAGCCAATCTCCTTACATTTTAAATACTCTTACTGCCAATAACACTTAATCAGCAATCTCCGAAGCTGAAAGTTAAAGAAATTAAGTAATAAAATCTAGGTGCATACTACTTAGAAAGCTGGTTTGAAAACTGTACATGTATAAGTATATTTCAGTATCAATATACAGGCACAAAATATTCCAGTAGGCTTTTTAAAAATTAGCAGAGAATATTGTGGTGCAATGGGAAGATCAATGGACTTAAGAGTCACAAAACCTGAGTCTGAATCCTGACTCTCCTCCTTACTGTGTGACCTGGGGTGAGTCACTTGATCACTACAGGCTTCAGTTTCCTTGACTAGAAAATGAAGGGGCTGGACCAGATGATCTCTAAGGTCAGTTCCAGCTGTAGAGCCATGATCATTATAGCTATTAAGATTAGAACCATTTTAGAAAAATAGCAACTTTAGATGAGGGTTTGATATCAGTATCCTTGAATATACTGAGGATGAACATTCTGTAGAACCGATACGCCCTAAAACACTAATAACATTGCTCATGGTTTCAGACATTACAAAGTCTCTTGAACTACAATTACATGCAAAAAGTACATGCCACAGTCCATACAACAAGGGTCAGTTGTATCTTTCAGTATAAAGTTGTACTAGAGATTGCCCCAAAGTTATGAAAAGAAAAAAAATAAACCCAAACCAAAAAACCAGATTCATGCAATGAGGTATGCCATGTAAGTTTAAAAAACCTACAAAGATATTCTTGCTGAGAACAAAACTTTTCTAAATATGTCTTCAGAAAATTTGGTTACCTGATTTTTCAAACTACTTGTACACTCAAATCACCTCTGAAGCCACACTTGACACATTTCAATCTTTTGGGATCACCGAAAAGAGAAAGGGAATTGTTTTTTTTTCTGAGGTCTTCAAGAGATGGCCCTGGGTCTTTGGAATGAAAAGCAATGAACTCTTATGCTTATAGTTTTAAGGATTAGTTATATACATAGAAATTATTCCTGTTTCATCTCTACTTATAAAACCTTTTGGAAATTTTCCTCTTGTAGAAGAATTTTGGAAAAAAGTGAAGATGAACAGAGTACAGATTCAGTCCAACTCATTCATGCAGATCTCAGAATATGATAAACTTTGTGTACTTACATTTTTAATGAAATGGTTGTAGCAACAATTCACAACAAGGTGATTAGTACTAAAAATTACTGTAGATACATAATAAAAGGAAACTTGGTTAATGCTAAGTGACAACTAGAGAAAAAGTAAGACAGAAAAATAACATAAATAATAAAGTAGCTAAGATGGTGTACAAGTACTAAATATAATGATCACAAACTGATCATTTGTGTGTGTGTGTGTGTGTGTGTGTGTGTGTGTTTAAATAAAACTATAAGACTACAAATCATGGAAAGAACCAAAAAAAATCCAAAGGTAAATGGGAATGGCTGGCATGAATAGGCGATGATGGTACCAAATGATGAGAAACAGGGTAAAAGATTATCAAGGATAAGAAGGATAGGAGAGCGTGGAGGGCCAACCTTGTGGCAAGAATGACAGACTTAAGACACTTCTTAAATCTGACTGGTCTAATGGAAAAACAGAACATGTAACAATTAAATGGTCCTATATTTCTCCATATCCCCTAGATCGGTGGTTCTCAACCTTCCTAATGCCACGACCCTTTAAAACTCTTACGTGGGTATATCTGCATGTGGGTGGACCTGCCTGGAGACGAATAGAGGAGCAGTGTCTCAGTTCTTAAGACCATTGGAAATACGTGTTTTCTGATGGTCTTAGGTGATCCCTGTGAAAGAGTTGTTCGACCCCCAAAGGGGTCACAACCCACAGGTTGAGAGCTGCTGCCCTAGATAATGAAAGAACAAGAGGAAGATCTAGCTTTTCTATGCTGGGCAGAACTTCTACAGAGTATCTGAGAGAAAATATGAACAAAAATCACACAGGTTTAGATGGTAAAAAGGGATGCATGCAGACAGAGGTTAAGTGACTTGTGCAGGGTCACAGGAGCCTGTGTCTAAGGCTAAATTTAAAGTGAGGCCTCCATCAATCCAGTCCCAATGCTCTACCCATTGTGCCACCTAGCTGTTTCAAAGCACAAAAGTACTTACATGGTAAAATAAGAATGATAATTGGAATAATTTAGAAAATTGAAGGAATATTGAGGTAGAGCTCCAAAATTTGAATATTTTTGGCAATGGAAATCAATCAAGTATTAGGCTTACCAATATTTAAAAAAAAAAAGGTATCTTGAAAATATAGGGAATGAAGCAGCTAGGTGGCACAGTGAATAGAGCACCAGCTCTGGAATCAGGAGGACCTGAGTTCAAATCTTGCCTCAGACACTTGACATTTACTAGCTGTGTGACCCTGGGCAAGTCGCTTAGCCCCAATAGCCTTGCCTTCCTCCCTCTTAAAAAAAAAAAAAAAAATATATATATATATATATATATATATATATATATATATATATAGGAAATATCTGCCTTAGTCATAGTTGTTAGTTCTCCAAACAAGGCTTCAATAAATGTTTGGGTTGGTTACTTAAAAGTTGCCAAAATCTTAGAAGATTGGGATATGATTTGAAATATTTACTAAGAATTTTGGGGGGCAAATCCCTGCCTTTCTGGGCCTACAGAAGTTTTCTAAAACCTGGAAAGTATTTTGGAACCTCCATAGATATGGCAGCATTGGCCTAGTTCTAAAAAAATTCCTAAGGTACAAATCTAGCCATTATTCCCCAGATTCCAACTCTAAAAACTCCAATGCCTTCTTATTCCTTGCCTTCATGATCAAATACAAAATCCTCTGTTTAGCTTTTAAAATGTTCACAACCTGGTTTCTTTCATAGCTTCTCCTCTCTACCTATTCTGCAATCCACTGACACTGGCTTCTTCTTGTTGTTCTCACATGACATTTCATGTCCCAACTCCAGGCATTTTCACTGGCTGTCCCCCATGTCTGGATCAAAATGTCATCTTGGCCTTCTGGTTTCCCTGGCTTCCTTCAAGTTTCAACTAACATCTCATCTGTAAGAAGCCTTTTCCATCTCTTCTTAATCTTAGTGCCTACTCTCTGAGATTAACTACAATTTACCCTGTATATATCTTCTTGTACAAAGAGCTGTCTGCATGTTGTTTTCCCATCAGATTGCAAGCTCCTTGAGAATAAGGTCTATTTTTCAACTTTTTTTTTTTGCTACAAACCTCATTAGTACAGTGCCTAGCATGTGGTAAGTACTTTACAAAGGCTTGCTGACTTGATTTGATCTGGGATTTCAAATGAAGAGATAATAATAACTGTACAAAAGACTATGGAACAAGTCTTGCAACCCTTAGTGGATGAAGTTCTATTGTAAATCCTTAGATCCCAGGATCCCCAGAGAGGTCTTGCCAGGCATGGCAGTATAGCCCTACATGCACAACAAAAAGCCAGCAAATCCCCAGACTTTTAAGCAGACTTTTTTGAAAGTATTTTAAAAAATAGAAAATAACACTCTGTTGTAATGTACTTTATTGTAATGTACTATACATTACTGGGTAAAAGACAGAACCTTTCTGGGAACAGTCAAGAGGCACCTGGGAACAAACAGATAAAGGATGAGAGTGAGAAATTGAAAACTGAATTAAGAGACTTTGCAGTACAAGATAATGCACCAGTTTAAAGTCTTGAGATACTATTGGATCATAGAAATGTAGAAAGCAGAACAGGAAATTAGAATCACTAAAGACGCAAGGTCATGAATCTTGCTTGGCAGATAGCCTGTTATCAATGTGTGGTACACTGCCCCACAAAGCAGAAGATATGTATAATGGTAAGAAACCCATATGTGCTATGGGACTACAAGAACACGAGTACAACCTGAGGACCAGATGTGCCCCAAATGTAATTTCCAGAGTTTTGCTAGCAATCAAGAATGTTTTGAATACCACTGCCTAGAAAACAAAAAAAGACCTTCTTATGGGAAGAGTTGTCTCCAAAAAACTAGAAGAAAACTGTGGCATTAAAAACTAGAGTTCCAAAATTTAAGTTTTTTTTACCCCAATCAAGTTTTTAAGTTCACTGGGTGTCAGAACTCGTATGCAGAACAAATAATACTATAATCTTCCCAGCTGATTGTATCTTACATATAGACATGAAACTCGCACACCCACTGGTTTCTTTGAAGCAGCCAAAAGAGCTAATGCAATCTTAGGCTGCACAAATAGTTGGGGGAGGGTTAGCAAAAGAAGGTGAGAAGGCAGATTTTGGCTAATTAAAACAAATTAAATGTTTAAGACCTCAAAAAAAAGGAAATTAAGAGAAAAGAATTAAAAAGCTGTCCAGGGAAATCTAAACTTATATGCCTTTTAAAAACCTCAACAAATTTCCCACTTAATGAGCAGAAAGTGGTACAGTTAGGTGTTGGAGTTAGAGACAAAGAACTTTAGATTGAAACACCAACTGCACTAATCAGGAGCAGCTAGGTGATGCAATGGAGCGCTGGGCCTGGAGTCAAGAAGAACTGAGTTCAAATCCAAGCCTCAGAGAGTTACTCTCTGTGTGGTCAAGTCATTGGACCTGTTTGCCTCAGTTTCCTCTTCTGCAAAATGGGAGTAATAATAGCACTTATCTTGCAGGGTTGTTGTGAGGATCAAATGAGATAATAAATGAAGAGCACTTACCATAGTGACTAGCACCCAGTAGGCACTACATAAATGTTAGTGAGCCATTACCTATAATTATCTGCAAGTCTCTCAGCCTCTCTAAGCCCCAGTTTCCTCATCTGTAAAATTAGGAGGCATGGTAATTGTCCTCTACTTCTAAATCAACGATCAGTGCATGTATGTGTGTATGTGTATATATACATACATGCACACACATATATAAGGCCCATTGTGTATATGTGGCATATGTGTGTGAAAAATACACATACATGCAGTGATCATACATATATGTGTATATGTACACACATAATATATGTGCAGTTAATAGTGAAGTATTACAAATACCTCCAAAGACTACTATTTTTAAAACTGCCATATATTTGTAAGACCTTATAGTCCAAAAAACACCATGTAGTCTGATAAAGAACTATTTCATTCAGGGAATGCAGGCACTAGTGCTAGACTTGAATAATGGGAACCAAGATTCATATCCCCAACCAATATTAAGTTGCTGGAGTTTGGAAGAGGGACACTGGGCATTATTCTTATCTAAAATTTGATTCCAAAGACTCATAAGAGATAGCTGCTTTAACCAATGTATAACATTTCTTTTATAGTGTAAATATTCTGGTAGTCTGTCATAATTTCAACTGAACAGAAACTTAATAATGAAGATGGTATGCTCAAACTTAGTTTATTAACAAGCATTGCTGAAACTCCAGCTAATGGGTAGGACACCACATGATACAAAATAAGTCTTCTTAGCAATGTTTTGCTTAGCTGACTTGGATTCTTTAATGTAAAGATGCTGAAATACAATCCATTAAGGAGAGGTAACTCCACATGTGACCTTGTGTTGGAAAGCTGAAAAATGCATCACAGAATTATAAGCCTTTAAGAGTTAGTAGGGACAAGACAAGTCACCCAATCTAACCCCTTCGCCTTACAAAAAAATAGCCTAAAAGAGGTTACAGCTTTCCCCAGTGTTAGACAGTAGGAAAACAGGGATGCCTATCTTTTGGCAAGTCTATAGTATTATCAGTTCTATACTTAAGGGGGCTTAAGTCATTTTTGTTCATTAAACATTTTTCAGCCATTAGTTGAAAATTTTGATATTTATTCTATAACCTGCAAACACTATCACTATAGTATGTCCTGATATGGCATAGAATTTAGCAAAAGGCACCTACCCTATGCCCATATTCAAAGGCCAGGCCCACAGAAGCTCCAGATTCTAACACTATTTCCCTAATAACACAATTAAATGACAAAGAACTCAAGAACAATATTACAGTGGTAATGTTAGTGTTAGAAATTTCAACTGAAGTGTGAGGCTAAGAAATAATTATGTCCAGACCAAGATTAGAGGACGTGGGCAAAATATTTTCCAATTTCTTAACAGGATTGCAAAGACCTATGAATTTATATAATAAAATGGATTTCTCAATAAAAGGCAATTAAGTGTCTTCTTAAAAATTATTTGAGTAGATTTCTAAAATCCAAACTAATCTCAAAGGATTATTAATATTAAGAATAATAACAACAATAAACAAAAAGAAAAGACCACACCAGAAGGTAACAATTCTAAATTCTCCTCCTAGCTTTGCCAAATCTCTTCATTTCTTAGACCTCAATTTCTCATCTTTAGAATGGCAGATGAAGCTAGTTCACCAAATTCTAAAGTCTCTTAAAGAACTAAAGCACAGGGGTGGAGCCAAGATGGCGGCATCAAAGCAACAAGGTTCCGCAGCTCCCACATAGCCACCTCAAATACCCATAAAATATGACTCTAAACAAATTTTAGGGCTCCAAAACTCACAAAAATACAGAAAAATACATCTCCCGCTAAAGGCAGATTGGCAGGAAGGGCTCATAGCAGCACACTGGGAGCCGAAACCAGCCCAGCCTGAAACCATGGCTTGGCCTCGGGGCAGCCAGATCGAGCCATGGCTGGAGCACTTGGGAGAGTGGATCAGCATCAGCTGTGGCATTCTCCAGAATTATCAAGCCATAAGAAACAAAGACAAAGTGAAAGGTCATTGGAACTCAGCTAAATCTGGAGGAGAAAAGGGCCAAACTGCCTCCAGGGCCTGGAAGCCGCAGAAACAACGGCCCTGCAGCTGCCTCCACGTGGCTGCTTCAGGGCTCCCGGCTTGCAGACTGCAGGGGGGCCAAGCAATCGTTCAGAGGCAAAGTGCTATTGTGTTGAGCGGCCTGGATCTGGATCGTGATCTTGGATGGTAGCCCTGGGGTATGTTTTCAGTGAGCCAAAGCTGGTGGGGGCTGCAAAAAAACAGCAGCCTCCTAATACCTCCAGCAGCTGCGAAAACCCCAGCGAATTGGGACAGAGCTTTCCCATCTGGAAGCAGAGTTCCACAGAGCTAAAAAAAATCAAGTAATTGACTGGTAACATGAGCAGGCAAAGGAAGCAAAGTAAGAACAGCAATCGAACTTTAGATTCCTTCTTTGGGGACAAAAAGGATCAAAGCCTGGAACGGGAGGAAGACAACACAGTCAGAACTTCCACACCAAAAGCTTCCAAGAAACAAGAAGACTGCCTAAAAGCCATAGATCAGCTTAAGAAGGATTTTGCAAACCAAATGAGAGAAGTGGAGGAAAAATTGGGAAGAGAAATAAGAATGATGCAAGAAAATCATGAAAAGAGAGT
>CM053583.1:283801846-283821457 GCA_028627135.1 Pseudochirops cupreus | reverse complement strand
GGGTCTTTGGGCTTATCAAATAGTGTATTACTATAATCATTGATGATTGAGTCTTTTGTACCCAATCTATTCCATTGATCCACTACTCTATTCCTTAGCCAGTACCAAGCAGTTTTGATGACTGCTGCTTTGTAATACAGATTAAAATCTGGTAAGGCTAGGCCACCTTCCCTAGCATTTTTTTTCATTAATTGCCTTGATATTCTGGACTTTTTGTTCTTCCAAATGAATTTTGTTACTATTTTTTCTAGTTCTATAGAATAATTTTTGGGTAGATTGATTGGTATAGCACTAAATACATAAGTTAATTTTGGTAAAATTGTCATTTTTATTATATTAGCTCGACCCAGCCATGAGCAGTTAATGTTTTTCCATTTAGTTAGATCTGACTTTATTTGTGAGAAAAGTGTTTTGTAGTTGTGTTCATAAAGGTATTGGGTTTGTTTTGGCAGGTAGATTCCCAATGCCATATGGTTTTTTAAATTTATATTTATATTTTAAAATTTTCACATTAAAAAAGGTTAAAAATATTCTTGGTTAATAGGCCATACAAAAACAGGCAGCAGGCTACATTTGGCTGCTGGGCTGTAGTTTGCCATAGAACTTTTATTTCTCTCTCATTTCATCCTTATACAAATGTTCCCTACCATGCTTCTTGCCTCAAGTCCATGGATTTCCACTTAGGAGAGAAAGGAAGGAAGGAAGGAAGGAAGGAAGGAAGGAAGGAGAGAAGGAAGGAGGGAGGGAAGGAATGAGGGAGAGAGGGAAGCAAGGAGGGAGGGAAGGAATGAGGGAGGGAAGCAAAGAGGGAGGGAAGGAAGGAGGGGAGGGAGGAAGGAAAGAAGGAAAGAAGGAAGGAAAGAGGGAGGGAAGGAGGGAGAGACCGAGAGAGGGAAGAAGGAAGGAGAAGAAAAGCATAGTCAAACAAAACAAATTTCCACATTGGCACGTCCAAAAATGTGTTTCTTATTCTTATTATTAGTCCATCATGTCTCTGTCATGAGATGGACAGCATTGTTTTTAGTCTAGTCCCTGGAATCATGAATTATGGTTGATTAATTAATTGATCAGAATTTTTAAGTCTTTTCAAAATTGCTTCTTCTAATAATATTGATGTTAGAGTATAATTTTTTTTTCTGGTTCTGCTAACTTCATTCTGCAACAGTTCATGCATGTCTTCCCATGTCTCTTTGGAACCATCTCCCTAATTTCTTACAGCATGATAGAATTCCATTGCATTCATCTCTCATGATTCATTCAATCATTACCCACCTAGTGGGCACCCCTTTAGTTTCCAGGGTTTTTTCCCACCACAAAAAGAACTGCTATAAGCATACGTGTGTGTGTGTGTGTGTGTGTGCGCGCGTATACATGAATTAGATGAATCTTCCTGACTCCAGGCCCAACACACTACACCGCCTAGCTGTCTCCTTATAAGATGGTTAATTGTCAGGTTATGGGACAGTGGCTAGGGGACTCTTCACATTCATTTCTCTTTTTTTACCCTCTCAGTTTTCTTTATCAGATCTTCCCTGACACCCCTGATATTCATCTTCACAATTATCTTAATGTGACAACATCAAGACCTAAATCATTCATGTTTTCTGCAGGTGAGTGACTCTCTTTGGCTTTTCATGAAATGTGTCTAAATTCAGATTAAAATTTCATCATGTTCACTTACTCTCACTTCTCTCTAAAGTGGCAGATTAGACCATTTCACACATAGGGATGTGGATCTTAAAAATCATCTTAAATACGGTAAAATTCCATGATTATAACAGAATAGACCACGAAGAAGGATAGATAGAATGAGCATTTATTAAACACTTAATGTATACCAGGAACTGTGTCAAGAAATGGGAATACAAAAAATAAAATAAAATAAATTTTAAAAGAATAAATAAAAATTTAAAAAATTTAAAAAAATTTTAAAAGAGAAATGGGAATACAAATACTAGCAAAAACCACAGTTTTTTTGGGCATTTTGGAGGGGGGGAAGGCAGGGCAATTGGGGTTAAGTGACTTACCCAAGGTCACACAGCTAGTAAGTGTTAAGTGTCTGAGGTCAAATTTGAACTCAGGTCCTCCTCGCTTGATGCTCTATTCACTGCGCCACCTAGCCGCTCTCAAGGACATTGAATTTTAATGGTTTTAGACCAGAGGGGACAAACAGGAGGCCTGACCAAAACAAGTTTAAAATATAATTGAGAAATGTTTAACAAAAGAAAGAAAAATATAATAGGACACAGACCAAGGTAATGAGTCAGCTTGGTGCTGCAGTAGATGGAGCCCTGAGCCTGGAGTCAGGAGGACACAGGTGGCCTCAAACACTTACTAGCTGTGTGACCCTGGACGAATCACTTACACCTGCTTGCCCCAGTTTCCTCATGGCAACCCTCCAGTATCTTTGCCAAGGAACCCCAAATGGGGTCACAAAACAAACTGCTATACCTGCAACAACTGAACAACAAGATTTTCTAAGTCAATATTTAACCTACAGAGATTCTTACGTGTGGTTTAGTGGCCCCTTGATACTCCTGGTTTAGAGATCCATAAATGGGAAGTGGAGAGCTGGGGAGAGTTGAAGGAAGGATATCCGCATAAGGGAGATAGCTTCTGATGAGCAGAGGAGTCTGGAGAGAGAAGAGAGCCAAAAGTGAAGTATGCCTGTCCTGGGTGTCTCAAGAAATGATGTCCAGACCAAAGACTCATCAATCTGTTTGTTCATTTATTAGTTTTCAACATTCATTTCTGCAAGATTTCGAGTTACAGATTTAATCCCCATCTTTTCCCTACCCCCCACCCCAAGATAGTGAGCCTACTGAATACCCCTTTCCCCAATCTGAGAAACTCATCAATCTGAAAAGAGGGCCATAGGGAGGAGACATCAGCAGAGCAAGAATGAAAAATCAATTTTGGAGAGATGCAAAGAAATTGACAATGTATCCTAAGAATTTTATTAGAAAAATATATTCTATTTCTATTAGATTAGGCATTTTATTTTTTTTATGTTAAGTCATTATGATATATAAAAATTGAATTTAAAAAATATAAAAAATTCAACAGCATTCATATCTTCTTTCCCAGACATTTCTAACTTCGTAATGCAGTGTTTTCACTTAAACTGTTGTAAAAAAGACTGGGAGTGGGAGGTGAGGTTCTGTTGAACCATTTTAAAACATGTTCAAAGGAAGTTTAGCCTCTTTTAGAAGCCTCTGTTAAGAAATTGTCCAGCAGAGTCAAGTTGTAAAGAGAAGATAGAAGAAGAAACTGAATTTTAGGAGAAAAAAAAAGAAGGAAAGAAAGAGAGCAGGGAAGGGAGGAAGAGAGGGAAGGAGGAAGGAAGGAAGGAAGGAAGGAGGGAGGGAGGGAGGAAAAGAAGGAAAGGAAGGAAGGGAGGGAGGGAGGGGGGATGTAAGAAGGAAGGGGAAGGAAGGAAGGGAGGAAGGGGAAGGAAGGAAGGAAGGAAGAAAGAAAGAAAAAGAAAGAAAGAAAGACAAAAAAGCACCATGAAGGCAGTCATTTGTATGTGCCTCCATGTTGGAACCCTTTTCTTCTAATCATGAACTTGTAGAAACTTAGGGCTCAGAACTGAGAAGACTCAGTAGAGTTTTTCACACGGAGAAATTGAAATGAGTAGGTAAGGAGGGCAATGCAACAGAGAAGTTCATTGATAAAAGGTTAGAAAAAGACAACAATTAAGAACCAATTAACACTTTTACTTTGATAAGCTCCTAGATAGTGAAAACTAGAGCATTTGGTAAGACAATAAAGTCACAGGACAGCCTCATAGAGGAGAGAAAACCGATGAGTTTCCTCATAGCTTTAAGTGATGCTTAATAAGAGTTTACTAATAGTTGAGTTTATTAATAGGGATATAGAACATACTTAGGCAGTTGAATTTTTATAGTGTGTCTCATTTATCTTTAGAAATTAGAGATTTACAACAGTATATTTAGTTTTAATTTATTTTGAAGTATATATTAATTTACTATGCTGTATGATATGTTATATGTGTTTATAGTACCCTCCTCCAGAGCTGCTTCCTCAACTTTTGCTTGCAAGGGTAGGCTGGGTCCCCGGAGCTCTTCTCTACTTGGAAGTTCTAGGGCCAACCCTGAGAGAGTGTTGGGGTTGATTTCTAACCGTACCATGCACAGGCCTGTACAGTTATCCCTTCCACATCTCTTGGGTTAGGGGAGTGGCGCACCTGTGATCTGAAAATCTGCATAAAATATTTTGGCCCTCCCTTCATATCAGAGAAGAAGCCTGAATTATTATGGTATTAAAAGATAAAATATGCTGATATTATACAATACTATACATACAGTTTATGCATTTCTGAGTTTCTAAACTTTTCCGTGTTGTCTGCTGGCCTTGTCATGTCATCTGCACTTTCCACAAAACTCCCCAAAAGTTCTCATTTAATTTCTTTTTTTTTTTGGAGGGGAGAAGGCAAGGCAATTGGGGTTAAGTGACTTGCCCAAGGTCACACAGCTAGTAAATGTCAAGTGTCTGGGGCCATATTTGAACTCAGGTCCTCCTGACTCCAGGGCCAGTGCTCTATTCACTGCACCACCTAGCTGCTCCCCCCCTCCCATTTAATTTCTTATGCCAATCTGCAATATATTATAAGCATGATGGGGAAAGTCACGATATAGAAGGGATAACTATTCTGTATGCTCCCTGATATTAATTTTGCAGTTGATATCCATTAGCTTTTACAGAGAGATATTTACTGAAGTAGTATAATAAAAACAGTTAGTACAAGCCATCTCCCAAACCAGGCACACTCCGTCCTCTTGAGCACACAGATTATCCCTTGGCAGAGCGGGCTCAAATTCAGAGAGCTCATACATGCACAGGATTATAGTGTAGTGTGAACATAACTTTTATATACAGTGGGAAACCAAGAATCTGTGACTTGCTTTATTTCAATATTTGCTTTATTGTAGCAGTCTAGAACCAAACCTGAAATATCTCTGACATTTGCTCCTACAAAGAGCCAGAGATGTATCTGATTCTTTCAACCAATCCCAATACACTTTCTGTATAACATCATGTTATTGCATCAAAGCACTTCACTCCTCCCAAACTGTTCAAAGATCTATTTGCACCTAGTTTACACACTTGGTGTACTGATTGATTCAACAGAGGTGTCTAGGAATTGCTCACATCTACTTTACACCTTGGATTAATTGATTAATTCTGTAGCTCAATCTAAGAAATGTTCTGACCTGATTGGTGTATCAGAGTAGAAAAGCATATTTCTTATTAGTTACATTAATTAGTGCTGAGCTGTGTGGGATTCCCCTCTTAGAGATAGTATAATATGATTTCAAACAGCACACTTACCGTTAGTTTAACAAAAAAAATCTATTTTCCAAGGGAAAAAAAATGAGTGAACTGTTTATTATATACCTACTTCTTTCAATCACCCACATTGCTGGGCTTATATGAGCAGAAATAGATACTAAGATTCACCTCGTGGTGGCTTTCCTGAGCTCTGAGAGTTTAGTTAACCTCTGTAAGGTTAGCCACACAACCTCAAACCTCACGGCAGTATTTTCTAAAAATGGGAGCATTTGGGGCCGAGATGGGACATATTGTATATGTGACTCATTTCTCACAGTGCCTCTTTCCACCAGTGTTCATTTGTACACATCACATTACTCAGTCTCTGAGTTGGATTTTGTGTTTGCAATAAGCTTGTAACATTTCCTCTCCATTATTTTTCAGAACGTGGAAATCAACCTCCATGAAAGATGTAGTGGAGTAAGAGGCAAATAATTGACTTGGACCAGACGAAGTAGTCATTGAGGAAGGGGCCACGGTGAGCCAAATTATTCAAGCTTAGGAACATGCAGAATATTCACATAAGATTGGAGGACAAATGTTGACCCCTGAAGAGTTTCTCCAGGTGAAGGGCCCAGGAACTCCGTCTTCTGCCATTTTGGAATAACAAGAAAGAAGGAAAAGTAAAGGTGGTCATTAGGTATGGTGCGCAATAATGTCCATGAAACAAGTAATTGTTAAGAACAGAAGACTGGCTTGTTGGAAAGTTAATGGCCAGAGAGAGAGCCTGGTGCCTGCAATGTTTGGAGATTACAAAGTACTTTTCTGCACGGATATTTTTAGATTTTCCTCTCTTAGTACTTTAGGAGAAAAAGAAATCCTTGTTATTGCTTTTTCAGTTGGTCCTCTCCAAAGGCTCAGCTCTATAAAGAGACATTTTAGCTGTAAGAAGCATTAGTGATTATCTTCTCTAGGCTTTCACATCTAAAGACTGCCCGTGGGTCTTCAAATGTTTTATTTCTTTCGGGAAGGGGCAATGGGAAGCTAGCCCATTTGATAGGTGGGAAGAAGGTAGTCAAATGAAGATGAAAGGGCCCAAGTCAACCAGTAATTTGGCAACTGGGTAGGTTGAAAGTGACTTCTGATAGCTTAAATCCTTTCCACATTTTTCTTTCCTAGACCTACCGTTAGGAAGTTATTCACCATGTAGCCTAAAGGATCATAGAATTAAGGGCTGAGAGAGACTTTGGAGGTCATCTCACCCAGCAACTTCATTTTACAAGTGGGGAAACCAAGTCCCAAGGAAGTAGCTTGATTTGTCTAAAGTTACAGTCAGAAAGTGATCAAGTGATTGTTTAAACCTAGGCCCTCCTCCAATTCCAAAGTGACTACTCTTTTCCTGCATTGTACTGTCTCCGAAAATATACAGTATTACCTAATCCTAGGAGTACCACAAGGCAAATCTAGTGCAGTCCTTTCTCCTTCCCTAGGAGGCTCTACATTCTTTTTTTTTTCCTGGTCCTTTTTAGCCAGGAGTTCTTAACCTGGAGTCATGAATATTGTTGTTGCTGTTGTTTTTAAATATTTTGTTTACTGCATTTCCATTTACTTAATTTCCTTTGCAGTCCTATGGATTTTTCTTGTGCATTACAAGTATAAGTCTAAGGAGGGGGTCCCTAGGCTTCACTAGACTGCCAAAGGGGACTATTGACACTCAAAAGGGGCTAAGAAACCCTGCTTTAGCCTTTTAAAGGTTCACGTGTTCCAAGTGTATGTTTGTCTGGACAGGTGGGGGTCATCAGCATGGTCTAAAATCTTTTTTGCCTCTTTCTGGTTCCCTACCTTCATTAGATACAGGTGGTCACAGGGTGAAAGAAAAGAACATAATACTCTACAAGGGCAGAAATGACTCCCCAAGCCCTCATTCTTTGAAATAGCTGGGGTCCAAGGTGCCGTTTTCTCCCTGGGAGTAGAGCTAGTTTTAAAAGGTAAGGGCTATAAATTTGGAGGTAGCAGGGGAGGAGAAAAGAGAGGCAGAATTGATTCTACTTTTTTATTCCATAAGACTGTTTATCTTTCCAACTATTTCTCAGTTTCTCCATTTTTAATTTGTTTTCAAAAGAACCAATTTCATCTTAAGGTGAGAGTCCATGGAATAGCTCTGAAAGCTGGGATTTCATGTGGTCAAGACCTGTAAAAATTAAAAAGGGGAGCCAGAGGAGTCTCTGGCTGCCAGGGGCCTGGTGGATCATGAACTTGGCTTGTCCAATTACTAGTGGCCAATCCATGGGGCTGGCAGCCCAGAGTGGGAGCCCCAGCTTCCTTAATTAGAGCTTGGAGAAGCAAACATGACCGCAGGTGAGCTGACTGGGCAGCATTAGCTGAAGCCGTTGTATTAGGCAGGGCAGGGCAGGGAAGATGGCCACAGGGAATGGGATGAAGCAGGTGGGGGAAATGGATTTTATTTACTTGATGTGGGGAAGGCTGTGGTTAGGAGTGCATATGTTCCCTGTATTTTGAAGCCAGTTGTGTATAAGTGGGGCTAATCCTAGGAGGCTTCAGGGCACCTAAAAGTTACTGCCACCTCATCTCCTTCCCCCATTACTCCATTTGCCACTCCCTCCTCCCTTTCTCTCTCTATTTCTCTCTTTGACTATATCCATTCTGGTCTTTGCCAGATTTAAAAAGCAAAACAAAATAAAATCCAACCATATGTTTGGTCAACAAACTATTTAAATTGGTAGCATCCCAACAATCCAAAAAAGAGATTTCCCACAATTTTTACTGGCAGTAAAGTAGATGTTTGTTTTAAGAAGAGCTTAAACTAGATAGGGGTGTGTCAGGGGCCTAGGTTTCATGTAGGGGGTGGTAAACAGCTCCTTCCCCAGTTTTCATTTCATTTCATTCCTAAGAATTTCATTTATTCATTCACTTAGCATATATTTTACTGATCACCTACTAAGTGCTAGGCTCTGTGAAGGTATACAAAGATGCTTAAATGAAAGAAATGATGACCTAGAAGGAAGTCATACCCACAAATAATTACAGTGCAAAGTGTTAGGACCAATGTATCATAAGAGCGGGTAGAACATGGAAAGATAAGAAAATCATTGATTTAGAGCCAAAATGAACCTGCAAGGCCATTGAGTTCAGTTCCTTCATTTTATTCGTTTGCTTGTTTGGAGGGGGAAATGCAGGGCAATCGATGTTAAATGACTTGCCCAAGGTCACATGGCTAGTAAGTGTTAAGTGTCTGAGGCTAGATTTGAACTCAGGTCCTCCTGACTCCAGGGTTGGTGCTCTATTCACTGAGTTACCTAGCCACCCCAATTCCTTCATTTTAAACATAAAGAAACTAAGGCATAGAGAGGTTAAGTGATTTATCCAGGATGATATGGTTAGTAAATGTCCAAGGTGGTATTTGAATCCAGGTTTCTCTGTCTCTCTTCCAATTCTAAATCTATGATGTTATGACCCTATAACAAGTGAAAGGTAACCCTTTGGAGGGAACCATCCCTTGATACTATCAGAATTTAATGCAACTGGGGCGGCTAGGTAGCACAGTGAGTAGAGTACTGGCTCTGGAGTCAGGAGGACCTGAGTTCAAATTCGGCCTCAGACACTTAACGCTTACTAGCTGTGTGACCTTGGGCAAGTCACTTAACCCCAACTGCCCAGACTTCCCCCTGCCAAAAAAAAAAAGCAAAAAAAAAATTAATGCAATAGAGATGAATAAGGGGAAGAAGAAAAGGATGACGTCTTATCTTTCCTCATCCCCTGCTCCCCAGACCTTGTTGTAGAGTTATAGATACTCAATAAATATTTGTTAAATTGGTATTGAAATAACAACTCACATTTGTATGGCATTTTACTCTTTTTTTCAAGAAACTTTTATATCTCTTATTTCATTAGATCCTGCTAACAACAATATGAATAAAATTCGGTAGATTATTATTATCCCTGTTTGAGAGGGAGGCCCTGAGAAATTAAACAACTTGGAGCAGCCCTAGAGTCAGGAGGACCTGAGTGTGAATCCAGCCTCAGAAGCTTACTAGCTGTGTGACCTTGGGAAAGTCACTTAACACCAATTACCTCCAAAAAAGAAAAAGAAAAAAAATTAAATGACTTGCCTGGAATTTCATATTCATTACGGGCAGAGCAAAGACTAGAATCCAGGTCTATTCACTCAGAATCTAGTGTTTAAGAACCGAATGCTCTTCCCTCTTCTTCCTATTATAGCAGAACCCTAATTAGTAAGTCACCTGGGCTTTGCCTCAGGGTGGGAAACTTTGAGCACATGAATAGTGCCATCTAAGGAGCATGTTTTTTCCAAAGCTCCTCCCTTGACTGAATTTGATTTGGAATATAGGAAATTTAGCAGATATGAATAGCACCATCCTGAGTTTCTTTCCCTGCACTAAGCTTCTCCTTGTCCTGGCCTTTTCTCCTACAGCAGAGACACCAGACTTATTCCATGATAACTCTTCCGCAGTCTGGCAGTCACGTTCCCATTCTCCCTATAGCACTGAGAAGCGCTGTAGAAATCTCTTGGTGTCTTGGTGCCATTACCTCCCCAAAGGCACCACCAACGAGCCTCCCCCTCAAGCCTGCTTGACCCAACTCCAAGAATTACTCATTTTGGTCTTCTCACTGCTATGTGGCTCTCCTGTTTTAATGCAGATCCTATCCAACAGTCTTCTTTGGCTAACCCTGGCCTTCTCTGTTGGAATCCTTCCTCTTTCAGTCCCATCAACTCTTTAATTATTAATACTTGTGGCTAAGTTGCTTCAGAGGGTCCTAGATTTGTTTTAATGAGGTTGTGTTTGCTGTTTCCCCAGTTAGAGCTTAAAAATCACAAAGACGGGAGTTTTGTATTATCCTTTGGTGCACACAAAGTGGAAGACATGACCTTTAGACTGTGAGTTAGGGTAAGAGAAGGAAATGCTTTTGCTTCTCTTTGAGTCCCCTTCTCTTCACACAATGCCTGTTACCTGTAGGGGCTGGACAAATGCTTGTCAATTTGACTTGCCTCGACTTGTCTTAACAAAAGAACTGTTGTTCTTGTTTGTCCTTAGTTCTCAAAGAGGACCATGACTTCAGGAAGGTGATGTGTAACACCAAGCAAAGGCAGCTTCCAAGGTTCGGAATACCAGCATGATACTCTCCATTTATTCAGTGACAAATTAAGGTAAAACATTCACAGAATGGAGAAAATAAAAATATAGTGTAACTCGGTCATTTAGCAAGTTCTCAATTCTATCACGAAGTATCTCAATTCAATCACAAAGTATAGAGTCCAAGTACCCCACCCCGGGCTAGTACATTCATTTAGTCAGTCACAAAGTCTCTCTTTTCAAATGGAGATTAGTTTCTAATCATAAACAAAGTACACTCATTTGGTCAATCACAGAGCACAAAAAGTCAAGTTTCTCACTCCTGAATCACAACTGAATTACAATTATCATCAGTTAACACCAAACACCTTCTCAAAAGGGGTAGTGGAGGGCAAAAAGGCCATCTACCCCAACACCACAAGATAAGATATCATCACAGCATTCAACACCCAAGGAAAGGTCTTTTCTTCATCTTGACCTGAGGCAAGTTCTCAGCAATCTCTGTTCCTGAGGAGACAAAGTTTAACAAAGCCATGAGATACATTGCCAGTGTCCTCATCAATTCACTCTCTGCCTATAGAACAGTCTCAAGACCCCTGAAAACATCAGCAAGACTCTCTTCCAGGATTTCTGTAAACATTCAACAAGAAAATCCTTCTTCAGGGCTTCTGAACCAACAGCAAGGTTCCAGGACCTCTGCAACAACAGCACTGTCCATCACCAGCAGACAAATCTGGCAAAATAGTATCAAAATAGACAGAAAAAATACCAGCACCGCATTCATGCCTCCTCAGTTCTCAGCAGCTCTCAAAAATCCTGGGCAGCTCCAACTGTCCCTCAGCAGTCTCTCTCAGTAACTCTGGCCCCTGGCAATTCTCCTCTCTTTCTGCCTCCACAATACTGCTCCCCAAAAGTTCTGCTGGCCTCCTCTGCTTGGGTCTGTCTCTAAATCTACCATACCAGCTCCTCCCAGTTCAGCCTTCTCTCTTCATGTCACCAAGTTCATCCCTCAAGTGGAATTCACAAGCTCTGGGTTTTAATACTTAATTCCAAAACCAAGCCAATACAAGGGGATCTTTAAATTCCATTACCATTACATGATACCATGCCTTGCAAGAGGATTGGATTTAAGTGAGGGTGGGCTGTGCAAAGTCACCAGCCTTACTTTCTCCCCCATCTGGGTCCAGTGGCCAGATATAGATTAGGATGACTGGAGATGGCCCCCACAGAAGATAAGGGATAGAGATAGGGGCTGGACCCATTGTATACCATTTCATTGGCATCAGAAACTCCCAGATGAGGTGGATCCCTCTCCCAATGTAACTGGCCACCTTCTCAGCAACCTCTAATCTTTGTTCTTTGTTTAGTCATTTTAGTCATGTCCAACTCTCCATGACCCCCTTTGGGGTTTTCTTGGCAGTTTTCCATTTTGTTCTCCAGCTTATTTTACAGATGAGGAAACTGAGGCAAATAGAGTTAAGTGTCTAGTCTTAGAGTTGCTTAAAGCACTGAGTTGTGAATTAACTTGCCCAGAGTCCTTGAATCATTCAACTAGTCACCAAACCTTGATTTAGTGTCTAACCCTGTGCTAAGCATTGTGCTAAGTACTACAAATACAAAGAAAGGCAAAAAATATCTCCTGACCTCAAGGAGCATCTTGTTCTAATGGGGGAGAAAACATGTAAAAAGATAACTAGGTACCTCAGAACCCAGGTTTTCCTGGCTCCAAAGCCAATTTTCTAGGCATTAAACCATGCTGCCTCACTACTGGATGAGGGCATGAAAATGCACCTGTGCCTCCCCCGCCCCAGTAGGCCAATGACTCTGACCCTCTGTACCTTAGGAAAAGCAAAGGCTCCACAAATAAGGTTTTTCAAGTTGGTAAAGATGAAGGAAGCCTTGGCCCTGAGTTGCTGGGCATTCACTGTGCCTTCAAGTTCTGGTTGCCTCGCTGAGACCTGACTGCTGCCTGTTCTCAGGGGGCTCAGATAAGAATCCTTTTAGCCCAAGACTGCCTTAATATTCCAGACTGATTGAGTACTGGGCCTTGGCCACAGGCCTCCTTGCCAGCAGGAAAACTGGCGTTGATCCAAGGAGGAGAGGAATGCGCAGCTGATGAAAGGCTTTTCCAGAACAGGCCATTTTTCTTTGTAGCTGGGACCACTTCAAAGGGAATGGTTCCCTCTTCTGCCCATGGGCCCTGGGGCCCTGGCATCTTCCTATGGGACCTCATTGTAATGGGCCTTGATGTAAAGTGATGTAAAATGTTTCTTTGCAGGGAAACACATAATCAGAGAACATTTTCCTCTTGGCTTTTTTGGTCCTTCAGGACCCTGTTGGTTCTGGGCAGGGTAACTGTTGATGTATAACTCTCCTCAAAGGAATCACTGTTTCCTTCTTGAGACAGTTGACTACTCTATGTTCTAAGAAGAGTTGTGTTAAATATGTTACTGGTATATGTATATAAATATGGGGGGAGGGGATAGGAAACCGGACCTATTCAGTTGAATTCAGCTTTGAACCCAGGATCCTCTTGACTCCAAATCCATCATTCCTTTCACTGCACCATGCTGTTTCCTATTCAGTTTTAAATCAAATTCATTGGCCATCTGTAGTTTCTGCCCAATATTTATGTGCTGATGGACTAATTCAATGGGTTACCAATTTATTGGTTTGTCACAGCTAAGTAAGAAGCCATTTTCATCGCTTTAGTTTTTCCTGTGTGTCTCCTCAGGGCAAGTTCTTTCAAAGGGAGGAAGTTCTCCTGGGACTTACTAGAAACAACCTATAAACCAGTACTTATTAAATATAAACCATGTGCCGGTAGTATATGCTAAGTATATATTAATGTGCTGAGCCCTGAACATATAAAGAAAAAATTGAAACAAGTCTTGTCTTCAAGGACCTTACATTAAAATGAGGAAGATATCTATACATACATACATATGTATGTATATATAATGATACTTAGATAATATAATTATTTTTTAAATTATTAATAAAATAGTATTTAAATGACACAATTAAAATAATTTTTACAAAGCAAACACAAGTTAACTTTAGAAGACTAGGCATTAATAGTTGGGGGGTGGGTGCACCTCCTGCAGAAGGTGGCTCTTGAGCTAAACATTGAAGGAAACCAGAAATTCCAAGAAATGGAGAGAGGGCATTCCAGGTGTGGGCAACAATCAGAGCAAAGGCTTGGATCTGGGAGATAGAGTATCATCTGTGAGGAACAACAAGTGCATCAGTACAGCTGGATTGTAGAGTACATGGAGAGGAATAATGTGTAAGAAGATTGTAAAGGTAGAAAAGGATCATGTTTTGAAGAGCTTAACATGCCAAGTGGGCATTCGTATTTTATCCTAGAGGTAAGAAGAAAAATGAGTTTATTGAATGTCTAATGTGTGTATGCTGGTGGTGGTGGCATGACCTGTTCAACACCCCTCTTTTTTTTTTTTGGTCTTTTTGGAGGGGGGAGGGCAGGGCAATTGGGGTTAAGTGACTTGCCCAAGGTTACTCAGCTAGTAAGTGTTAATTGTCAGATGCCGGATTTGAACTCGGGTCCTCCTGACTCCAGGGCTAGTGCTCTATTCACTTTGCCACCTAGCTGCCCCCAAAGTCCCCTCTTTTTAAGCTGTACAGAAGTTTTGCCATCAGCTTTGGTTACTATATGGAAGATAGATTAGACTGGGGAGAGATATCAAGCAGGTGGAACAGCGAGGAAGCTATTGCCATAATACTGGTGAGAGATGATGAGGGTTTGAATTACGGTGATGGCTGTGTGAGTTGGGTGTAGGGATGTTTGTGAAAAATGTTGTGAAGGTAGAAATGACAAGATACAGCAAATGATTAGATATGTGGAATCAGTGAAAGTGAGGAGTCAAAGAAGATACTGAGGTTGCAGACCGTGTTGATTGGAAGGATGGTGGTGCCTGCAACAGTTCAAGTTCATCAACCCACAAAGGAAGCATCTAGAGAATCTCACGACCTGTCAGACATCTCTCCTTCATCCCTCTTGCAGGACATCTTCCATGAAAATAGAGGTAGCCTTTTGTGACCCTCTATCTCTCTGATTTATTACTCACTTGATGGTAGAGATCCATTGAACAAAGTTATCTCTGTGGTTATATCTAGCAAAGACACTTGAATAATTTTGATGTATGCATTGGAGATAACTTGTTGAAAAAAGAACTCTAAAGCCAATGTTTTTCTCTACCAAGTCAAATGCATTTTTATAATAAAAAAATAATAAACTCAATGGGATCATGTATTCTTTCTACTTCTCAGTCTATCCTGTGACTGAAGAGTGCCATTTGTGGTAGAAAACAATTTGTGAAAGCCTGCCTATTCTTGTCTCATCGTTTCATTACGTATAGGTATTTCTCAGAATCATTAAATTTTATTATAACATTATGAACCTTTGAGAAAAACAATGCTCAAATACCCAAAATAAAAGTAATAGCGTATACACACTCTTGGTATTTATAAGGTAGAACCAAACAAAGTAATAAGTACATGAATAACAACAAAAAAGTTTTATTCTGTGTTTCCTAGAAATGTCTAAAATTCCAATATTCATAAAACAGGCTCTTAACTTGGGGTTCTTGGTTAGATTTCAAGGGGTCCATGAACTTAGATGGGTAACAATTTACATCTTTATTTCCATTAGCCTCTAACTGAAATTTAATGTTTCCTTCTGTTATAGATTTTTTTTAAGCATTACTTTGAGAAGGTTTCATAGGTTTCACCAAGCTGTCAAAGGGGTCTATGACAAAAAAAAATAGGAACTGCTCCAACAGTTTTATCAAAATAGGCAGCTAGGTGGTGCAGTGAATAGAGCACAGGCCCTGGAGTCAGGAGGACATGAGTTCAAATTCGACCTCAGACACTTAACCCTTATTAGCTGTGTGGCCTTGGGTAAGTCACTTAACCCCAACTGCCCTGCATACGCCCCTCCAAAAAGCAAAAAAATAAAATATACATAGGTAGATACAGATGTTGATATGAGTATTTTTTGGCGTCCTCTTAAATGCTTGTGTTTTTACAATAATCCAATCTGTGATTTTTCTTCCCAACTATTTGGCATTTCTTCCTATTTTAGGTATTTTAAAAATCAGTCCTTCAGTACTTTCAAACACATATCAATTCCAACACAAATTTTTTCTGCATATACTTGGCCTACCCCAGTTGCTCTTCCAGTCTCTGTCTTATTTATTACCATTCCTGTTTCTTCAGAGAGTACATTGGGTGCTAGAGTCTAAAAGTGGTGTTTCCACTCTTATTAAAAATGAAAATAAGTTGCAATAGAAAAGTTAATAGATATGATCCATTTCTTGTCTGTTGTCCTCTATGCACCTTTACCTCTAAATGTTGGTATTATCTGGCTTGGTTGATATTATCTATCTTCCCTTCTACAATTCAGCCCATTTGTGAGGTTGTTGTTTACATCATCTTCCACTATCTTCCTCTGTAAGATTTTGCAAACTAATTTATATTTTAAACCCATGTTGCCATTGGCTTCCATGTTTTTCCACTTGGCAAAGAGGTCAAGTATTTTCTGGCCGAATTAGTTTCTGGGCTCTTTTAACTCCTTTGGCCTTATCCTTGTGGGCAATACCTTATGTTGATTAAACATTTTTTTAGGAAATAGTGAGAGACTATGGTTCACCATTCAGTTTACTCAAAATACCAGGCAAAGTCTCTCCTCAAGAGTCCTCTTCATCCTTTGCTCTAGTTAAAAGTTAAAACACCTTTATGAAGAATGGAATGTTTTCTTGCCCTCTTTCTCTCTTTTCTTCTCCACATTTTCTCTCAAGTTATCCATCTTAAAAATCTCTCTCCAGACTCACTCCTCATAGATTTCTACTTACAATGTTTCTTCACAATATGATTTAAGCCGTTCTTTCAAGAAAGGGTTTCTTTGTCCTCTTTCTGTTTTCTCCATAGTTTCTCTCAAAGCATCTCTATTAACTCTCTTCTCTCAGTTCCTCCAAAACTGTCCTGACAGGACTCTCTCATAGAAAGACAATTAAAAATGTTATTCTCCAAATTCTTTTGCCTCTTAAAGAACAACATTAAATATTGTTTCTCTAAAAGAGGCATTTTTGGAATAAGGTTATACCCAAGAACTATATGAACACAATTATGAAACATTTTTCACACATTAAAGTCAGATCTAAACAACTGGAGAAATACTGATTGTTCATGAGTAGGTCCATCCAATATAATAAAAATTCTACCTAAATTAATTGACTTATTCAGTGCTGTACCAAACAACCACATAATTGTTTCCTAAAAATAGAAAAAATAATAACAAAATTCATCTAGAAGAACAAAAGGTCAAAAATGTCAGAGGAATTAGTTAAAAAAAAAAATGTGAAGGAAGATGGCCCAGCAGTACCAGATCTCAAATTGTATTACAAAGTGGCAATCCTCAAAACATTTTGGTACTGGCTAAGAAATAGAGTAGCGGATCAGTGGAATAGATTAGGTACACAATACACAGAAGTAATTGACCATTGTAATCTAGTGTTTGGTAAACTCAAAGATTCATACTCTGAAGAATTCACTATTTAACAAAAATTGCTGGGAAAACTGGAAAGCAGTAAAGCAGAAACTAGAAATAGACTAACATTTCATACCACATACCAAGATAAGGTAAAAATGGGTACATGATTTAGAAACAAAGGGTGATATAGGCAAATTGGGGACCGTGGAATACTTAACCTGTCAGATCTATAGATAAGGGAAGAATTATGACCAAACACGAGCTAGTATTATGGGATGTAAAATGGGTAATTTTGATTAAATTAAATTAAAAGGATTTTTCATAATAAAAACCAATGCAGCCAAGATTAGACAGAAAGCAGAAAACTGAGGCAAAAATTTTTACAGCAAGTTCATTTCTCAAATATAAAGAACTGAGTCAAATTTATAAGACTACGAGTCATTCTCCAATTGATAAACGGTTAAAGGATATGAACAGGCAGTTTTCAGAAGAAGAAATCAAAGCTATTATAGTCATATTAAGAAAATGCTCTGAATCACTACTGATTAGAGAAATACAAATAAAAACAACTCTGAGGTGCCACCTCACATCTATCAGATTGGCCAACATGATAGAAAAAGAAAATGACAAAAGCTGGAGAGGATATGAAAAAATTGGGACATTAATGCATTGTTGGTGGAGTTGTCTTCATTTTTAGATGATTTTGGAGAGCGATTTTAGAGAGCAATTTGGAACTGTGCCCAAAAGGCTATAATATTGTGCATAACCTTGGATCCAGAAATACCACTGCTAGGTCTATATCCCAAGAAGATCAAAGAAAAAGGAAAAGGTCCTATATGCATAAAAACATTTATAGCAGCTCTTTTAAAATAGTATTTTATTTTTTCCAATTATATATAAAGGTAGTTTTCAACATTCATTTCTGTAAAATTTTGAGTTTCAAATTCTTCTCCCTCCTTCCCTTCCCTTCCTCATCTCTTCTTTCCCCCCTCCCCAAGACAGCAAGCAATCTGATACAGGTTATACGTGTACAATCATGTTAAACATGTTTTCATATATTTCCACATTTCCAAACATATTTTCCACAGTAAACATATTTCCACATATTTCCAAAGTCATGCTGTGAAAGAAGTATCAGAACAAAAGGAGAAAACCATGAGAAAGAAAAACAGAAAACAAAAAAAGTAAAAATAGTATGCTTCAATCTGCATTCAGACTCTATAGTTCTTTCTCTGGATGTGGTTAGCACTTTCCATCATAAATCTTTTGGAATTGTCTTGGATCATTGTATTGCTGAGAACAGCTAAGTCTATCATACTTAATCATCACACAAAGTTGCTTTTGCTGTGTACAATATTCTCCTGGGTCTGCTCACTTCACTTTGCATCATCAGTTCATATAAGTCTTTCCAGGTTTTTCTGAAATCATCATTTCTTATAGAACAATAATATTTCATTACCTTCATATACCACAACTTGTTCAGCCATTTCCAGCTACTCTAAGTTCTTTTTGTGGTGGCAAAGAATTGGAAATCGGGAAGATGCCCGTCAGTTGGGAAATGACCAAATAAGTTGTGGTACATGATTGTGGTAGGATACTATTGTGTTATAAAAAATGACAAGCAGAATTCTTTCAAAAAAACCTAGGAAGACTTGTATGAACTGATGATGCAAAGTGAAGTAAGCAGAGTTAGGAGATCATTGTACCTAGTAACTACAATATTGTACAATGATCAACTATGAATGACTTAACTATTCTCAGTCATATAAACAATTCTGAAGGACTTATGATGAAAAATGCTGTCCACCTCCAGAGAAAGAGCTGAAAGAATATGAATGCAGATCCAAGCATACTTTTTTAACTTTATTTTTCCTCCTCTTTCCTTCCTTCTTTCCTTCCTTCCTTCCTTCTTTCCCTTCTTTCTCTCTTTTTTGGTCTATGTTCCCTTTTGCAAAATGGCTAATATAGAAATATATTTTGCATGACTGCACAAGTACAATCTATATCAAAGTGCTTATCTTCTGAAGGAGGAAGGTAGGAAGAAAGAAAAGGAATTAAGAACTAAAAAATTATACAAAATGAATGTTTAAAAATTGGTGTTATATGTAATCAAGAAAAAAATAAAATAAAAACATTCTTAAAAAAAAAAAAGAAAAAAACATTACATATCACCCCTTGACCAAAAATTTTTAATTCCCTGAAACTCATTTGGGAGCACATCAAATACATATTAATATTAAATACACTATAATGGTGATAATACAAAGCGCCAGCTGATAGATATTTTAAATAAGGAGAAAAACAATAGAACAGTAGCAATGGTAAGAACAATAATAGTTAAATATTATAATAAGAGACACATAACACATCAAAAAGTACAAAACAAAATCATATGTAATTCAACAACAAATTACACCTAACTCAATAACCATAGCTCTTGCAACATCATAATTTAGTCAACTTAGAGGTAGATGGTTCTAATTCTACTTATTGCTCTTCCTACAGGGTGTCTTTAAAGTCTGGACACATAGGAAATCTCACTAACTATGCATATTTTCAAGAAATGAAATGAATGAAATTTTCAACAACATTTTATTTAATTAGCATAAATTTTGGCCATGACAATTTCATTTGGAATAAAAGCTTTCATTAGCTATTGGGGACTATTTTCCATATTAATGAAATTAATTT
>CM053583.1:283727196-283801746 GCA_028627135.1 Pseudochirops cupreus | reverse complement strand
TCCCATGCCTTCCTATGAAATCTCATTTATGCTAATTAAATAAAAGGTTATTGAAAATTTCATTCATTTTATTTCTTGAAAATATGCATAGTTAATGAGATTTCCTATGTGCCCAGACTTTAGGGACACCCTGTACATATGTGTAATCACACTAGTAGCATTTTTTAATTCTGTGGTTTGTTTCTTTACCCTTGGGGCCTGTATAGCTGGGATTCTAGGCAAGAAAAGTACTACTTCTAGGTTCAACCTTCCTCCCTGTAACACCATGCATAAGCAGATTTCCAAAAGAATGTTACTGTGAACAGTTTTTAAGGTTCAGATTACACAGTATAGTGAACACTCCATTTATTCCATTACAAATCAAGGCAAACATTCACAACAAATCATAATATAATATTCACAACATTACATCTTATCACAGAAAATCACAATATAGCGTTCACAACAGATTAACATTAGAATGGCCACACAGTTTTCACTACAGTGGCCACAGTATTTAGAACAAAGAACAAAAGGATAATCATCTGGTTTCCCTAAGGAGGAAATCCTCCATACTTAATCATTCAATCGATTCACAATATAATAATCAATACTTAATCATTCAATCAATTCACAGTACAATAATCAATCTTCTACTCATGGGGCAATCATATGTTAACTTAATCAATCACTTATCTAACAATCAGTCACTAAATACAATCATTAGAAAATGACACAAACCCTCCATCCCTCGGTGTCCAGCAAACCTCAATTTCATCCAAGAAGAGGCCTTTTTTTCATCTTGACTTGCGGTGATCTCTCTGATTCCCTGGATCCCCTTCCATGGTCCCATCTCCTTCCTAAATCCACCAAACAGTCACCTGGATTCGGGGGCAGATCCCAGGTTCTCATCCAGTCCTCAGAGGTAGACAGCTCCCAAGTCCTTGTCCAGTCCTCAGGTCAGTCCCTGGCACGCACCAAAGTTCACAGGGTCTAGCACATCTCAAACCCTTCACCACTTCTATTGCTGGGAACTCAAGGATCAACCAGGCCACAAACAAACAAAGTCTTATCCTGATCATGCTTCTTCAGTCCTCCAGCAATTCAGCTGGCCCTAGGACCTGGTAGAAAACTCAGTCTTCCAGCTGGCAGCAACAGCCACTTTGTCCTCACCAAATTCTGGTCTCAAGAAAAACTCCAACTCAGTTCTCAGTCAGCTTCCAGATGCTGGGAGAGAAACTCTCTCTCTCTCTCAAGAAAACTCCAACTCACTTCTTCAGTCCAGCAGCCCAGCTCCCAGATGTTGGGACAATCCTGCTTCCTCCAACAGGAGCCACCAGGAGGAACATTCCGATTCTGTCTCTCTGTCTCTAGAACTCTTCTTATATACACACACTGGCCTCCTGCCTCAGCCAACCCCCTCCTGCCAGGTCAGGACCAAAGAGCTCATACCTTCCAAACTTAGCCCTAAGTTACTAAGTGCTAAGTATCTGCTAAATTGATTGCTGTTACACTCCCCTTGCCTGACCCAGCCTCTCCCTCCTCCTTTAGCCCTAGGTAAAGTTCTTGGGTTCCTAGATATAATGTCTGCTTTACTGGAAGCAACATCCTCATCAGGAGTTCTAGGCTAAAGGAGAAACAAGCCAGGCATTACCTGCTATTTCATTGTAGTAGTTTTCTTTTGGGCACCTTTTAATAAGCCTTTTATATCCAGCTGATGGCTTGTTTTCTTTCTTGGAAATCTTGACGTTTGCTCTGCTTTCCTTTGCAATTTCTATGTCAGCTGAGTTTATCTCACATTTAAGTTTTTTTTCTATTTGGTTACTGAATCTTTTTAATTTTTGTTTTAAATCTCTCCAATACTCTCTGAATACCAAAGTTTTTCAGTAAAATTCTGTTGTCTTGCTTCAATTCCTATTGGCAAACTCAGGCTTCATATTATAGGTATCCCTTCCACATCGCTGGAGCTAGGGGTGCAGGCCCCACCTCCACCCCCATCCATGAAATTTTGGCCCTCATTTCATATCTGAATTAGTATGATATTAAAAGATAAAATATGGCCCTGGAGTCAGGAGGACCTGAGTTCAAATCCAGCCTCAGACACTTAACACTTACTAGCTGTGTGACCTTGGGTAAGTCACTTAACCCCAATTGCCCTGCCTTCCTCTCTCCAAAAAGACCAAAAGAAAACAGATAAAATATGTTGATACATTACAATACTATATATATATATATGTATATACACACACACATATGTGCATATATAATGCATTTCTGAGTTTCTAAACTTTTTCTGTGTTGTCTGTGGCTTCCACAAAACCCCCCAAATTTCCATTTAATTTCTTATAACAACCTGCTATATATCAAAACCATGATGGGGAAAGTTACAATGTGGAAGGGATAACTTGACTAACCCAGGTCCTTGGATATCGACTTCTTCCAAACCAAACAATACCTCTTCTTTTGAGGGCAGCCGACATATCGCGGCCATGTAATTCACATGTATAACAGAACACATTTCTGTTTTTCTGATTGTAGGTTGATGGTGATCATCTCCCACCAAATTGCTGTGATCTAACAGATGATGAGGTCCTAATTCCTGATTTCCAGGTCTGGACAGACCTCTTTCCCTGGCACCATCTTGGTTTCCCAATGCTGATTTTTTTGGATTGCAGCTTCCCTCCCAACCAACTCTGCATTCTTCTCTGGGGCATGGTAATCACTTGTTTCTATTCAGGCCACAATAGTCACAAAAGATACTTCTGGATGGGGATGAGCCATGCCACATAGAGTTGGGCTGATTCTTAGACAGCAGTGGCATATAGCTTTGCTGGTGGTGCTCTCACATCAACCTTTGTTCTTTTGGTCTTTCATTTTCGTGGAATGAACTGCTGTGTGATTCTCTAGGGTGCTGTGGGCCCCACATCTGCATCCGAGCTCTTTGCTGATGGGAGCATCATGCTTTCCATTACACAAAAAACAGACAGCACAAACCTAGCGGGCTCTGTGGGAGCTGCTGACTGACCACTTTGTTATCTATGGAGGGACTGTGCGCTCACTCTGACCTACTGATATTCTCCTTTTCAGACCTTAATTAATGCACTGACCTTGATTGGTCTTTGTAATATGGAATTCACATGACTCTTATTCTCTAAGCATCCCAGTCTGTTAAAGAGACAGTAGCTAGAGTAGCTTTTCAAATGGATATTAGAGTCACAATTCAGCCTACATGGTCTGGGAAGTCCATGAACTTGCTGTCCCTATGCCTTATAATCCTTCACTTATCATTCTGTGGTATAGCTCCCCACTCCATATTATTACTGCCTCATCCTAGGTTTGAGGAAGGCAGCTGTTAGGAGCTGGAAGTTTGTGGCTGTATTGTGGAGGTACAGGTGGGACATATAGGGGTGGCTCCCCTGATGCAACTGTACCCTACTATAAATGAAATAAATAGAAACTGTGCCCCCGGGAAAGACATCTCTGGCACAATGAAGGGGAAGGCCAGGGAGTGGGGAAACTGCTCCAAATGAGTTCCTCCCAAGGCCTGTCCTATTCTCTCTCCTGGAGGCAGCCTCCCATGCCACCCCCCAGCACTGGGCTTGCTCCAGATAGCAGGATCTCTAGTTACGTCTCAGCTAATGTCCTCTTGGTCTTCTTTGTTTCATGAGTTGCGGTAGCCAAATATGTCATCACTTAGGGGCCCAATTGCTGGTGATGAACTGCTCCATGTGTTGTTAGGCTGATTCTTAGCTGACAGAGTCTGTCATTGGGGCTTTCCATATTATTAAAACTCACCAAGAGTTTGTACTCCATTAGAATAGCCTTTTGGAATTTCCACACCACCATGAGGCTGGATTTGAACTTGGGTCTTCCTGACTCCAGGCCCAGCACTCTGTCTACTCTGCCACCCAGCTGCCTCTAGAGGAATAAAGGGCTTTAGTCTTCTCTTTGGTCCTTTAGTCTTTTGTTTTGTTTTGTTTTTAGCATGAATAGTTCTTGGTCACTCCTTCCTAGAGGCAAGTAAAGATAGCCCAAAGGAGCTCTGGGTGCTTTTTTGTGGAAGGGAGTCAAGAGGAAGAAAGAAGTAACAGGCACAGACTGAGAAGAGGGGAAATAGGAATGGATTATTGCTAGAATGTTCATGGCTCCTCAAACTTGTCCTTCCATCACCCACCCCCTTACCTTTGCACCAGCTGTGTCCTTGGCCTAGGATGTATTCAGTTCTTATTTCTGCCTCTCATAATACTTATCTTCATCCAAAGCTTAACTCGGGCACCATCCAGTCTCCTCACTTCTTAGTATCCGCCTTCTCAAATTTCCTTGTATTTATTCTGTACGTGTCACATCTTCTTAGAAAAATGTAAACTTTGTTTTTTTCTTATTTTTTTTTACAATTAAAACCAACTTTAAGCATTAAAAGAATGCACTTGAAGGTTAAAAGGATAGAAAATGCTGCTACTTTGGTAATTGTCAAATCAGAAACTCAGGGACTCAACTACAGGCAGTTGGAGGTCTGGAATAACCTGGGATGTCACCGCCCACTAGGTTAAGTCTCTATAATTTAATCTGTCAAGAGCTAAACAACCTCCATGCAATTAAAAAAATTATTATTATTAATTAATTTTAGTTTTCAGCATTCACTTCCACAGGATTTTAAGTTCCAAATTTTCTCCCCATCTCTCCCCTACCCCTACCACAAGATGGCGTGCATTCTGATTACTCCTTCCCCCAATCTGCCCTCCCTTCTATCACTCCCCCCATACTTCTCTTATCTCCTTGTCCTTCTATTTTCCTGTAGGGCAAGATAGATTTCTATACCCCATTGCCTGTACATCTCATTTCTTTTTTTTTTAACTTTTTTTTTTTTTAATCTGGAGCTGTGATTCAATACATGCAGAGAACTCAGGCCTATAACAAGAATTTGTTGAGTTGAAATTCCAGGAAAACTGATAAGAGCCTTTAAACTTCCCAACCACCCACAGTTGAAATCTTTCTCTCCTTGAGAAAATGCATCTCCCTTCCTTGCAAAAGGTGGGGGGCTATGGGTGTGCAATTGTAACAACAACAATAAGGTACCCCATGCCTGAAATGTTGTCCCTTCTCTGCTCTGACTACTGACCTCTCCAGCAGGAAGCCCTCCTCAACCCCTCTTAATTCCAATACCTTCTCTCTGTTAATCATTTCCTGTTTGTCCTGTATATAGCATGCTTTGTAAAAATGTGTTTGCATGTTACTTCCCCCATTAGATTGTAAGCTCCATGAGGGCCAGGTATTGTCTTTTGCTTCTTTTTGTATCCCACAGCACCTGCCAGATAGTTGGCCCTTAATAAATGTTATTGAGTTGAATTGAATAATATTTCTCATTTGATCCTCATAATAACCCTGTATGGTAGTATTATTATTGTCCCTTTTTTATAGAGGAGGAAACAAGGAGGTTAAGTGACTTGCCCAGGGTCACACAGTTAGTGTCTGGAATTTGATTTGAAACTAGGACTTCCTGATTCTAGATCCAGCACTCTAGCTACAGTTATCCTGATTTCAGGATAGGCAGCAGGTAGCAGGACAAGCACAGGGAACAGCCTATCCATGTATACAGAGATGGAAGAATACAGGATGAAACTGGAAAACAGCTGGCATTCTAGTTTGGCTGGAACACTGAGTTCAGGAAGGAAAGTAATGTGAAATAAGGCTGGAAAGGATGGTTGGTGCCAGATTGTGGAGGGCCTCAGATGTCAGGCCAAAGAGTTTGTTTTTTATCCTATAAACAGTAGGGAGCCACTGAAGGTTTGAGTAAGGTAGCAATGTAGCAAAAAAAAAAAGTTGAATGTATGCAGTGTGTATTCCTGATTCCAAGCCAGTGTATAGTTATGTTTTTTCCTTTCTCTGCTGTCCTATTCTTTTGAAAAGCACAGAGTTTTTGAAGCTAGAACCGAGGGAAAGGAAGGATTTAAATATTTGCTCAGGGGTCCCAAGAGAAGACTTGGAGTACATAGCCTTATTGAGAGTCTACCTGTTCCAGTGACCAGCATCAGCACTCATTAAAGCTGTTGGCTGATTTCACAAAGGACAGGACTTTTCCAGGAGGGAGGGAGGAAGAGAGGGAGAGGGAATCTCTAGACTCTGGACAGCAGGGAGAAATGTGGACTTCTGCTGGGGCCTATCTCCCAGAGAGACCCAAACCACTTCAAAGATCTTGATGAGGGCTTAGCTTTGGCTCCTGCCTGTATAGTCTGGGCCCCCTCAACTCATCCCAGGGGCCTTAGAAGAAAGGTCACCCTCCTTTTGTGGGACCAGCAACATTATGGAGACAGTTTTTTTTTACAAGCCATAATACCAACAGCCTGGGGCACCCAGGTCCAGAGCCTTCTAGCAGTCTCGGTATTAATGAAGGCAAAGGGAAGGATTAAAACCAGGTCACCTTTGATTAAAGAGAGACAGAAGCAGAGAGACCATTCCCATTCCCAATTCTGACTGAGCCTCCAGGAAACTTTATTAATATAGGAAGGCTCTCTCAGGGGCCAGTGGTATAGTCATTGGATGAACCAGGGTTCCTTTAGTTATCCCTATAAAGAACACCATAGTCAGAAGAGATCTCAGGAGTAATAGAGTCCAACCCCAGAACCTGACCAGAAATACCCTCTATACCATTTCCAATTACCTATAATCCTCTTGAAGATCTCCAGTGACAGGGAACTCACTGTCTGACCAGGCAGCTCATTTTACTTTTGGATAGCTGTGACGTTGGGAAGTTTTTATTTTTCTGCTTAGAAATCTACCTCCTTATAACTTCTATCCACCCATGCCCATTTTGCCTCCTGGGGACCAAGAAAATAATCATTTCTGTAGGACTTTTGAGGCTTTCAAAGTACTCCCTCCCCTCTCAACAATCTAGTGAGGCCACAGAGAAGTGAGGGAAGCTAAGACAGGATATCTGACATTTTTTCTTTAATTGTTTTCTTTATCATAAGGGTGGCTGCATAGTCTGAATAGAGGTAGGAAATGACTATGAGGTATAAAGACAAAGGACAACTAGGTGACATGATGCCTGAAGCTACAAAGATCTGAGTTCAGATCTGGCCTTGGACACTTATATATGACCCTGGGCAAGTCAGTTAACCCTGTTTGCTCAATTTCCTCATCTGTAAAATGAGCTGAGGAAGGAAATGGCAAACCACTTCAGCAACAACATAAGGACAAAAGGCATCAATGAAACCTGTTTTGAAAGAGGCAGTATATAGGCATTATTATTCCCATTTTTCAGATGTAGAACTTGATGCTGAAATGACTGACCCAGGGATACGTGGCTAGCAAGTGTCAGAAGCTAGGTTTGTTGACTCCAGATCTTTCAACCGTAACCTACTTCCTGTCCTGGGAGACAACTCTTCATATTCTCTATTCCATAAGGACAGCCCCTCATTTACTTAAAGATGGCCATTATGTACCTCCTACATCCTTCTACAGGCTTGTCATCCTCTGTTCTAATCTCAGTTTGAATCATGGAAGAGTTTTGAGCCCTCTCCCAACCAGCTTATTTATTTGGGCAGGCCTGAACACAAAACCACAAGAAGTAGTTTGACCAGAGCAGAGGGATGCAATGGCTACTACCTCCCTCTTTCACTCTGGGTACCTTGTTTTAATCATTGTGGCCTAGGATTTCACATTCTGCCATATTTTGGGAAAGACATTTGGAGACAAAAATTGCCTTTGGGGGCCCTCTCTCTCCCCAGCTGCAAGGTGCCCAATTCCTTTGTCTTATTCTCTAGCCAAATAGCATTTCCCTTTGAAGTGTCTTCCCCCACCCCTTCCCAGTAGTCAAGATGATTCTTCCCTTTCCCTTATCAAAATGTAAAGATTTTTATTCCTTCCAGGGTCTGCTAAGTAATTGACTATTTTGATAAATTAATTCATGCTGAAATGTTAATAGCTTAACTTCTTTTTAACTGGAGTATTAACACTTAAAGGCTATTTCTGAGTAACAATGTTTTGGCTCAAAGGAATTAATTTTTAAATGCAGACTAATAGTCATACTTTATACTGTAATTTATAGAACTTGATAGTTTGGAGTGAAGTAGGTAGAGGACCAAATTAAAAGAGCAGAGTTTAGGTGCTCTGTTCTGTGAACTTGAGCAAGTTGATTAACCTCTTTGGACCTCAGTTTCTTTCTTTTTTTTTTCTTCTTTTCTTTTTTTGCTTTTTGGAGGGTGAAAGGTAGGGCAATTGGGGTTAAGTGACTTGCCCAAGGTCACACAGCTAGTAAGTGTTAAGTATCTGAAGCTAGATTTGAACTCAGGTCCTCCTTCACTCCAGGGTGGGTGCTCTATTCACTGCACCACCTAGCCTCCCCGGACCTCAGTTTCTTTAATTGTAAAATTTCAGGGTTATACTAGATTGTTCTTGTTGAGTTGTTTCAGTCATGTCTGACTCTTGGTGACCTCTACTGGGGTTTTCTTGGCAAAGATACTGGATTGGTGCATTATTTCCTTCTCCAGCTCATTTTACAGATGAGGAAACTGAGGGAAACAGGGTTAAGTGACTTGCCCAGGGTCACACAGCAAGTATCTGTGGCTAGATTTGAGCTCAGGTTTTCCTGACTCCAATCCTGGGGCCATATCCCCCACACTACATAGCTTCCCTAGTATGGGCCAGGCACTGTGCAGAGTATATATTATCTCATTTGATCTGCACAACAATCCTGGGAGGTAGGTGCTATTATGATGCATATTTTATAGCTGAAGAAACAAGCAATCAGAGGTTCAATGACTTGCCCAGGGTCACACAGCTAGTAAGTGTCTCAGGCCAGATTTGAACTCTGGTTCTCCTGACTCCAGGGCTACCTCTCTACCCCCTAGACTAGATCAGGGATTCTTAATGGGGTGTGTGTGTGTGTGTGTGTGTGTGTGTGTAACCTTTTGGTCAATAATATGAAACCTATTCTCCTGGCCCCTTCTCATAATAATGGTTTTTTAATGATATTTATTTTTTCCAATTTATTAATAATTTTTTAAATGCACAAAAATAAAATCTATAGAATCACAAAAGAAGCCAATTATATTGGAATACACTACTCAGCTGGGCTTGGTTGCAAATGCCTGTAATCCCTGCTATCAGGAAAACTAAGACTGATGAATCACTTAAGCTTCAGGAGTTCAGAACTGCAGTAGGGCAAAAGCCAATCAGAACTTCACACTAGGTCCTGTACCAATATTGTGAGCTCTTGGGACATAAGGGTCAGGTAGTGGACCACCAGGCTGCCTAGGGAAGGGCAAATTGGCCCAGGTAGTTGCTACACTTCTGGCCTGGGCAAGAGAGGGCCAGGCTCAAGAAAACCCACAGTTATTAAAAAATAATTTTTTTTTAAGTTCATAGACCCTAAGCTAAGAACCTCTATAGACTAGACGTTCTCCTTTCCAGTTCAGTGTTCTATTGTCTTTTTGTCCTTACAACAGAAATTAGAGATTAGCTCCTTTTTGTAGATGAAGACAATGCGGTTAAAAGGATTCTACACAAGGTCATAAAGCCAATTAAGAGTTGGAATCAACTCCAATCAGATTTTCTGGCTCTGTTATTGTTGTTATGATTCAGTCATTTTTCAGTCATGTCCAACTCTTTGTGACTCCATTTGGGGTTTTCTTGGCAGAGACTCTGGAGTAGTTTGCCATTTCCATCTGTGGCTCATTTTACAGATGAGCAAACTGAGGCAAACAGGGTTAAATGACTTGTCCAAGGTCACACAAATAGTAAGTGCCTGGGGCAGTGAAGCCTGGCACTCTATTCACTGCACCATGTACCTGCCCCTTCTGGCTATAGCTCTATAATATTTTCTTCTCTACCATTAACAGAGTAGAAATATATTAGAGAATAGTGTTCTCTGACTAATGGAATTGGGGAGCGGGGAGGGAAGGGCAAGGGAATATATTGAGGAAAAAAGTCATTTCAACAGTTCTTTTTAAATATCAACTGAGGGAAACCAGCCAAGTTTAGAAACATTTCCCTAAGATGCATAGGATAGAGAAATCCCAGCTCCTAATGAGAGAGCAGAAGTGTTTGAGTGATCTTTACTTCTAGAGAAGAAATGTGTTAAGATCCAGAGACTATTTCTTTCTATAACTTTAGCAGATGTAGTTTTCTCTCCTGGGAAATTTTTTTAAACTTGGAATTCTCTAATAAAGGTCCCGGAGTTGCCAAGATATATTCATATTTGGAGCAGGGGAATTTGTTGGCTTACTTGACTCGTGTGTCAACTTGACTTGTGCATATGGATGATGAAAAATCATTAGGAAGATAACCTTGGCCCCTACCCCACTTCCAGACTTGGTTCTGATAAATCAAACCAAGGGAAAATAAAGGTTTGGGGAATCGGCTTGCACTCTCCAGTTCTTCCCCCAGTACCCTTTCCATATGTATCCCTTTCATCTGCCTGCATCATTTCTGTTTTGGGGTCCTTATTCAAGCCATTCCAGCCAAAATGGAGCAGAGGTGGAGTCTATTCTCAGAATAAAGGAAGGGGAGATCCCATTTCCCATTTCCTGTCCCAAGGCTGACTATTACCTGATCTAAAAAGAAATTGAATTCGTCAAGAGGAATGGCTCTTTTCCAAACACTTCTTCAGTCAGGCCAAGGTTCTCCAACTGTTGCAAAGGTTGGAGTTTGGCTTGAGAGTTGGTGGAACAATCATCATCTTTGGCTGAGTTGGGCTTCCCGCCAGACATCCTGCAAGATCATCAGTGGAAACTGCTCCTCACCCCTTCTAATGGGGCTGTGATCCACAGAAAAGCTGTAACTCAGAGGATTTTCCTTTCTTAAAGAGCCAAAATCAGATCCAATGCTCTGACTTCTACAGAAGTGGTAACTGAGAATCTCTAAAATGAAGGACAGCTAGATGGAACAGTGAATAGAGCACAGGGCTTGGAGCCAGGAAGATGAGTCTTCCTGAGTCCAAATCTGGCTTCAGACACTTACTAGCTATATGATCCTGGGTAAGTCATTTAACCCAGTTTGCCTCAGTTTCCTCCTCTTTAAAATAAGCTGGAAAAGGAAATAACCAATTACTCCAGTGTCTTTGCCAAGAAAACTCCCAATAAGGGTCATGAAATCAAACATGACTGAAACAACTGAATAACAAAACAATTCTATAAATGATAAAGAGCAAATTAGCTACCTGCCTAGACCCATTGCTCCACAACCCATTTTCAGCCTAAAGACTTATGATCTGCCACAAATTCTGTTGTACTCCTTTACAAATTCTCAACCTAGCACTGTCTTACAGGAAAATTCTGTTACGGTGGAAAGAGACACTTGACACACTTACTAGCTGTGTGACTTTGGGCGAGTCACTTAACCCCAATTGTCTTGCCTTCCCCACTCCAAAAAAAAATTACCAAAAAAAATTCATTTCTATAAAACATGACTAATGTGAAAATGTGTTTAATGGTCTAGGTTGAAATCCCAGCTGTGCCACTTGCTATCTGTATGACCTTGGGAAAGTCATAGAATTTCTCTGGGTTTTAGTTCCCTCATCTCTCCTTCTATCTCTGAATCTATGATCCTGTGATTCTCTTGGGGCAGCTAGCTGGCGCAGTGGATAGAGCATTGGGTCTGGAGTCAGGAAGACTCCTCTTACTGAGTTCAAATTGGACCTCAGACACTTGCTAGGTCTGTGACTCTGAGCAAGTGACTCAACCCTGTTTCCCTCAGTCTTCTTGCCTGAAAAATGAGCTGGAGAAGGAAATGGCAAACCACTCCAGTATCTCTGCCAAGAAAACCCCAAATGGGGTCTTGAAGAGTTGGACGTGACTGAAACCACGGAACAACAACAATGATCTTTTTCCATCTGTCAGCATTGAGTTAGCCTGATAAAGTAGAAAAAAAGCCAGATTTGGAGATATCTGACTTGAGGAACTCAAACCTTGGTTTGAGTTGCCAAGTTCTTCCATTAATTAGCTCTATTGACTTTCAGCAAGTCACCTAAAATCTCTGAAAATGAACTTTTCTTACTTGCGATCCAATTTAAAAAAAAAAAATCATTTTGGGGCAGCTAGGTGGCACAGTGAATAGAGCTCTGGCCCTGGAGTGAGGAGGACCTGAATTCAAATACGACCTCAGACACTTGACACACTAACTTGTGTTGCCCCAATTGTCTTGCGTTCCCCACTCCAAAAAAAAAATTATCCAAAAAAATTCATTTCTATACAACATGACTAATGTGAAAATGTGTTTAATAAGAATGTATATCTAGAGGCCTATAACAGATTGCAGTCTTGGTGGGGTGGGGAGGGAGACAGAGAAAATTTAAAACTTATGGAATTGAATGTTAAAAACTAAAAATAAATAAATCAATTAAAATAATTTCTCTGTAAAATGAGATTTTTGGAGAGGGGCTTTTTGGAGGGTTTGCCATTTCCTTCTCCAGATCATTTTTCAGGTGAGAAGACTGAGAGAAACAGGGTTGAGTCACTTGCTCAGAGTCACAGACCTAGGGCAAGGCAATTGGGGTTAAGTGACTTGCCCAAGGTCACATGGCTAGTAAGTGTTAAGGGTCTGAGGTCAGATTTGAATTCAGGTCCTCCTGATTCCAGGGCCAATACTCTATTCACTGCGCCATCTAGCCACCCCTGTAAAATGAGATTTTAAGGCAGTGTGGTGTAGTGGATAGACAACTGGCGCTAGAATCAGGAAGACCAAGGTTCAAATCCTGCCTCTGATACTATATACTATATATAGTATATAGTATATACCTATACTAGGTATATGACCTTCAGTAAGTTACCTGACTTCTCAGTGCCCCAGAGACCTTTCCAAGACTGTAAGTTTCAGAAAGACAGAAGACTTTCCAGGCTTCATCAGCAGAGAGAGTTTCCACACCAGAAGTTTTCTACCCTGATGAAATCATCAGTCCAGATTGCAAAAAAAAAAAAAAAAAAAAGGAATGAAAATGGGGGTCTTTGTACCACTTAGCACGCAGTATTATTATAAGGCTTAAATGAGACAATGAATGTAACAACAATAAGGATGATTGACGATGGTGATGATGATGATGATGGCTGACATTCATAACACTTACTATGTGCCAGGCACTATTGCCAATAGTTTTGCAATTATCATCTCAGCCCATCATTATTATAACCCCTTGAGGTAGGTAGGTACCATATAGTGCTCTGGGAGGGGCAGCACAGCAGAGTTATTAGCAAGCCATGAAGGCCTGGGTTTAAATCCCTTCTCTGACACACACCGGTTATATGCCTAAGATTATAATCACAGAGTAGGTGTTGATTTGCACTGGTTGAAGGAAATTTTCACTGGACGTTCCCTGTGCCAATTAAATCACAGGTCCCATCCAAGAGAAAAGGGTGGGGGGACTCTTTATATAGCTAATATTATTAGTGGCTAATATTGTCTCCTTTACCACTGAGTTCTTTCTCTGTCTTCAGATCAGCCCTAGGATCTAGCTGTCTAGAGATCCAGAATACTATTGGTTTCTGCGTCCCTCTTCCCCACCATCTCAGGTCTTTACAATTTAGGAGGGACAGGCCCAGATCCCAGACTTTTACCTCCCTCTCTTGCTAGGCCTCCAAATACAGCAGAAAGAAAATTCAAAAGAGGAGCTGTCCCCCAGGTTCCCACCAGCCTGTACCAAATATTCAAACTCAGTTTTGATTTTGCATTTGGCCATTCCACTTTATCTCTCAAATTAGTTCCACTTTCAGGCCAAGGTCTGTGGTTTCCACTTGTTTTTTGTAACCCAATCTTCCCAAGTCCTTGGCACAGAGATTAGTGACTTAGAGTCTGCTAGGGTTCTTTTTTATTTATTCAGAAATAGAAAGGATTTCAGATTGTTACTTTGGAATAAAAAAAGCTGTGCAAGGAAATAGGTCTGCCATTCTGCTGAAAAGGTGGTTTGAAACAGACCAATCCAACCATTGTCACATCAAGATCTCAGGAGCTTTGGAACCCTAAGAGGGAGAAAGCAACTTAGAACTAAGCTCCCTGGATGGCTTAGGCCCAGCTTTCTCTCTCCTGCTCCCGTGGAGATGTTGTTTGAGACTGTTATAAAATCATGTCTGACTCTTTGTGACCCCATGGACCATCGCAGGCCAATACTTTTCATAGGGTTTTCTTAGCGAAGATGCTGGAGTGGTTTGCCATTGCTTAATCCAGTGGATAAGTTATTTGCTCAAGGTCACAGAGCTAATAAGTGTCTGAGGCTAAATTTGAACTTAAGCCTTCCTGACTCCAGGCCTGATGATGTATCCACTACATCCATCTAGCTGGCTCAATTGGAGGTTCTACTCATCTTCTATTCCAGCATCGTCCAACCTTCACTCCAGACTGTGATTTATCTAAGAACTTGCTAAAATTCACTGAGAGGCAACCAGTCCCTTTAATCCTGTCTAGCCACCTTCCCAATCTAGTCCATCTACCTCCCCCTTCTCCCCATCCATCCATTCAATCAATTCAGCAAAGAACCTACTATATGTACGATTTTGTAAAATTATAAATGCTGGGAATATAAAGACAAAACCAAAATACCATATTTCATTACATAATCAGTGTAGATTTTATGACAAATTTTTTTTTGCAGAAAGGTGGGATGTGACCATTATGTGAAGCTTTTTTAAAAAGTTGTGCCAGTATTACTTAAAAATCATTTATTACTAAACTGTCTTTGGTGCAAGATTAGGATGCACAGAATACTCATGAATATAACTTAAAACTGGGGACCAACAATGCTTGTGCTCTGAGAATTCTAGGCTCATGACTCTCAATGCACCAGAGATAAGTGCATATCCATGTCACTGGTGAATACATCGTGGCTCTCTTTACCTTTTAAGTGGCATGATGAACAGAATTAGACCATGCAATGATAACATGATGAAAGGTTATAAACCGATTTTTGGACTGCAAAAAATCTGGGGTACGACAATTATGTGGTGGTGACAATTATGTGGTGAAATACAGTAGTTTCTACCCTCAAGGAGCTTACGAAACTTACAAAATGGACAAAGATTAGTATAATGCAAAGAGGGAAGTGAAGTTGGTCAAGGGAAAGATCAAATGCAATGTTCTAGATGAATTTGAGGATTGCGCTATCAGGGAAAGCTTCAAAGGGGGAGCAGATGATTCCAAAACTGAGCCTTGAAGGAAGATAAAGATTTTGAATAACGAAGGCAGGGAGGGAGGACATTCTAGGGAGGGGGGGGGATTGGGAGGGTTATGTGGCCTGTGGAAATGAATAGAAACAAGAGAGGGAATATTAAGGTATTTTTAAAAATCCCTTCACAACCTTCCTACCTTTTTGGTCTTTTTACGCTTTAATCTTCTCTGCATGTACTACATAGTTCAATGACAGTGGCCTGTTTGTGATTCCTCAGTGATGCCACTTCCGTTTCCTGAGCCTCTAAAGAAAGAGAGGACCCGGTTTGAGCTACTTTTCTTCATTGCTCTGGAATGTCAAGTCTGCAATAATTTCTCTCAGACTCTCTGTGGTTTGGGAATATCTCCTTCCCCTCTCTTACCGCTGGTATCAGGTGTCATAGCACACTGTAGCTAGAGCAGGGGCTTCCTGGGAGAGCCTAAGCCTGGACCTCGGCCCCCTGGCTCTCCTTTCTGCCCTGTGTTTCTTTCACTGAGCTTAGATTTTTGTTGTTGAATCATTTCAGTCGTGTCTGACTCTCCATGACCCCATTTGGGGTTTTCTTGGCAAAGATACTAGAGTGGTTTGATGTTTCCTGCTCCAGCTCATTTTACAGATAAGGAACTGAGGAAAACAGGGTTAAATGACTTACCCAGGGTCACGTAGCCAGTACAAATGTCTGTGTACTCAGGTCCTCTTTCCACTGAGGAGTTTAGGTTACCAGACAACAATCCCAAAGTGAATGTTTCCAGCCTTAGGAATAACCTTGTGAATTCAGGAGGTTGGGAGCTCCTATGTCCCCTAAGTCGGCACCAGCTAAACTTCAGGAAATGCCTCCTGAAACTAATCTTTGGAAAAGAAGATTGTCCTGACCAGAGGATGAACCAGATCCTGGCCTTGCTTGCCAGAAGACATGGGCCCTGAAGAAATTATTTGGATAGGGCAGAGCCAGTGACTTCAAAAATCTCACAGACAACACACAAATAATTATGTACATACAAAATATGTATAGTATTAGTGGAAGATAATCTCAGAAGGAAGGTCTTAGAAATAGCAGGAGAGAAGTAGAAGGGGAAGGCTCAAGGAAAGGTCTTTTGCTTAAATTCACGTTTTAAATATCAACCTCCCAGGAGAGCCTTATGGGTGTTATAGGTTTTTGTATTATACTTTAGGTCTTTGTCAAAGTGCACTTTTGAGTCTTCTGTGTTTTAAGCATTTCCTTTGTGCAGAAGAAATAAATAGCTGTCCTATACTAATCCACCTTGTACACTGAGTGCCTTTCTAAGCCCTTGTGGGAAGAACTAGACATGAGACAAATCTAAGCTCTAAGTGACTTTTTTTCCTGAGCCTCTGTGGTAGTATCATAAAGAGTCAGAGACTGGTGGTTTTTCCCTTTTGTTCTGATTCTTCTTTCACAACATGACTAATGTGGGAATATATTTAATATGATTGTACATGTATACTCTATATCAGATTGCTTGCTATCTTAAGGAAGGGGGAAGGGAGGGAAGGAGAAAAAATTTGGAACTCAAAATCTTATAAAAACAAAATGTTGAAAACTAAAAAAAAAATTAATCAATTAAAAAACAACAATAATAAAGAATCAGAGATTGTGAGAAAGGGCCTGACTGCCCTTTATTTAGACTCTAGGCTATAAACTACATTTTTATAGTTATTGTATAAATGGTTCTCCTGGCCATTCTCACTTCACCCTGGATCAATTCATATGTCTTCCCAGGTTTCTCTGAATCCACCAAATTCGTCATTTCTCAGGGTGCAATAACATTCCATTCCATTCATATACGATACTTTGTTTAGCCATTCTCCCAACTAATGGACACTAACTTAGTTTCCAATTATTTGCTAGAACAACAACAACAACAAAAAGCATTACTATAACTTTTTTTTGTACATTTGAGCTCTTTCTCTGTCTTTCCCTCTTTGGAGCATGTGCCTATTATTGGTCCAAAGAGTGCACACAGTCTAATGACTTTGGGAGTGTATTTATGAATTTCTTTAGAGAATACTTGACCCGATTTGCATTATTGGTACACTAGTGTCCTTGTCCTCCCATAAACCTCCCAACAACCTCCCTTTTCTTTGTTTATCAACTTTGCCAATCCAATGGAGCTGAAATGGAACTTCAGAGTTGTTTTAATTTGCATTTGGAACATTTTTTCACATGGTTATTCACAGCTTGCGTTTCTTTTTTTTCTTTTTTTTTTTTGAGAACTGCCTCTTCATATCCTTTGACCATTTACCTTTTAGGGAGTGGCTCTTTTTTTATATATATATTTGTATATCTTGGCTATCAGACCTTTATTATGGGAATTTGCTGCAAATATTTTTCCTGGTTAAATTTATCTTCTAATTCTAATTGCACTAATTTGTTTGCTCTAAAAATTTTCACCTGGTCATATATCAAGAACTGGAAGAGATGGAGGCCATCTAGTCTAACCTCCCTCCCATTTTACAAATGAGGAAACTGAGGCCAAGAGAGTTGTAGTTAGGTGCCCAAGGTCACAAAGGTAGCAAGAGATCAGAGGTAGCATTTAAACCTAGACCCTCTGACTTCAGTGCCCTTCAATTTTATGTAATTAAAACTGTCCATTTTATTTTTTTTATTATAATCTGTATTCTTTGTTTGGTCAAGAATTCACCCCCTAACCTAATAGTTCCTTCTCTTTTAATTTTTTTTTCTGATATGACCTTTTAGATTTAGGTCATGTATATATTTGGAGCTTATTGTATTACATGGTATGAGGTACTGATCTAAATCTAATTTCTGCCCTGCTTGACTTTTGTTCAGCTGCCTCTTAGCTAGGCATAGTGGCTCACGGTCGAAGTGATGACTAAAGAAATGTAATTCTATCCTTATCAGGAAAAAGTAGCTTAGCGTGGTGGAAGAGAAATGAATTCTGGACCACAGTTTCTTCATCTGGAAAATAAGGGGATTGGAATACCAATGGAAGCATCAACCAAGAAAACTCTCACTGAACATTGTACAATTATAATCATCAAGCTTGTCCCCAAAGAGAAGATGAGAAAATATACTTCCCGTCATGTCTTTGCAGAGGTAGGGGACTATGGGGATGGAATGTTATATATACTGTCAGATTCAGTTGGTATGTTAGCTAGGTTAGTAAACTGCCTTTTTTCTCTTTAGATGGATGGATGGATGGATGGATGGATGGATGGATGAATGGATAGATAGAAAAACAAATAGATAATAGAGGACTTAGTATTTACCAGGCACTGTACTAGGCACTGGGGATACTAATCAAAGAGAACCAAACAAACAAGATGGTGCCTCCCCTCAGCTGAGCTTAAGTTCTAATTGGGAAAGATAAAATATAAAGAGTAGCTGGAGAATGGTAGCAAGGAGAGGCGGGGAACAATAGCAGAGGAGGGAAAGAGGTAGAGCAGTCCAGAGAATGAGTTGAGTTGGGAGGGAAGGGCATGACCTCAAGAAACGATGATCTCTTTATTCTTTGTTACAAGGGTTAGGGAAGCTGGGAGGGATGATATTCAGAAATGAAGATGATTTAAAACAAAAGGCTACAATCAGCACTTTTTAAATGAAGGACTTAGACTGGGTAGCCTCTAAGGTTCTTCCCACCTCCAAATCTATGATCTCTATATCCCGACAGAGAGGCAGGTGTGGTGAATAGAGCACTAGGCTTGGAGTCAGGAAGACTTGAATTCAAATCCAGCCTCAGATATCTACAAGCTGTGTGGGCCCTGGGCAAGCCATTTAACCTCTGTTTGCCTCGGTTTCCTCAACTGTAAGGTGGGACAATAATAACACCTCACAAGGTTGTTGTGAAGATCAGATGGGATGATATTTATAGGAGATACTTAATAAATGCTTATTTTTGCCTCAAGTCTCCCCACTCCAATTCACCCTTCTTTCTCTTGAAGCTCAGGTCCAACATGTCATCTCTCCACTCAGTAAACTGCAATGGCTCCCTATTGCCTCCAGGATCAAATACAAATTCTCTGTTTAGTATTCAAAGCCCCCTCTGACCTTTCCAGTCTCCTTAGACCTTACTCCCTATCATGTACTCTCTGACCCAGTGACACTAGCCTTGATGTCCCATGAACAAGACACTCCACTCTCAGCCAGGCATTTTATCTGATTCTCCCCCATCCTCAATTCCACCTACTGCCTGCTCTGGCTTCCCTTCTCAAGTAAAGTCCCATCTTCTGTAAACATCTTTCCCCACTTTTCTTACTAGTGCCTTCCCTCTCATCATTTATTTCCTACTTAATCCTGTTCAGAACTTATTTGTAGATAACTGTTTGCCTATTGCCTGCTCCCTTAGATTATGAGCTCTTGAAGAGCAGACACTGACTGCCTTTTGCCTCTCTTTATGACCCCAGCATTTAGCACAGTCCTGGCAGAAAGGAGTCACTTAACTGTTTATTGACTGACTGGTGGACAAAGGCCAATATGGTCAAAAAATGACCCTGAAGAGATGAAGTCCAGAAGCTAATAGCTCAGCAGCCATGAGATCAATGAAGATGCCCAACAGAGTGAAAGCACCGATCGACAGAGACACAGTCTCCAGCACTATTGTAGGCATGCCTCTTGAGACAGTGCCCTCTTAGCTTAGGTTTGAGGTTGGAACAAAATGAGGCATTCACAAGTCATTGAACATATAGCAAAGGAGGAGGTTTACTTTGCCCTAACACAGTGACGATGTGCATCAAGGTTCATCACAGTGATCCTTGACTTCTCTGGATGGCACCCCCCAGATGGAAATGGGTTTAGTCAGTAAGTCATCAGGAAATGGTGACCCTCATGGTCTCAGGCACCCATGCAGTCTGAGAGCAGGAGACATCTGTGGCTGCGACTTTTTATACCCTCAGACCAGTAAGCTGCATCAGGGAAGCTGGGGTCGATCAAACAAAGCAGGGGAGAGCAAGCTGTGTCAGAAAGTCAGGGAAGCCCCATCAAGAAACCATGAGTCCCCTTACCAGCACAGAGATGATGTGCCTAGCAGAGTCTAAGGTCTCAGTAGTGATGCCCAAAGAAGATCAGAGACACAACGCCCAGCAGAAAGCAGCAAGATGACATCCCAAGAGGACAACAGTCAACTTATGGTGAAGACCTGAATTTCTGCTCCATGTATGCATGTGCCCCACACATCTTCCTTATGCGACTACCTCCACAAACATGTTCTCTATGCATGTCCACTTTCCCTGTTGATAGTATGTCTATTTGTGGGAGATTGTATCCCAGGCTGAAGGGACAAAAAACTTATTGCTACTTTTCTTACTATGTTATTTCATTTAATGCCTTCACTTTGAATTAATTATGCCTTCTTACTGACTAGTAACAGTAGCCACATCAATAGGGGCTTGTTAACTATGATTTTGAGTGGATACAGGCCCCCAGTGTACCCTGAACCTGCAGATATTTTTTCTAGAAGTTCACATGTTAGAATGGGTACCCCAGATACTACCCTCATAAAAGCAAAAGTCAGAATGCAAAAAAAAAAATTATCGTATTATTTTAGGTTTTCCACTTGCTTGGATTCCAAATAATCAGGAATTTATGCTACATAGACATACAGACAAAGAGATATATCCCATCCTTCACCTCCTCCCTACCATTGCCATCACAAAACCTCTACCTTATACATCCCTGATGGCCCAGAGAAATGAGAAAACTCAGGAGTTCTTTGTGACACACTTAAGTCCTTCTTTCCATCAGCAGGGAAACCATGGTCAATTCTGATGGAAGCTATCTTGCTATTTCACTCTACTGCCATAGCCACTTCTTTATCATTTCCATGACTATAATTCTGTATTGAGATATCTCCATTTCTTATGTGCCCTGGCAATTGCATTCAAGGAAGAATCATAAAGCCCTTTGGAAAAAAAAATGGTCTGAAGGCATATTTAAAAAAAACAAACCAAAAACCTGGAAAGACTTACACTAACTGATGCTGAAATGAAGTGAGCAGAACCAGGAGAACATTGTACACAGTAAAAGTAACATTGTACAATGACCAACTATGATTGACTTACCTTTTCTCAGCAATAAAACGGTCCAAGACAATTCCAAAAGATTCATGATGGAAAATGCCGTCTGCATCCAGAGAAAGAACTATGGAGTCTGAATGTAGATTAAAGCATTCTATTTTCTCTTTTTTTCTCTCATGGGTTTTCCTTTTTGTTCTGTTTCTTCTTGCACAACATGACTAATGTGGAGGTATGTTTAACATGATTGCACATGTATAACCTATATCAGATTGCTTACTGTCTTGGGGAGGGGGGAGGGAAGGAAGGGAGAAAAACTAGGAACTCAAAATCTTATAAAAATGAATATTGAAAATTATTTTACATGTAATTGGAAAAAAACAAAATACTATTTAATTAAACAAAAAAGAAAAAAAGGGGATGAAAGCTTCTCTTGTGTTAAGCTCCTCAAGATCCTTGGTCTTTGGAGTTGCTGGACTCAGCACTTCCCAAAACCAGTCTTATTAGCTACAGCCACTCAAGATGCCTAAGGAAGTACACCATGAAGAGGAGGTGGTGAAGACCTTTGCCTTCTATGCAGAGATTGCCCAGCTTATGTTCTTGATTGTCAGCACCTTTTATTCCGATGAGGAAATCTTCTTTCAAGAGATCTGATGCTCTGGACAAGATTTGCTATGAGAGTCTCACAGATCCTTCCAAATTGGACAGCAGGAAAGAGCTGAAGATTAACATCATCCCCAATCCTCAGGAGTGTACATTTACTTCGGTGGATAGTGGCATTGGCATAACAAAAGCTGATCTGATCAATAACTTGGGGACCATTGCCAAGTCTGGCACTAAGGCTTTCTTATGGCAATTTTTCAGACTTGAGCAGACATCTCCATGACTGGTCATTTTGGTGTGGGTTTCTATTTTGCTTACCTGCTTGCAGAGAAGGTAGTTGTCATCCCCAAGAGCAATGAAGATGAACGGTATTCCTGGGAGTGAGAAGAAGCCAGTGGCTCCTTCACAGTCTGTGCTGATCATGGTGAACCTATCAGCTGGGACACCAAGGTGATCTTACATCTGGAAGACAGACAGGTCAAGCAGGTTGAAAGAAGCATTCACAGTTCATTGGCTATCCCATCACATTTATTTGTAAAAAGAACGAGAGAAGGAAATCAGTGATGATGAGACAGAGGAAGACAAAGAGAAGGAAGAGTCAGTTAAAGATGAGGAGAAACCCCAAATTGAAGCTGTAGGATCTGATGAAGAAGATGAAGGCAAGGACAAGAAGAAGAAAAGAAATAAGATCAAGGAGAAATATATTGAGCAGAAAGAGCTGAACAAGACAAGGTCTGTCTAGATTGATATCATCAATATCATATATGCCAAAAGGAGTAAGGTGAGTTTTATGGTCTCACTAATGGTTGGGAAGATCATTTGGCAGGAAAGTACTTCTCTGTGGAAGGACAGCTAGAATTCAGAGCTCTTTTCTTCCTCCCCCACCAAAGGTTCCCTTTGACCTGTGGAAACCAAAAAGAACAATAACATTAAGCTGTAAGTTTGGCATGTACTTGTCATGGACAGTTGTTACAAGCTTATCCCTAAGTATCTGAATTTTATCCGAAGTGTGATGAATTCTGAGGATCTGCCCCTCAAAATTTCAAGAGAGCTGTTGCAGCAGAATAAGATCCTGAAGATCATCCATAAGAATATTGTCAAGAAGTGTCTACAGCTCTTCTATGAACTGGCAGAAGACAAAGAGAATTATAAAAAGTCCTGTAAAGCTTTTCATAAGACCTCAAGATTTGAATCCATGAGGATTCAACCAACAAGCAATGTTTATCTGAACTGTTACGTTATCACACATTTCAGTCAGGAGATGAGATGACTTCCTTGTCTGAATGTGTGTCCAGAATGAAGGAAACAGAAATGCATGTACTAAACCACTGGTGAGAGCAAAGAACGGGGGCCAACTCTGCTTTTGTGAAACAGGTATGGAAACGTGTTTTAGTAAACATGATGGAGACCATTGATGAGTACTGTGTGCAGCAGCTAAAGGAATTCACTGGGAAGACCCTTGTCTCTGTTACTAAGGAAGGGTTAGAACTTTAGAGGATGAAGAAGAAAAGAAAAAAAATGGAGAGAAGGCAAAATGTGAAAATGTGTGCAAATTAATGAAGGAAATTCTGAGTAAGTAGGTTGAGAAAATGACATCCTCCAATTGTGGAACACATCATGAAGACACAGGCATTGAGACAATATGATAGCCAATGAGCACCTGGAGATGAATCCAGATCGCCCCATTGTGGAGACTCTCAGGCAGAAGGCTGAGGCTGACGTGAATGACGAGGCTGTGAAAGACCTGGTGGTGCTGCTTTTTGAGACAGCTCTGCTTTCTTTGAGTTTCTCTCTTAAAGAACCCCAGACTCACTCAGACTGGATTTATCACACGATTAAACTAGGTCTTGGCACTGACAAGAATGAGGTAACAGCAAAAGAGCCCAGTGTTGTTCCTGATGAGACCCCCCCACTAGAAGGAGATGAAGACACACACCACACGGAAGAGGAGGTTTAGACAAACCTCATTCTCTCCTGCATTTCCCACCGAAGCAGAAGAGGCTCTGTCCTACCTGACTTCATCTGCCAGTTTCCAATGGTTTGCTTTTGTTTTCTTCTCCTTCTGTTTTCCAGTGTATTTGGGCAGGAATTACAGGGTTCCTGTTCCCCTTCCCCTGATCTGGCAGTAGGATATTGTGCACTACGGCATGTTTGTTTATTTTTGTTCTGAAATTAAAGTATATAGAATAAAGGGAATGCAGTTTTTATGCAAAAAAAAGTAAAAGGGGGCTAAAGCAGAAGTCCTTAGCCTATGATTAAGGTGTAGATTTCAGGGGATCCAGGAACTTGAATGAGAAAAAAACTTCATTTTTATTTACACCAGCCTCAGCATTTTGTTCAGTTATGATTTTTAAAAAGTCATTATCCTGAGAAGGGGTCCATAGTCTTTACCAGGTAATAGGTTAAGAACACCTGGGCTAGAAGAATATATACTTGATATAATATCTGAAAAAATCTGTCAATTAGCTCTCCCCTTCCCTTCCCTGCCCTCTCAGTGCCTACCATGTATCATTTTTCTCTTTCTGTATCCTATACCATCCATGCTGTATTCTCACTGGGGAACTAGCATATTCTGGTCCCTCCAGTTAGGACTTGTATATAATTTAGAGTGATGAAATTTGGTAGAATTCCAGGATGTCTGGGCTGACCCTTTAAAACTGGCTTTCCATGAGTCACTGACATACTAGCTGTCCACTTTTATGGTTTAGATGGCAATGTGCTAGCCACGAACTCTCAGGCCACTGGCAACCTTCAGGAAACAGGAGAAAGTACTAAGAGTGTGGAAGTTGCAGGGCTGTGCTGGAGAACAGCCATCTGAGATTCACTGGGCACTCTCCGTCTCTCATCACCAAAGCCACTTAACCGACAACAAACACTTAATTATTTACCTAGTCTTTTCAGGGCACTGAGAAAGATACATAGATAATATAAGGCAGAGTCTCTTCCCTCTAGTATAGAGGAAGAGGAAAACTACACAAGTGACTATAATGCAACTTATAATATTCGTACAAAGAAGAGGTCAGAATGATCTCTCCAAAAGCAGACTAAGATTGCATTAATTTCTTTTTTTTCTTTCTTTTTTTGGGGGAAAGGGGAAGGCAGGGCAATTGGGGTTAAAAGACTTACCCAAGGTCGCACAGCTAGTAAGTGTTAAATGTCTGAGGCCAAATTTGAACTCAGGTCCTCCTGACTTCAGGGCTGGTGCTCTATTCACTATGCCACCTAGCCGCCCCACATTGCATTAATTTCTTTAGCTGCTCTATCACACTGCTGATTCTGCAGGATGGACAAAGAAGAAGGTACCCAGATTTGGGGAGGCAGTGGGAAGGAGTATTAGATAAGGGGAAGTATAGTGTTTCCTTGCCTTTGTGATACTGCTCAGCAAGAGCATCAACCCCTTTTATTCTGTGCTCATTCAACAAATTTCTGATATGAAGGAGGTTTTCTAAATAAACCTTCCCTCTAAGAAGGGAAGATACTCCAACCAACTGATACCAGTATTATGATCCTTATATTATTAATACTTCTTATTGTAAATTAATAAATAGACATGGTTTAATAAAATGAAATAGGTGGATGGTAAAAAAAACAAACCCAAAACCCAAAACCAAAAATAGTGAAGAATATAGATGGTTTAGTGAATGGACCTGGACTGGACCTGGAGTCAGGAAGACTGAGTTAAAATATAGTCTCAGACACTTAATAGCTATGTGTCAGAGACAAGTCAATTAACCTCTGTCTGCCTCAGTATTATTATCCCTATTTGTAAAGTGGAGATCGTAATAGCATCTACCTCCCAGGGTTATTGTGAGGATCAAATGAGGTTACATTTATAAAATGTTTTGCAAACCTCAAAGAACTATGGAAGTGCTAGCTAGCTATTATTACCAATACCCCCACCCCCCAAAAAAACCTGTCTAATTGAGTCTGCAGTAAGCCTGACATAAGGAAAACAAACAGATGAAAAATGGAACAGATTTTTTGACTTTCTATAACAATGTACTTTATCATCAATGACAATGGAAACCACATATTCGAATTAGAGAGCAGCATAGTACAGTGGACAGGGCTCTAGAATAATACAAGATTTAAGTACAAATCCCAGCCTTATTACCTATGTGACTTGGGGCAAGTCACATCTAAAGCCTCTTCTAGTTCAAAGTCTGTAATTCTATGATTAAAATGTCCGTTGTACTCTCTAAGGAAGTGGAAATGGTAAGAAAAGGAAAACTGGAAGAGAAGAACTAGAAGAAAACTAGAAGAGAAACTTGAACCAGACCAAGTACTCATAAAAGAAACCACAATGTTTGAAAGCTTTCTGAGATTAATTTTCAATATAGAAAGATATAGAAGATCAGAAAAAAAAACGGACAGTAATTTTTATCAAAATTAAGTCACTCAGAGGATGTCAATACACTAGTACTTTCTTATCTCTGAAAAATCTCTATATTTATATATATATTAAGTCATCCTTGATGAAAATAGAATATGTTGACTTTCAGAGATGATTTTCTGGAGCATACCACATGATTGAACATCATATGGAATACAAGATCTCATCTTCATATTTGTTAAATTTTTTTTAAAGCTTTGATTCTAGCAAATAGCAGAATCATAGTAGCCAAGGTCTATAATGCCCGCTAGTGTGGAGGCTGAGGCTGGGGGAGCTCTTGAGCTTAGGAGTTCTGAGCTGCAATGGCCCATGCCAATTGTGGATTCACACTTAGTTCAGCATTAATATGGTGAGCCTACCCCTACCTCCACAGAAGGGAGCCACCAAATTGCCTAAGGTGGGTCAAACTAGTCCAGGTCAGAAACAAATGGAGAAGGTCAAAGTTCTTGTAACAATCAGTAGTGAGACTGGACCATGAGTAGCTTCTTCACTTCCAGCCTAGAGAAAATGGGGAGACTTTTAAAAACAAAAAAAAAGTCTTTAAAAACAAACCCCCATTTAATTCAATAGAGAAAAATACTATCTTAAAATCTGTCCCTAAAATATCTCCCATGCTTGTATTTAAATCATATAAAATTCCACCACTTCCTGGCAAACAGAGGGAGAAGAAATGCAAACCATGTCACATTTTATATTCTTCGGCTCAAAGATCATTGCCGACAGTGAATGTAGCCATGAAATTAAAAGATGCTTGCTTCTTGGAAGGAAAGCTATGGCAAATCTGGACAGCATACTAAAAAGCAAAGATAGCATCTTGTCAACAAAGGTCGGTATAGTCAAAGTTGTGGTTTTTCCAGTAGCAGTGTGTGACTATGAGAGTTGAACTGTAAGGAAAGCTGAGAGCTGCACAGTCAACACTTTCAAATGGTGATGCTGGCAAAGACTTTTGAGAGTCCTTTGGACATCAAGGAGATAAAATTAGTCAACACTTAAAGAAATTAATTCGGACTATTTGCTGGAAGGCAAAACATTGAAGCTGAAGCCTAAATACTTTGGATACATAATGAAAAGATGGGACTCATTGGAAAAGACCCTGATGTTGGGAAAGTCTGAAGGCAAAAGGAGAAGGGGACGGCAGAGGATGAGATGGACAGACGGTGTCATGGAAACAACAAATATGAACTTAGACAGACTTTGAGAGATAGTGGAGGATAGAAGGGCCTGACATGCTACAGTCCATGGGATCACGAAGAGTCAGACATGACCGACCATTTGAACAACAAGATTCCTTCAAAGATGTAATGACAAACTTTCTTCAAGGATCCTTTAATTATCAAAGTAAAATAATATTGGGGTGGGTAGGTAGCACAGTAAATAGAGCACCAGCCCTGGAGTCAGGAGGACCTGAGTTCAAATCCAGCCTCAGCTTAACACTTACCAGCTATGTGACCTTGGGCAAGTCACTTAACCCAATTGCCCTGCCTTCCCCCCTCCAAAAAGCACACATACAAAAAACAAACAATATTAAACAGCAAAGTATGCTTACCAAAGGTGTTTGCTTTTTTCTGGCTTCTCTACAAAATAAAAGAACTGGATATTTTCAAGGGATTCCTTGGGTCATACTTTACCTGCTTCACAATTTTCCTTAGGACCAGTCCTATTTATTTTTTACTCAGACTCCCTCGTACCATTAAGAATAAATGCCCCCAACAACCATCAGAGGGGAGTAAGCTCTATGGAAAAGAGGCCCACTGTCCCCATCACCACCATCAACTATCAATTACCATCTCTACCACCACTAACAGCAACTGTCAACCAACTGCCATTGACCCACAGATAACCTCAAGAGCCCTCAGAACAGCAGTTGTTCCAAGACCACTGGCTCTGCTTCTGCTCTGGCCCATATGGACATCAATGACAGGTGGGACCAGCTTATCCGTGTGACCTAATTGCCTCGGCAAATGTTGCAACTTCAGCAGCCACAACTGCTGAAGACTCAGGAAAGAAGAGTCTCTTCATCGAAGTCCTTCATACTGTCAAATGGTTGAATGTCAGAAATGGATGTGACTATCGATGGAAATAATATTATAGAAGATGCATTACTATCTGTGATATTCTGATCCTCTTGCTATTAATGTTTCTCATTGTAAATTAATAAACAGAACTCTGACCTGTTTCCTCTTCCTATGAGTATGTGAGGTCCTTGTGGAATGGGACTGTTTAACTTTTCCATTTTTTCTGTAGAACCAGAACAATTTTTGTGATGGCCATAGCAATGTAAATAGGAAAACAACTTTGAAAGGATATAGAACTTGATCCACTATAGTGACTTATCAAAACTTCAAAACACTGATGACGAAGCATGCCTCCTGCGTCTTGGCAGAGGCATTGAACTAAAGGTGCATGTTTGAGACCTATGCACGCATTTTTCTGCAGATGTGGCCAATATGTTCGCTTGCTTTGCTTAACTTTATTTATTTGTTATAGTAAAAAAAAGTGTTAAATTTATTATAGAAAGTGGGAGAAGCAGACTAATTATAATAGCCATCACTTACATAGCATTCTAAGTCTTGCAAAGTCCTTTGCACAGATTATCTCATTTGCTCCTTACAACAAAGCTATAAGGTAGCTGATATTATCATCCCCATTTTACAGATGAGGAAACTAGGACTGAGAAAAGTCAAGTGACTTACCAGGGTTCATGAAGTGAGTAAGTGCCTGAAGTGGAATTTGAATCTAGGTTCCTGATTCTTAGTCCAACATTCTATCCCCTACTACTCACTGCCTCTTATTTTTCTAATGGTGAATGAGAATGATAACAAAGACTTATCCTGCCAAGGGTGATCAACAGGGATTGGTTCTCTGTCTTTGTCATGTGAGGAGACTGGCTTATATTACAGCAAGGGGGATTGAAACTCGGCAGGTGGTAGGAATTTCTGAAACATTAGAGGAGGAGGTAAAATTTCCTTTGCTGGGATTAGTTGCTCATAAAGGAAGTTGAATTTGGTTTGGATTTTATATTGCTCTGACTGGGAAGTCCAAGTCCTCTCCAGGATTAGCAATACTTGAATTAGTAAACTGATAAATTGAATTAGTAACTGCTAAGTAATGCCTTCTTTAGAGGGTTGCTGTGGGGCAAGCACTTTATGATATCTCTACAAATGCAAGTTGTTCTAATTAGGTCTGCAGACCTCTGTGTCAGTGCTAATTTTTATGAATAGGTTGCTGAATTCAAACCCATTCCACTTGTGGTGGTTTTCAAACCATTGTTAATTTCAGCAAATGATGCTGGTGGCCCACCTAGCAGATTGATGGAAATCAGAAATCTTGATATGAAGCTGATCAGTTTGAGTCTGCAGGATGCTGACAGGGAGGTGGCATATCCTTGTGGGGATGGAACATTGCAAAGAAGGGTACTTTAAATACTGGGGGCCATCTCCAATTGTCCTGATCTGTGTCTTGCCACTGCACCCACATGACTCCAGAGTCACGACACCAGTGAGACTGGTGATTTTGCATAGCCCTGCCCCACTTAAATCCAATTCACTTACAAGTCAAGATATTACCCTCCTGATGTCATTGGTACTCTTCTGGAAGTCACATTTCTTGAGCCCTGCCTACCTGAGTGTTCTGGGAGGGCCTGGGGTTCTGAACTGAGGGAGAAATGCTCCTTCTTCAATTTGTCCACCATCTTCTGAGCCCTTTTTAATGGACTTTTATTCTGGATATCAGGAATCTGTCTTTAAATCAACTATAGCTGTCAAAGTAAATAGCTCACTTTCTGCTCAACTGAGTAAAAATAATAATTTCTACTTCTAGAACCTTGTCTTGAGGCACAGATCTCAGATGTCTGAGAATCCCAGAATAGTTAGTTCATCTTCTCTGAAGTCTTAATAGAGTAGAACTCTGAGCCATAGTCTCAAAGGTTAACTCCTTCCCTCCCTCTTCTCCCTTCCCATCAGTTATAGAGTTAATAAGAAGTGGTTCTTCCTTCCTGCCAATGTAATGTGATACAGGGTCTATTTCCCTGATTTGAGTTAAAAGAGAAGAAGAAAAATCCAATTAAAATTATACATCCCACTCACATGGAATTGTGCAGAGCTGGAATCCTTATTTGGGGTCCCCTCCTGTTATGGGAATCTGAAGATCTTCCCTGCCCCTGACAGGCTTAAGTGGCTCTGAGAACCTTCCCTGATTTGAAAATATACTCTTCCCCCTAATAGGCTGAATGTGGTCACATAGAGCCTGTGGTGGGAGGCTTGTTCTTCAGGAATGCCCATGCCTTATTACTTTGTTATTGGGCAGTGGGTCAAGAGGGTTGTGACATTCTCTGATCCAGAAGAAGGCTATATATACCCTGATGTGAGGTTTTGCTTTGGGGTTCACTTTGGCAAGAGTTGTGTGATTTGACCAGACGACACTCTGGGCAGCCGTTGAGCCCCCCAGCTTTGAAAACTCAGATGTTGGTGCTTCCCTCTCTGGTACCTAACTAGGTATGGATGTAATGGTCAGACGATTGGAAGCCCATCTGCTGATCTGTTTCTTTGTCTGCTTTTAACTTCTGCTTCTGTTTGTATTCTCTGAAGTTCAGGGTGCTGACTTTTTCCCCTGAACTAGGTAAATGATATATGTTTGACTGATTAAAGTAAAATTGTTAACCCTTTTTCAGTTGCTTTCCTCTAGAAAAGCAGATCTAAGAACCTGTGCTAGCAGCCATCCTGGGCATGCTAGGGTGCTTGCTGATACACCTTCCCATTCAGTCTGTCCAGTCCCCAGCCTCTTGGGAGAGAAAGAAAGATGGGGCATCTAGAAACATGCTCCATGACTCTATCCTAGAATGAGTTTATAGGATCCCTGAGGTTCTGAAGGGAAAGATTCCATAGCCTGACAAAGACCCTGTGGGAGGCCAGGGAAAGTCAAGGATGAGTGTGTGAGGCAGAGGGATCAAGTTCCAGCAAAGGCATAGAACTATAATTATCTCTTCCACATTGCAGGGGTTAGTTAGGAGTGAAGCCTTGATCTAGAAAATCCTCACAAAATGTTTTGGCCCTCTCTTCCTACCAGAGAAGTCTGAATTTTTTCTCTTTCTTTTATGAGGTGTTTACAATACCTTCTTGTAAAATTTGGGTTCAATATTTGGTCGTAGGCTCTGTGTCATCTGCTGACTTTTGTGTGTTGTCTGCAGCTTCCAAAAAACTCCCCCAAAAGTCCCATTTAATTTCTTATGCTGATCTGTGACATAACAAAACCTCAATGAGGAAAGTCGTGATGTAGGAGCATTGTACTGGGAGTCGACACCTGATTTTGCGTCTGACTCTGTGACTGTTTATCCTTAGACAAGGTGTCTAATGGCTCTGGTCTCAGTTTTCTCATCTGTAAAATGGGGATGATAATAGCACCTACCTCACAGGGTTTTTGTGAAGCTCAAATGACATAATGTGTGTGTGTGTGTGTGTGTGGTATGTGTGTGTGTGTATGTGTATATATATGTATATATATACATATATATACACATATATACATATATACACATATATACATATATACACATATATATACATATACACACACACACACATACACACACACACACACACACACACACACACACACACACACAGGGCTTTAACAGCAAAACACTATGTACATGTTAACTATGATCAACTTCTACTTTCTTTCATTGGAATAAAAAAATATACTCAAGCAAAACAAATCAACACATTGACCATGCTGAAAACAAAGGCTTGGGAGAGAACGTTCTCTCCAGCAAAGTCCTTCATATTTGCTAAATGGTTATGTATCAGGAAAGGTCACTCTCTAGAATGGAGATTCCTAACTTTGGGTGTATCTTAGACTCCTCTGGCAATCAGTTTCATGAAACCTATGGATCCCTTCTCAGAATATTTTTAAGTGCATACAATAATATACCAAAGATTACAAAAGAAACAAATTATATTGAAATAATTATAAAAAAAATTCTAAACTCGTGGAAGTCCCAAGAGCCTTCATAATAGCCCTTCTCTTCAGTCAAAACTTATCTTTCCTGTGTCCCCTTCCCTTAGTGTTTTTCCTAGGGACTAGAGTTACTCTGATAAATGAATGAAGCAAAAATGTTAACATTTAATGTTAGAGCTGTTAAAATATTAACAGTTGCCAGTATCTCCTTGTCCTTTCTAGGTAATATATTTCTAGAGCAGTGGTTCTCAACCTTCCTAATGTCACAACCCTTTAACACTTGTATGTGGGCATATCTGCATGTGGGCGGACCCGCCTAGAGACAGATAGAGGAGCGGGGTCTCAGTTCCTAAGACCATCAGAAATATGTGTTTTCCGAAGGTCTTAGGCGACCCCTGTGACCCCAAAGGGGTCGCGACCCACAGGTTGAGAACTGCTGTTCTAGAGGAACCTTCAGTTTAACCAGTATCTGGATTTGGGGCAATATGGTTGATCAAAGGATTCTAAAATCCCACCACTGAGGCAAATCCCTTCAAACAGGGAAACAGAGACAGAGACTATGTGATGGGAGTCAAGATAAGCAATGGAGGGATGGCAGACGTGTGACAGTTTTCTTTCTCTCTTCACCCATAAAAAGAGATGAGAGAATCTCTTGGCTTTCCTTCCTTGGGGGAGAGGATGGTGCCAGGGAGAGGGTCTGAGGGGTGAGTCTGGTGGGAGGCCTCCCATCGGACTCACCCCTCAGACGGGGCTGAAAAGATTGGATAGAGAGATCAGGAAAGGTTTAGCTGCCCCCTCTCCATGCTTCCTGTAGTTGTCAGTGCAAGCTCAGCTAAACATTCCCAGACACAAAGGGCCCACCAACGACTGACTAACTGTTCTTAATAAGGGATGAATCAATGGAAGGACTAGGAAGCTGAATCAGCATTTGCACACAGGCTCTGTCCCTTTTCCCTCCCCCAACTCTGGTCTGGGACTAAGACTAGGGAGAACTGCATCCGAAGTTTCATTTTCTACACATTAATCTTTGAAATAGAGCAAACAAAAACCTACAGGTTATTTGGGAGTGGGGGTGGGCTAGGGGTGAAGGCTTCAGTAAGGGGGACTGGGGAGAAAGGAGCTTATGCTTCTATTTGTAGAGGGAAAGCAAGAGGGGAAGATAGGGAAGAAATCTTCATTAATTATTCCCAAGCACATTGGCATTTTTTCTCTTACTATTAGTAACACAGACATCCTTTGCCTTCTGGGAGAGAATTGGGCCAGGCTGGGACACATTGGTGTGTGACAGCAACAGTTTCCCAGGGCAGAGCTTATGTCTTGGGTTAACCAGACATCTGGCAGAGAGAGAGGGACACTGTGGCCCCCTTTTCTCTCAAAATGTTCCCTGTGCTTGGTTAAGATGGTTATATCAATTAAACCCAAGTCTTGAGACAGGAATCTGTTTCGTTGTTCAGTCAGACGACCGCATTTGGGGTTTTCTTAGCAAAGATGCTGGAATGGTTTGCCGTTTCCTTCTCTAGCTCATTTTACAGATGGGGATATTGAGGCACACAGGGTTAAGTGACTTGGCCGGGGTCACAGAGCAAGTAAGTGTCTGAGGCCAAATTTGAACTAAGGAAGAGGAGTCTTCCTGACTCCAGGCCCAGCGCTCTATCCACTGAGTCACCTAACACCACACCCCACTCCCAACCAGGAGACAATGGTGTTGTTAAAAAAACAACAAAAAACTACCAAACGGAGGCCTGGGTCCTGGTACTGGTGCTGCCCCTAGGCAGTGTTGCTCAGCAGAAAGTGCATTGACCTTGGAATTTTAGGGCCTGAGTTTTAATTCTGATTCTGTCATTTACTTACCTTTGCGACCTTGGGAAAGTCACTTAACCTCTTTGGGGTTCAGTTTCCCCCTCTGTAAAGTGAGAGGGTTGGAGCAGATGATCTCCATAGTCCTTTCCAGCTTTAGATCCTACTAATGATGAACCAGTCAGCTGTGACCTGTTACAATGAAAGCTAATGGAAAGAGGGAGATTAATACTAATAGTTGACATTCATATGGTGTTACAAGGTTTGTAAAGAACTTTACATATATTATCTCATTTTGACCCTCATAACAGCCCTGTGAGAAAGACCATTGTCTTTCCTGTCTCTCAGCTTCCTCATCTATACAATGAGGAGGTCGGGCCAAATGACCTCCAAGGTCCCTCCCAGCTCTAAAATTCCATGATTCTTATGATAAAGTTCTCACTCCCTATTCAATTTTTTTCTAACTTTTTTTGTTGTATTTTTGGTAATATGTGTTTTTTTTAAAGCCCTCACAGTATAAGGTAACATAGCTATGTATTTTCCACCTTCAAAATCAAAATGAGACTCTTCCTATGTGTTCCTATTTTCTGCTTGCTACACTAGAGACTTCGAGGAATATCCTCTTGGGTGAGATCTGGGACTCTCTCTCTCTCTCTTTCTCTCTCTCTCTCTCTCTCTCTCTCTCTCTCTCTCTCTCTTTCTCTCTCCTCTCTCTTCTCTCTCACACCCTGTTACCTTGTTCCCAGTGGGAGAATTCCTTCACTCTCTATTGTCCAGTATATATTCTTCTATATATACCTTCTCTGATTTCTGTTTTGATATTGATTTGGATAAATGGGTTTCTTTGCTAGATAGACAGACAGGCAAATAGATAGATAAACAGAGAGAGAAGGAAGGAGGGAGGAAGGGAAGGAGAGGGGGGAAGGGAGAGAAGGAGACACAAAAAAAGAGGATTTTGTATGATGGCACCCCCAATTAAAAACTGAGAGAAAGAGAGAAAAAAAAATCATCCTTTTAACAAAGTATGAATGAATGCAAATAGTGGCCAAGGTAAAAAATGTAGGCTTCTGTCCCTCTAGCGTTTCCTTTTTCTTCTTCTGTTTCTCCCCTGCTCCTACCTGATACAAACTCTCATTTCATGTTGTTCAACCTCCTGCACTAAAGGTTCTGTCTGATGCCTCACCTGGTGTGGAAGGTGACATTCTGGGGTTCTCAAAGCTCAGTAGAGCATCTGGTGGGGCCTGCCAGGCTGGGTAGGTCACTAGAGCAGCCCATTGGTAGGCTCTGTGGGTGCTGGTCATCAGACATCTCTTGATTTTTGCCTCTGTAGAACCTGTGCGGGACATAGTGCCTTGTGCATTTTACTCTTTAATTTGATTTTTTGTCTTTAATTTTGATCTGTGATTCCACCAGCTGGCCTTAATCATTATTAGCTGTGTGACCCTGGGCAAGTCATGTAACTTCTGCTTGCCTCTGTTTCCTCACCTGTAAGATGGAGATAATAACCTACCCCTAAGGGCTGCTGTGAGGATCAAATGAGATGATATGTGTAAAGCACTTATCTTTACAGACCTGGCACAGAGAAGGTACCACAGAAATCCTTATTCCCATCTCTTCCTTTCCTCTTTCCATCTATTCCTTTCTTCTTTCTGGTGAGAAAAATCTCTCTGCCAATGCAGATTAGAATTACAAATTAAAGTTATGAAATCATTAACATTTATGTTTATCATATATTATATTTTATATTCATCATATTCTTTCTATTTAGATATGTAATATTCATATTATATGTTATTATATAAAACATATCAAATTATACATAATATAATTATGTAACATATTTTTCTGCCACAGAAACCCGGGAAAATCGTAAAGGCATTAAGGGCTTCTGTGCAGTGGAGGGAATACCTACACTGATAACACTTGGATCCTGGAAGTGTTCAAGTCCATTTTGCAGCCTGTGGGGCTAATAAGATGTGTGTGAGTGTGTGTGTGTGTGTGTGTGTGCACACGAGTGTGTGCGGTGTGAGAGAGTGTGTTGTTGTTGTTATGCATATGTACATTCATTAATTTTATGTTTATGCTTCAGCAAAGTCCTTTCTCCAAACATGGCCCCCATTCAGATTCCACAGTGTCCAAAATTCCTTCCTTAAAGCTTAGACTGTCCTCCATGAGGACAGGGATCAAGCATGTTTAATTGAAACACTGGAAGCCCTGAGCAGCCTAGCTCAATGCTACGCATACAGTAGGTGCTTGATAAATGTCTACTGCATTTTTATTTATTCATTTGACTTTAAATATTGCCCTTTTCCAACTGTTCCCCCCTCCCCCCAATCACTTATCCTGTTGTTCTTTACTTGACAGAAAGGGTACTTGGTAGAGATCACTCAGGTCCTTTGATTGGAGGAGGCAGAAAGAGACTATTTTGAAAGAGTGGGCAAAGACCAGCTGTACCAACCTCACAGTCTTACCTGGCCCGGCCCTTTTCTTTTGATTTTGAAATCAGGAGCTTTCCACTGAAGGAAATCTTAGAGTCCTGTAGTTTTGCAATCCACCTCACATGGCTTGTAACCTAATTGAAGACACGTTTTTTTGTTCTCTAATTATTTCACGTGGCAGCTAGGTGGTGCAATGGATAGAGCAGTGGGCTTGGAATTAGGAAGACTTACCCTTAGGAGTTCAAGTCTGGGCTTAGACACTTACTGGTTGTGTGACCTTGGCCAAGTCACTTAATCTTGTCTGCCTCAGTTCCTCATAAAATGAGCTGGAGAAGGAAATGGCAAACCACTCAAAAAAAACCCAAATGGGATCATGAAGAATCAGACATGACTGAAATGATTCAACAACAATAATTATTTCTTGTGTGAAAATGTTTCCCCAAGGGAGAGCAAGGACTCTGTCTTCTGTTTCCGAATTCTGTGCAGAGTTTAACACAGACCAGTACGATGGCATATATTAAATGCTCACTGAACACTTTCCCTGTTATGTGCTGTCTCCCCCAGTAGATAAAGAGTACTTATGAAACATTTATTTGGTGCCAGGGACTGTGACAAGTGCTGATGACACAAAGAGACACACACACACACACACACACACACACACACACACACACACACACACCCCAGGGGCTAGAAATGGGAGGGAGAGCAGGAGAGGGATTATCCCTTCAGATGTTACATAGAAAAAAGTCCACAATCCAGGAAAGAAGTGAGGGTGGATGACCAGGGCTCTTCATGAAACAGTGGTGATGGGCAGGAACTCACCAGTCAGAGGAAAGGTCTCAGGGTGGAGGAATAGAGGAAGGATCTCACTTGCATCTGTATCCCTAGCACTTTGACCCAGAACCTGGTATCTAGTAGGTGCTTAATAAATGTTTAATGACTGTTTATTGAGGACTGACACAATAGCCTCTTGATAAATGCTCATCCATGTCAAATTAAAGGGCAAAACTTGTTTCCTTCCATTCACACTAAGTTATCTCGCCCCAAAGGCATGCATGCCTGTGTTAGCTAGCTCTGGGTGAAGGAGCCAAGTTGGTTGGGGAGGGCATACTTCCTCCTTTCCCTCATTCAATTTTAACACTTCCTCTCTGGATAGCTAGTTTTGTGCCTCATTTATCAGTTCTCTGGAGGCACAGCACACAAACCCCCATCCCTTGATGAGTTAGCCCCTGCTACTGAGTCTCCCCCTTCTCCCAAACCCCTACCCCATCCCACCACGATTAAGTGAATTTGTCCCAGACAAGCTTTCAGCTAGTTATGGCCCTAGGTGGCTGATTCACAAAGGAAGAAACTTGATTTAGTGTTGGGTTCCACAACTCATTTCTTCTTCCTCTCCCATTTGGTTAAGTTCCATACAGGCACTTAGTGTTCTCCCTGTTCTCTGTGGTTTTCAGTGTGTCCCACTCAGTTATTTCCCATCCCTCCCCTCTGTCCCACTCCAGTCAACCCTCTCAGCTCAGACAGATGCTCAGACGGGGAATGAGGCTTTTGGTAAAGTGAGGCCATTAAAAACCAGTGGACAAAGAAAGCCCTTCTTAGCCAGCAGCTGGGGGTTGAGTGTCAAGATAAATGAAAGAAAAAATGAATCAAAAAGTATTCACCAAATAGTGTGTATATAAAGCACTCTACTGAACACTGGGGATACAAATAGAAAATTGATCTGCTCCCTGCTTTCAAAATGCTTTTATTCTAATAGGAGGAGGCGATAACATATACAGGAAGGTTTAGCAGTAGGATGCATGCAAAGGTTCAGAGTTCAGGGACAGAGCTGGAGTGTAGAGAGGAGATAAAGCTGATGCGTAATCTCTTTTTTTGATTTATTTTTTTCTTATATTTAACATTCTGAACTGTCTCCCTCCCTCCCCACCCTACCCAGAGAAGGCACCATTTAACATAGGTGTGTGTGGTTTTATATCTATATGTGTTTATGTATATATACAACATAGATGTAAAATCACACTATGAGTACTTCTATTTAGCAGTTACTTCTCCGAAGGCGGATAGCATCTTCCTTCATAGGTCCTTTGTTGTTGGTTGGGGTATTGGTAACGTTCAGGATAACTCAGTCGTACACAGTTGTTCTTCAAACAATATTGTTGTTACTGTATCCAACGTTCTCTTGGTTCTGCTCATTTCACTCTTCATCGTTTCATGGGAGTCTTTTCATGTTTTTCTAAAATCAACCAGCTCATCACTGCTTATAGCACAGTGGTGTTCTATCACAATTGTTTAGCCATTCCTCAATTGATGGGCATCCCCTCTCAATTTCCAGATCTTTGCCAACACATATAATCTCTTTCATGTCATTTTCACTTGATAAAGTCCTATCCGTTTCTGAAGGTGAACCATCTGATGTTGGCAGGTGCTTTGGTAGAGAGAACCTTTTTCTGGGGTTACTGTAGGGGTAGTTCCCCTCAATGATGGTAGAGGGGTGGGCTATAGGCAGAGCTGATGGATTTGGGGGAGCTGCTATTCCTGGAGGATCTTGGGTCATTTTATGGGGATCCAAAGGGAGCTGTTGGTCATGGTGAAGGTTTGACTGCATTATTATTATTATGGAGCCTCCTGTCTGTCCTTTGGGGCACCTCATTGTTCAGGCTGGCTTGCTTGCCTGCCCACTAGGATCAATTGAAGAAAAGGCCACATCTCCACAGAGACTGATTCCCTGGATGATGGATGTCATGCGGCCATAGGATGCTGCTATTCCCACGGTCCTGGGAGCCTTCGTGGGGAGGTGGTGGTTGCTGTGGTGGTCTCTTGGCCACCTCACTCAAACGTCTTGGAGAGTGGAAGTATTTAGGAGGAAAAGTTCTTACCAGATAACTTTCAAATAACACTCAGTCTTATCAAAGTTCTTCCACCTCCATTATCTAATTTGCTTCTGGTTACAGCTCTCTATTTTGCCATCCCCACTTTACTGAGGAGGAAAATGAGGTCTGAAAAAGTCACGCGACTTGAGAAAGGACATAGGTCTACTGGATAAGAAAGCCAGGTCTCCTGACTTGCGGCCCAAGCCTCCTTCCAAGGCATCATGCAATTCAAAGGAAAGATGGCGCTAACTTAGATCTCCCATCTTCACTCCACTTTAATTGGCTTTGATGCCTTATCTTACCATTGATAGCAATGAATGCCCTTCTCACTTCTACCTCTTAGAATCTTGTTTTCTCCAAAGCTCAGCTGAAGAGCAGCCCCTTCCAGGAAGACTATTCCGACACCTCTCCCCCAGTCTTCTAGTGCCCTTCGCCCACCCCAAGTGATATTGTATACATTTTGTATTTAAATCTCTAGGGTCAGGGTTTTTAACCCAGAGATAGGTTCTAATGTGTAGGTAAGTTCTAACCTGGGAATAGACTTCAGGCAGTCTGCAAAGTTGCATAGGAAAAACAAAAGTACATCTTTATTTTCACTAACTTTTGGTTTCTTTTAAAATCTTATGTATTTTATTTTATGCATTTAAAAACAATCTGAGAAGCTTCACCAGACTGCCAGAAAGGGTTACACAAAACCTTAAAGGCCCTGCTCTGGGCGCATGTTGTTTCTCCCAAAGAAAACGTAATTTTCTTTAGGACAGGGATTGTTTCTTTTTGTTTTTCACATTTCCTGGCCAGCACAGTGCCAGGTGCTGAATAAACTCTCTGGCTTGCCTGCCTAAGAGATAACACTACAGACCACAGTAGGTCTAGAAGAGGGAAATTTTTCCTTGGCTGTCACTTCTTGAAAAAAGACATGGAGACTGAATCTCCTGTTGCCCTGTGGCCAGAAGAGGGCCTTGGACCTCACTGTGACTTTCTCAACCACATCTTGACAGCTCAGGCCGATTCCAGGTTCTCTGCTTTGGGCTTCACCAGAGGCAGTCGCAGAGTGAGGAGCTGTGGAGGGTTGTGAGGGCTGGGAAGAGAAGGCTGGCGGAGCTGAGGAGTTCCCCACGGAAGAGGAAACTCCTTCCCTACAGGTCTGACTCTTCTTAGAATAGGGATGGGGTCCTAGAGAGGAATACTATAGGTCCAAGTGTCAAACCGGAGGAACTCCCACCTAAATGCCAGCACCATAAAGAGGAGGGAAGAGTGTGGGGGTGGTTCATCAGCAGCGAGTGAAGTGCGGAGCCTGTATTACTGTTTTCACTATTTATTTTTTGCTTCCCCCCCTCCCCAAATAAGAAAACTGAGCAAAGGGCAGTTAGTTGGCACAGTGGATAGTGTCCTGGGCGTGGAATCAGGAAGACCTGAGTTCAAATATGATCTCAGATACTTATTAGCTATTCAAGCCTAGAAGGTCACTTAACCTCTGTTTGCCTCAGTTTTCTCCTCTGTGAAATGGGGATAATAATAGGACGTACCTCCCAGGGTTGTTGTGAGGACCAAAAAGCACTTGGCACAGGGCCTGGCACACAGTAGGTGCCAAAGAAGTGCTCGTTCCCTTTCCATTCTCCTTCCCCAAGTCCCTATGACACCTGGACTTGGAATCAATGGATACAGAAGACCTGACATCTGGGCTCTTGTACAAATTCAAGTCATTCACGTATTCATTTAACAAGCATTTATTAAGCATCAATCCTGTGCTAGGAACTTAGAATGCAAATACAAGTCTTTTTTTCTTAAAGAACTTATATTGTGGGGAAAAACAATATGTACAAAAATGAATAAAAATGTGTATGTATATATATGTATATAAAATATAAAAGTATATAATACAAAGTAATTTTGGAGGATGGAGGCACAAGCCACTAGGATAACTCCAGAAAGGCCATCTGTTGGAGATAATGCTTGAGCTGAGCTTGGAAGGGAGTTAGGAACTCTGAGAGGTGGCAGTGAAGAGTGATGGCATTCCTGGCAGGGGGCAACAGCCTGGGCAAAGACAAGGAGAGGAGAAATCATTCACGAAAAGCAGCAGATAGGCCAGTTTGGTTAGAAGGCAGAGTGCATCACGTGAGTAATTGGTAAAATGCCCAGAAAGGTGGGTTTGGAATCAGATGGTGAGGGGCACTAGTTATCCAACAGAGGATCTTGCATTTTATCCAGCTCACTTCATTTCTCTGGGCCTAGATTTTCTCATTTGTAAGATGAAGGGATTAGATGACCAGAGATCATTTGGGTCCCTCCCGGCTCTAAAATTCTATGATTATATGGAATCAAACTAAACAGGAGATTTGTGACCAGAACTTGTAACTCTCAGGTCTGGAGTTAGAAAAGAGGTTCTCAAAATTTTTGTAATTCTCAACACCTGTCAGTAAAAAAAGAAAAGAATCTGAGCTCTCACCACCACTATGTGTACATTCTTTGTTGCACAGTCATTTTAATCGTGTCTGACTCTTTGTGACCTGATTAGGGTTTTCTTTGCTAAAGAGGCTGGAACAGTTTGCATTTCCTTCTCCAGCTCATTTTACAGATGAGGAAACTGAGGCAAACAAGTGACTTGCCCAGGGTCACACAGCTAGTAAGTGTCTGAGGTCAGATTTGAATGCAGGAAGATGAGTCTTCCTGCTTCCAGTTCTGGCGCTCTATTCACTGTGCTGTCTAGCTGCCCCGTGTGTATATGTACTTATTAATAAGTTGTGTAGGCGGCTGCTAGGTGGCACAGTAAATAGAGCACCGGCCCTGGAGTCAGGAGGACCTGAGTTCAAATTCGATCTCAGATACTTACTAGCCTTGTGACCTTGGGCAAGACACTTAACACCAATTGTCGTGCCTATCCCCCCTCCAAAAAGCAAAAAATAAAAAATTATGTATATATACAACTATACTAATAATTATGTACACTACAGTATAAAATTTATGCAAAAATGGAAATTAAGAATTGATGAGGCAAAGTTGGACATTTAATCCTAGAGTCAATATGGAGCCACTGGAGTCCATTTGAGTTGGGGTGGATAACATGGTCAGAGCAACAGTATAAGAAAAAAAGTTTTGGCAGATGTGTGGAGGACGCTTAGGAAAAAAGAAGGGACTTGAAGGAGGAGAAGGATCATTTTAAAAGCTATTGCAATAGTCCAAGTGAGAGGTGATAAGGGCTGTGGGAAGGGCACAAATTCTGGAGATATTGTAGAAGTAGCACTAGGACCCACTCAGTGCAGAGTGTCCCAAAACTCTTCAAGGGTTAAAGCTGCACCAGGACTTTTGGGACACCCTGTATGTGGAATGAGAGTGAAGTTAACATTGAAATCAGTGAGGCTGGGTGACTGAAAAAATGGCGGCACCCTCAACAGAGATAGGGGAGTCAGGAAGAAGATTTGGAAGGAAAGAAAATATAATGAGCTCCAGGGTGTGACTCACTCTGCCCCACCCAAAAGGGAGGAAGGGAAGGCAGAGTTCTTACTCACACATAGGTCACTGCCCCAAACTGCAGACTTGTCCCTCCGAGGGCTTCCTGAAAAGGCCTTGAGGGGATGTGAGGGGCAGGGAGTGGGTGTGCTGGGGGCGGGAGGAATTCTCCAGGGCACCCGGCATCTGCAGCTTCAGGGATCCTGAAGCAGCTATGTTATGACTTCCCCGAGGGACCCACCCATAGGCTCCAAAGTGGGGCTTTGGGAGCTTTGAGGAGAGGGACTGGGTTGGCAGATGAGGTTAGGAATAGTCGAATATAGCAGACAAGACCCAAGATTGGCTTTTATGGGGAAGGTGCCATGCAACCCATCTTCCCACCCTCTGACAGCTTCATCACACATACAATCAATTAGTAAGTATTTATTTAAGCCCCTTTATGTGCTAGGTACTGTGTTAAGACTGGGGATATGCTATAAAGGATAAAAGCATGCAGGCTTGCAAAGAGATTGCATCCTAGGAGAGAGACTACGTATGTATGCATGTATACATATATATGTATGCATGTACACATATATACACACATGCCTATACATGTAGAGGTATGTTGCATGCATGCATATATAGCAAAATAAGTAAATACGAATCTATACAGCATAGTTAAATACAATATTGCTTGGGAAGGAGGGCAGTTGGAAAGTGACCAAGAAGGACTTCATATAGAAGATGGTACTTGAGCTATGTATGTCATAGGAAGAGACTGTCTATAGGGGTGGAAGTAAGAAGGGGGTACACTCTAGTCACGGTGAAAAGCTAGTGTAATGAGAGATGGAGTGTGGCATGTGAGGGGAATGAGAGGTCAATTTGGCAGCATTGAAGAGGGTGGGAAGGGTAGCAATTTCCAGAAGAGTCTGGAAAGATAGAATGGGGCTGGGTTGTATGGGGTTTAAAAGCTAAATAAAAGAGCCTAGATTTTATCCGATCTAGAGGCATTAGTAAGCCACTGGAGTTGACTGAGCAGGGGAGCCACAGGGTCAGCTCTGTGATTAAGGAAACACTTATTCACGGGGGTCAGGCTTCGAGCCCCAACTTTGGAGACAATGGTCTAGACAACCTTCTACTCCCCTGCTGGCTGTCTCTGAGGATGGAGAAACTGTTTGATCAGAGAGGAGAAATAATCAGACCTCAAAGGCAAAGAAACAATTAGCAAACAGACTTGGATCTGGGTTAGAGCACCTAGAAGCAATCAAGGGTTTGCAAATCCTGCTTAGGGGAAGAGAAAGGGGGAGGGTAAGGGAACCAGATTGTTCCTTTTGGCTAGGATAAGTGGCTCCATTTTTTAAAGAATAAAGGAGGTGGGGTAGGGGAAAGTGTGTGGGCAGTCACCACTGCTCCAATGACCTACCCCTGGGAACAGTATAGTGGCCTGGGGCTCCCTCCCACACTGGCTTTAACATTAGGAAATCTTCCACCCACCAGGTAGCCTTACCTCTTCCACCGAACCCCCGAGAATTCTCTGGCCACGGAGAGTGAGCTAGCTCAGCCTTCTAGCTGGATAGGAGCCCTGGACCCCTTAACCATCCTGGTACAAAGGAAAGAGCTTGATTTACAATTATAGGGCCAGAGTTGGTAATCCCAGCTCTACTGACCCGGGAGCCTTTGGGCAAGTCACTTAACCCTTCTTCAGTGTCCTCATCTGTAAATGAGGGGTTTTGTACTAGAATGACCTCTAAAGTCTTTAAACTTACAACTCTGCTTAAAAGCCCTCAGGGAGGCAGTTAGGAGGCAGTTATCTCAACGAACTTTTGTTGGAAATGAGGATGTGCCTTTAAAAAAGGGGGACTGTATACTTGAAAGATTTAGGGGCCAAGTTTTGTTTACTACTAGCACAGACTTAGGGAAAAAAAAACATTCACCCCTCTGCCTCTGCCCTTCCCCCTTCCCTTTCCTCACTCGGCCCCAGATGCCACGTTTGAGCCCTTGACATGTTCAGTCTGGCCTTGCCTGCACCCACGTGTTCCTTCCCTGCATTCGCCTGTCTCATCTGCATGTGCCATATGTGCTGGGATGGCATGGCTGGGGGGCAGGAATCTTAGGAAACAGGATTATTCAGGAGCTGGAATGGGGTTGTAAAATCTTTGTTACTCAGAAAACCTGGCTAAGGTTTTAGGCTTGGAAAGGATCATAGGATCGTAGATTTGGAGCATGGAAAAGGAGTTTAGTCCAATCCCCTCATTTCACAGACGAGAAACCTGTGGGCCAGAAAGGTGGAAATGAATCGCCCAACATAATGCATCTAGTGAGTGGTAGAGTGGACTACTCATTCCATTGTATTGTGCATCATACCATATAGTCCAACTCTCTCCTCAATTTACAGATGAAGAAATTGAGGCCCAGAGAGACAATTAACAATCACAATCATACTTCACATTTAAGTGCTTTACAGATAGTATCTTATTTGAGCCTCAGAATTGTCTGGTAGGTAGGTGGTATTATTATCTCCATTTTACAGTTGAGAAAACTAAGGCAGATGGGTTAAGTGACTGGCTCAGAGTCATATTGCTAGAAAGTGTCTGAAGAAGGATTTGAATCCAGGTCTTGCTGACCTCCAGTCCAGTGTGATCTGTCCAAAGACACGCAAATAAGGATGGGCGCTGGGATTCAAAACAAGCACTCTGGCTGCAAATTCTGTGCTCTTCCAATTACATTATACTGTCTACATTGGCGTACATGGATCATGCCAGCGCAAGGCAGTAAATTATGTTGTTGTTGTTTAGAGGTTTCAGTCATATCTGACTTTTTGTGACCCTGTTTGGGCTTTTCTTGGCAAAGATCCTGGAGTGGTTTGCCATTTCCTTCTCCAACTCATTTTACAGATGAGGAAACTGAGGCAAACAGGGTTAAGTGACTTACCTGGGCTCACCCAGCTAGTAAGTGTCTGAGGCTAGATTTGAACTCAGGTCTTCTTGACTGCAGGTCTGGTGCATGTCCACCGTGGCACCTAGTTGCCCTTAATAAATCATATTAACTCCCTATTAACTGATATGATGAGGAAATAATAATAATATCAAGAGATTCATAGTTGTTTTTATTAACTGAAACTCTCTCCACTGACAGAGATTATGGCCTTTCCACACTGTCATGAGTGACTATGGCCAAAAAGATTGTCACCCGGTCCTCAAGCTTCTGGTGCTAAGCCTCTGTGCTCTTAGCCAGGTTTATCCTCATTGGATTCATTCTGGCCTAGCTTTTAAATGCTCAGTGTTGTCCAGGCACCAAGACCAGGGAGCAGAGAAGGGCTATCAGTAGAAGGAAAATAACTTTAGTTCTCACTATCTCCCCCCCCCCAACATGCACACATGCCCCTGTGCCCCCCTCATGTTTTAAGGTTTACAAAGCACATTCCATCACAATGGTTCTATGAGCTGTGCACTGTGCTAAGTGCTGAGGTTAGAAAGAATGGTAAAAACCCAGTCTTTGTCCTCAAGGTACTCCCACTCTAATGGCAGAGACAGCTTGTAAATGGGTAGATATGATATATATATATATATATATATATATACACATACATATATACATATACACACATACGCACACATATATGTATATATACACATATGTGTATGTATATGATATGATATATACACATATGTGTATGTATATGATATGATATATACACACATATAAGTATGTATATGATATGATATATATACACACACACACACATATAGGATGTGAAGGCAATCTAAGAGTTTGCAGGCACTGGCAGCTGGGGGACAGAGGACACAGGGACAGGGAAAGCCTACTGAAGAAGGTGGTTCAATCATTTCAGTCACATCCAACTCTTCATGAACGCATTTGGAGTTTTCTTGGCAGAGATACTGGAATGGGTTCCCATTTCCTTTTCCACCTCACTTTACTGATGAGGAAACTGAGGCAAACAGTGTTAAGTGACTTGCCCAGGGTCACACAGCCAGTAAGTGTCTGAGGCCAGATTTGAACTCATGTTTTCCTGACTCCAGGCCTGGCATTCTTTCTACCGTGTCACCCTGAAGAAGGTCTGACTTAAGTTAAATCTTGAAGGAAGACAGGGAAACAGAGGCAGAAGTGAGGAAGTAAAACACTCCAGGTGTGGAAGGCAGGACATACAAAAGCAAGGAGATTATAGATGAAGTGTCACGTTCAAGAAACTGCTGGAATTTTCAGCACATGAAGGGGAGTAAAGTGTAAGAAGACCAGAAACATAGTAAGGGGCCCGGTTATACAGAGCTTTATTATCATCTCCATTTCCCAAATGGGAAAGCTGAGGCTCACAGAGGTTAAGGCTTGCTCATAATCACAGTTAGGAAACATCAGAGCTGGGATTTGAACTCGGGTCTTTTGATTTCAAATCTAGCCTTCTTGCTTCTAATATACAATGTCATTCCTCCCTATAATGGCTCCTCTGGCTAACCCAAGATGATGATGAGGAAGAGGATGATGATGATGGTGACTAATAATATTATTTAGGATACTTGCATTTCATAGCGCTCAGTGGTTATCAAACACTTTCACATCTATTCTCTTTTGATCTTTATAACAATTCTGTGAGATAGACAGGGTGGGTTGTAGTATTTCCCATTTGGTAGATTAGGAAATAGAGATTCAGAGAGGTTACTGACCTGTCCATAGCTGATCATTGTCTTCTTTGCCAGGACTCTCAATCTGGAGTCTGTGAACTTGTGTGTGTGATGTTGTTTTTTTTAAATTTTGATAACTGCATTTTGATATAATTGGTTTCTTTTATAAGCTTGTGAATTTTGTTTTGCTCACTTAAAAACATTTTTGGAGGAATCCCTAGGCTTTGGCATGCTAACTAAGGAGTCCATGACCCAAAAAAAGGTAAGAATCCCTTTCCTATACTGTTCATGTATTGCCAATTTTCAGATAATTAGAATATGAAAGAAATTTAAAATCACAGGTCTAGCCTAGAAATAGCTATACTTAGCATAAAACTAATGAAGATAGCTTATTTTTCCCCCTTGTCATCATTCAGAAGGCAGGCATTTTGGGAGCTTGCTAGTTTGAACGTTAGTTATCATTTCACCGTGAGTGTGCAAGTCATTCAAAGTTCCAGTAAATCTGTGATCTCATCATTGTAGGTATTCTCTTCAGTGATGCAAATTGCAACCCATTTCATGGCTGCAGAAGCTCCCATTATTGGTGAATTTTGCTTTAGACTTTGTTTATGGAGTTATAATATCCTAAAAGATGGGGGTGAGGGTAGAGATGGAGATTAGACTTGATAGTTGCAAAGTACATCCTGAAAGTAGGCTTAGAAATAACAGTAATATGCAAAACGAATAGTTCCAAGCTTCATTTCTGTCTACTACATGAAGAAAAGGGAGAGGAGGAATAGGTGATTGGGTTTGCCTAATTGGGTCTGTTTACCTATTTTATACAGTAAAAGGATCCAGGATTTCATCAACATGAGTTATTCCCAGTGTGGAAATTCCTACCACCAATGCAGATTATACTCCATTACAGCCAAAAAGCTCTTAGAAGGACCTTCAGAAGTAAACCAACACCCTCATTTTCCAGATGAAGAAATCTGATGGCCAGAGAAGTTGTGACTTACCCAATATCACTTAGGCAGTAAGAAGCAGGGTCAGAATTTGAACACAGGTCCTGGGACTCCAGTTTCAGCATTCAGACAAATCCTAGCAGATGCCCAAAAAGGTTAAGTGGGTCTACCTAGATTCATAGATAGGAAGTGTCAGAGGCAAGATCTCAACCCAGAGTCACCAAGTCTTCTCCTCTACCCATTAAATCACATCTTTTCTTTTGAACACCAAGAACATTCCTTGAGAACACTAAGAGGTCTGTCAACCCTGTCAAATCCGCAGCCCTTAGCTGAGGCTACCAAGAGGCTGGTGTGGAAAGTACTTGGGGATGGGTCAGCAGAAAAGCATGGAAGACCCAAATGAGACAGAATGTTGTAGATCCCCAAGGACCTTTGGACCATGTATGATTCATGGCTCAGATCAAAAGGAAGCTGCTGAACCCCAGGATCCGCATTGCCGGTTCCCAAGTACCCTGGGTTTTTAAAATGCCTGACTATACAGTAATACAGTGGAGGGAAAAGGGTGGAGTGTCTGAATAATCCTGTGGGCAGGAAAATTTGGGAGCAGCTCTTTCTTCAGGCTACTCTCTACTCCACCCCAGGTATTTTTCCAAATTAGGAAGGAACTGCAACACACAGTCACACAGGCTTCTCAAATTGCTTAATCAGCCTGCCTTAGAATTAGCCCCAGGGCAGTCAGGGCCATAGCCGGTATTTACCTAAGATTTTAAGTCATACCTTGGCTCATCTGATCCTTACTGCAACCTGGAGAGATAGGTGCTTTTATTCTCCCTGCCCCCATTTTACAGATGAAGACACTGAGGCTCATCAAGGTTAAATGACTTGCCCAGGGTCATGCAGCCAGCAAGGGGCCAAGATAATAACTGAACCAAGGTCTTCTAGGTTCCAAATCCAACACTCTAAACCGCTCTATCTTGCTGTATCTCTGGCCAGGGTGCTGAGGTTTCTGTGAAGATAGCACAGTGATGGCCTGGCTTCCCTTCCTTACAACTTGATTCCCTAGGGAGAAATGTCTCTCACTTCCACTGAACAAGGGCGTGTACGCTTCTGCTAACTAGCTCTTCTGACTCCTATTCCCCAGACAGGACTTAGACCCATCCTTTGTTTGAACAAGAACTGTTTCCTCGAAGAACCTACTTCCAAACTCACTTTCTCAGATTAAAAGCTCATTTAAATTCACTCCTTCACTCCCCAAGCACATCTTTTCAAGTCCCAGAGAACTCTGCCTCACTTTAAGCAAACATCATACAAATCTGAAGGTTTTTTTAAATGTGAGATTTTTCTTTTAGGAAGATGCGTTTATTAATTTATACTTTGTTGTTGAATTGTTTCAGCCGTGTCCGACTCCTTTTGACCCCATTGTGGGTGATTTTTTGGCACAGACACTGGAATGGTTTGCCATTTCCTTCTCCAGCTCATTTTATAGATGAGGAAACTGAGGCCAATGTGGTTAAGTGACTTGCCCAGGGCCACACAGCTAGTAATTGTCTGAGGTTGGATTTGAATTCAGGTCTTCCAGGCTGGGGGCTCTAACCACTGTACTATCTAGCTACCCTTTAATGTACACACCCCTTCATAACTATTCTTCAGTTGCTTTCATATGAGGCTCTGTTCTGTCTCCCCAAATCACTCTCCAGGAATGGGAACCATTATTTGGGTTTTTCTGGTTACTCTACACCTGCAGACACACACATTCTTAGAGCTGACGGGAACTTTAGAGCTGATCTAGGCCAACCCCAACATTTTACAAATGAGGAGGCTGAAGCGGGGAGTGGTAAAGTGACATGTCACAAGGTTACACAGGTGGTTGCTTGGCTTTCATCATTGTCTGCATGGGCTCTAAATATAGCAAGTTCTCAGTGTTGCTGGCTGTAACTGAATTCTCGAGATCAGTGGTCTCCAAACGTTTTTGATTTCTCATTCCTACTAGTAAAAATATTTGTGAGCATAACCCCCAATATGAATATGCTATTTACTTATTTAGAAATTACATACCAATGGGCTAATGCTCGTGTTCATTATACAAGTTACACAAAAACAACAATATTTAAAAAGATAACATAAAGATGAATTAATACGTGATCTTAGAAGCAATAGGGAATCAGGGGATTTTGTGGAGTAGGGGAGTTACATGGTCAGCCCTATCCTTTAGGAAAATCTCTGGGAATAGCACTGTGGAAGATAGACAGCAGAGGAGAGAAATTTGAGTCAGGGAGGAAGATTTGGAAGCTATTTTTAGACCAGAGAGAGGTGATGAGGTCTTGAATAAGAATGGTGACTGTGTGAGTAGACAGGGCAGATTTGAGAGATGTGGAGATAGAAAAGACATGATTTGTCAAATGATTAGATATGCTGGATGAGTGAAAGCAAAGGGGTGAGGATGAGACTGAAATCGGAAGCCTAGGTGAATGGACAGATGGTCATATCCTTGATAGAGATACAGAAGTTTGGGAGAGAAATAGGTTTGGAGGTTTGACTGTAATGAGATCTTCAGTGCAGACTTCAACACAGCCGTGCCTACTTATTCTGAGCAATTCATCGTCCCACAAAACATGGAAATGGATTTGAGGGAACAACTCTTACTCACCAGACGTTGTCCTGGAGCCCTGAGTCAGCAAAGGGGCACAGAGCCAGCTGAGGGGTTCCTGCTACAGTCACAAGATGATCTGGAGGGCAGGGTGTGGGTCCCCTGCCAGGAAGGGGAGTGGATTTTGCTAACATCACCTATACTGCTTATGCTTTGGAAGCCCAAGTCAATTTTAGTTTATAATCGCCCTGAAGGTCCCATGTTGGTGCAAAAAGGGAGAGGTTGGGAGTTTTCACACAGCAGAAAGGGGTGGAGTGGGACAGTGATCGTGTTGGAGACAAGCCTCATGGGGAGAGTGGGATGCAACCCATCTTCCCACTCTCCAGTCACAGGATCACGCACCCTTTGAGTCAGGCAAGGACCTTCACCTGGACAACCAATGGTGTAGAATGGATGATCACAGATCCCAATCTATTCCAAAACATCTCATCAGGGCTTGATTTCAGACAACAACAATAATAAAATAACTTACATTTATATCATATGTTAAGGTGTACAAAGTGCTTTACATATATCATTTCATTTGATCCTATCTGAAAGGAATGCAGTCTAGTGAGAAGAACCCATGTGACCTGGGTTCTAGTCTTAGAAAAAATAGAAGTAAAAATAATTTACAGAGTTGTGAAAATCAGATATGAAAATGAATCTGCAATGGCCAATGGGGGAATTTGTTTTGCTTGACTAAGTGTACTTGTTACAAGGATTTTGCTGGGGTGGGGTCAGGAAGAAAAGGGGGGCTAGATGGAGGATCATCAAATAAAATTCAAAGAAGGTCATTGGAATATTTTTTTAAGTGCACAGAAAAGAACAGAGGACAAGCCGAAAGGAAACAAAGGAAAGTAGGACAGCTTTGTGAAAGCAATATGTTAAATTGATTATATATGTCAAAAGAAAAGCAAACTATGTAATAGAGACTTACAGTTTCAGGTACAATCCTCTTTTTTTCTGTCTTATTTTATATTTGGAAATGTTCATGTTGTGTGATGTTTGCTAAGTTCAGGATAAAATAAAAAGAAGAAATGGAAAACAAATATGGAAGCAATTTGAGTGGTAGAAAGTGTGATTTAAATGTATGGTAGTAATAATATCTAGGTAGCATACTGGGCTTGGAATCAGGAAGACATCTTCATGAGCTCAAATCCCACCTCTGATACTAACTGTGTGATCCGAGGTAAGTCACTTACCCCAGTTTGTCTCATCTGTAAAATGAGCTGGAGGAGGAAATATCAAACCACTCTAGTACCTTTGCCAAAAAAACCCCAGATGGGGTCATGAAGAGTCAGACAGGACTGAAACAACTCAACAACAAAAAGTAGTATCTCTATAAAACTCAAGTGTGGAGAGGCAATGTAGTCTAATCTAGGTGTTCCCAACCGGGGCATGTGTATTCCCATTGGGTATGAGAGACGTGTAAAGGAGACATGGTGAATATTGAGTAAGTTACCACTTTATCCTATTGAAATTTCCCAAAAATAACACTGAAAAAGTTGTGGATCGGAGAGAGAATGTGTGAGGGAGAGGTGAGGAAAGTGGGAGAATGAGAAAGAGAATGGAAGAAGAGTGAATAACACATCTGAAAATTTTACGAGAGAATTGAAGGGATAATCTCTACTAACAAAAACTAAATAAATGAGATTTGGATACAAAACCCTTTTTGTGTTAATCTAGAAAAAAAAATCAGTGGCAACAACCTCCTGAAAGATGAGCTAATTGATTTCCAATTGGAATTGATTTGTAGTCAAAGAGTTGGTGTGTTCTTAATCCATTCTTACTAAGCATGTTCGCAAGGCTTTAATCCTATTTATAACAACTTGTCCCTATGAATCAGGATTCTTGGTCCTGTTCTCAGTCAAATCCAAAGAAAATGAACTGGAGGCCACATATAATATGGGGATATGTCCTTCAAAAATGATACCAAGAATAAAACTGTTGGTTGACAAGAAACAGGATCAGGGGTCTCACTAATTTCAATGACTTCGTTCAGATATAGATTTAGCAGCGTTTATGATACTAAAAGATGTTAAGATGTTGTTACATATGGAATAAAGTTTTCTTCCTGAAAAACAAATCTATTTTATTTCTTATGCGCGTATGCATGGCAGATCTCTAGAATTTATTTTCTTTCATTTTGAATAGTAGGTACAAGAAGGTTTATTGAAAGCCAAGGTGTATAAAGAGGTGGCTAGTAAGTGTTAAGTGTCTGAAGCTAGATTTGAACTCAGGTCCTCCTGATTCCAAGTTGGTGCTCTATTCACTGTGCCATCTAGCTGCCCCCAAGACATTCTTAAAAACAAGTTCAAGGACTCTAGGTTAAGAACCCCTGAAATACTGTAGGTTGCAAAGTAAATGCCTTTCTGTATTGCTAGAGTAAATTTTCTCTCCCAGATCTCCTTAATGAAATCACAAGTGTAGTGCAAAAAATTCCTTAAACCTAAAATGAGTTAAAATTCCATGTTGAGAATCTTTTGAAAACTTAACACTTTCCCTCACCCATGCATATATATGTGTGTGTGTATATACATATACATATACATATACATATACATATACATATACATATATATATGTATATATATATATATGTATACATTGGATATGGCCAATAGGAATGTTTTTCTTGACTAGGCATATTTATTACAGGGGTTTTGTTTTTCTTTCTTTTCTTTTTCAATGTAACTATATATGGAGGAATTTTGGAGGAGGTGGGAGGGAAAGAAAATAGATTTTTGTTCATTGAAAAGTTTAAATTAAAAAATGTTTCAAAGCTCTGGTGAGTCATCTACCACAAAAAGAACAATATTTTGCTCTGCTTCCCACCTTGAGGTATTTGGAGATACCCCAGGGGTGACAGTCAGGATTGGGAACTGCTATCCTAAATTAAATCTTGCTTGGTGCAAACAGTACTGGCTGATAAAGCCCTAGTTAAGCTCTGAGGAACAATCCACTGGTGAATGAAGAACATTCGTTCACCCTACGGTCCTTACCCCCTAGCATTAGGGGCATGAGGATTTCAGGATAGGTATCACATTGTTGCTGTTCAGTCATTTCACTTATGTCTGACTCTTTGTGACCCCATTTGAGATTTTCTAGGCAAAGACACTGGAGTGGTTTGCCATTTCCTTCTCTAGCCCATTTTACAGATGAAGAAACTGAGGCAAACAGAGCTAAGTGACTTGCCCAGGGTCGCAGAGCTAGCAAGTATCTGAGATTGGATTTGAACTCAGGAAGATGAATCTAGTGGTACTAGCTGGATTTCAATCAGATGAAATTGCTCAGGCGTCCATGCCCATTGGAGAAACACAGGCCTAGAGCTATAAAATCATGGAATCTGAGTGTTGGAAAGGACAGAAAGCACAGGGTCATAGAAGAAACTGAGACCATCTCATCCAATCAGTGTCTCCAAAGAAATTTTTCCTAAACAACATCTCCCACTGAAGATCTCCAGTCAAAAGAAACCTGTTGCTTCTTGAGGAAGTCCATCTCACTTTTGGATGGTTCTGATAGTTATGGACTTTTTCTTTATACTATGATGAAACTGGCCTCTCTGCCTCTTCTGATGATTGTTCCTACTTCTTTCCTCTGGGGCCAAGCAGACCAAGGCCAACACCTCTTTCACTATGATAACTCCTTGAGGGGAGCTATCCATCCCTGCTAAGCCTTCTCTTCTCCAGACAGGATACCCCCAAGTTCTTTCATATGATTTCTGAATAGCATGGCTTCCATTCCTTTCATGGTTCTTGTCTTCATCTGAATGAATTTCTAAGAGAAAGGCATCTTTGGTTGACTCCTTATTCTCTGCTACCATTATAAAATTCATGTGTCTAGCTGTAAAATTCCAAGGAGGAGACAGGGAATCAAATTGGTATAGAAGATAGGATAAGCTGTGGGTGAAAATTCTACAGAGTCAGAGTTACAAAGAGTATTTGTAACTCTTTCCATTTTGATCTATTCATACCCAGCTGCCAAAATGATTTTCCTTCAGGGAAGGTCTGCCTGTGTTGCACTTTTACTCAATAAACTCCTTTGGCTGCCTATTATCACTAGGATTAAATATGAACTTCCTCATTGGGCATTTAAAGCTCTTCACAACCTGACTCCTTCCTAATCTTCCAGTTCTATTACACATTAATCCCCTTCCCATACTTTATGGTCTAACTCTAATAGAACTGACCTTCTTGCTACTGTTCATACCAAGGCACTCCATCTCCATGTCTTTTCCTGGCTACCCCTCACGTCTGCAATACTCTTACTCCTCCCCTCTACTTCTTAGACTCTTTAGTTTTCTTGAACAATCAGCTCAGGCGCCACTTTCTACATGAAGCCTTTTCTTCTTCACCCTCCCTTCCCCTTCTCTATCAGGGCCTGTATGGACAGCCAGGTGGTGCAATGGATAGAGCATTGGGCCTGGAGTCAGTAAGACTTGAGTTCAAATGTGGTCTTTGACCTTTACCAGCTTTATGATCCTGGGCAAGTCACTTAACCTCTATTTGCTTTAGTTTCCTCATCCATGAAATGGGGATAATAATAGCACCCGCTTCCCAGAGTCGTTGTGAGGATCAAATGAGATACTAATTGTTAAATGCTACTTGTTAGCTATTATTAGGGCCTTCCCCACTAAAATCACCTTTAGCTATTTCATATGTGCCTATACAGGAATTCCTGTTGCCTCCCTACACGAAGTCTTGTATCCTCACCACCTAGCGTGGTACCTGGTGTTTAGTGTGCACTCAATAGATGTTTGTTGATTGACTGGCTAATTAATTAGACATCATTCAAGTCTAACCTCCTTGTTTTATAGAAGAAAAAAGAGAGGCTCAAAGATTTTGCCCAAAGTCATAGCAAGACGGTGGCAGGGCTGGAACTAGCAGCCCGAGGATTCAGGATTAAATGACTTTTTTCACCACGTATACACCATAGCTTCCATGCTCTATCAACACAAGCAATGGTTACACATGGCCACTCCCTCAGGAGTCTGACAGCCAAGCTAAGCCAAGTCCTAACAGGATATTTTTCAAGAATGCAATGTCCCCTTGTTTCTTCACTGTGGCTGCTGCCCAAACTACCCTCTGCACACAGACTTCTGGCTCCCAGGCAGGGTCCTGAGGGCATTTCAGCATGGGATTTCTATGCTATTGAGCAGCTTTGGAATCGCCCCAACCCCTGTTGTTCTGGGATTTGTTTGTAAGGGGCCAGAGAGGCCTTTCTGACCCATGTTCTTAGTGTCTCACATTGAAATGCAGGCTGCTGGATTTTGTCATCCGTTTGAAACATACTTCATTCACACACACACACACACACACACACACACCCCTCAGGCTGGCAGAAAGTACTTTCTATCCCTTTTCTGTTCCTCTTCCTCAGGATAGTGTCACTGGGTGGGGGGCTGGGAAGGGAGATATTCATAGTCATAATAAAAGTTCAATAAGCAGAACTGGTTTTTCTTAGCCACAGGTCTAGGACTAGATTCCCCCTCAAGAATGTGACTTGGCCTCCTGGTCTTTAAATTTGAAGCTGGTTTGCATTTGGACTGAAGCATTTGCTCTGAGGTATGCGGTTTTACCTTTCTCTGGGGAAACTTTCTCTGTTTCGTAGGGACCTCAGCTGTGCTCCACTTCACTCATCATTCAATTCCTCAGATTTCTTCTTCTTCTTCTTCTTCTTCTTCTTCTTCTTCTTCTTCTTCTTCTTCTTCTTCTTCTTCTTCTTCTTCTTCTTCTTCTTCTCCTTCTCCTTCTCCTCCTCCTCCTCCTCCTCCTCCACCTCCTCCTCTTCCTCCTTCTCCTCCTCCTTCTCCTCCTCCTCTTCTCTCTCCAGGTGCTTGGTCCTCTGTGATAATGTCTCTCTCTCTTTCCCTCTGCCCCTTGCTTTCCAGATCCCCTTAATGTATTGGCTTTTCCCACTAGAATGTAAATCCCTTGAGGGCAGGAGGTATCTTAGCTACTTGTGTTTCCAGCACTTAGCACAGTGCCTGGCACATGGTAAACAGTAAATTCTCTATCCTTCTCTCTCTCTCTCTCTCTCTCTCTCTCTCTCTCTCTCTCTCTCTCTCTCCATTTATCTCTTCTGGTCCTTTAAATAAAAGGATCCTAGATAAGATCCCCTGTCCCTCTGATGCAAAGGCATGGCAAATGCTTATACAAACATCAAAGTTATCTAGCAATATTACCCAAAGCAGGTGAGATAGTTACTATTAAGAGGCAGAAATAGCAGGTGCATTCCAAAAGGATGCTGGGAAAGCTGCTTTCCTTAAGTGTTTTGATGTCAAGGGCATTCATTCCCCCATTCCTCAATGAAGAGGGAAAACATTTAACGTTTTTGAGCACAGCAAAAGCAAACCCAAGTGCTTTTTTCCTGAAGCCACACATACCAAAAAGGAATCCTTCATATGGATGAGCAATTCTCTGGTGTGACCATCCATGTTGCTAACAGAGCAAAGGGAAGTGTCACTGAGCACAGACTGTGTATATGCTCAGTACAATGCCAAGCGTTAGAAACAATAAGAGAATAGAAGATACTGCCCCTGACCTCAAAGAATGTGCCTTCTAGCTATGCAAGTCTAAAGGGGTGGCTGGGTGGCACCGTGAATAGAGAACAGGCCCTGGAGTCAGGAGGACCTGAGTTCAAATGTGGCCTCAAGACGCTTAACACTTACTAGTCGTGTGACCTTAGGCAAGTCACTTAACCCCAGTTGCCCTACTTTCCACCCTTCAAAAAGCAAAAAAAAAAAAGAAAGAGAGACTAAGGTAAACACACACAACTAAAGTACAAAATGAGATGATATAAGTCCAGCATTAAACTGTGTGATTCAGAAACTAAGGCTTCTCAGAGATCAGAAGAGAAATTTCCTTTGGTCCAAAGCAACATAAGCATCATGGAATGAAACGGGAAATTTTAGGAAAACACCTCATCTGGGGTCTGTTGTTTCAGATTTGCCCTTCTGCCTATGCAGTGGTTAAAGAGCTGGACTTCCACTCAAGAGGATCTAGGTCCAAATCCTGCCTCTGACACTAGCTGGGTAACCACGGGCAAGTCACTTAAAGCCTTTTTTTTTCTTTTTGGAGGGGAGAAGGCAGGGCAATTGGGGTTAAGTGACTTGCCCAAGGTCACACAGCTAGTAAGTGTTAAATGTCTGAGGCTGGACTTAAAGTTTTAAAGCCTCATTTTCCTCATTTGTAAAGGGGTTGGACTAGATGGCCTCTAAGGTCACTTCCAAATTTGAATCTATGATCCTATGATCCCAAGTCATTGCACTTCCCTAAGCCTTCATTTCCTCATCTGTAAAATGGGAATATAACAGCATCTACTTGTCAGGGCTGTTGTTTGAATTGAATGAGAAACTGTACACAAATAGTTTTGCAAACTTTAACCTGTTGTAATTGTAAAGTCGTATCCAACTCTTTTTGACTCCTTTTGGAATTTTTTGGGCCATGATACTGAAGTGGTTTGCTATTTCCTTCTCTAGTTCATTTTACAGAGAACTGAGACAAATGGGGTTAAATGACTTACCCAGGGTCACACAGCTAGTAAGTTTCTGAGGCCAGATTTGAACTCAGGTTTTTTCTGGCTCACTTCAGGCCCTGTTCTCTGTCTACTACACCACCTAGCTAAACCTTAAAGCATTATAAAATGGTATTTGAAAGAACAAAAAATGAAACAGAATGCTGAGTAATTAAAATGACCAACCTTGGCCCCAGAGACAATGTACCTCTCTCTTTTTTTTACAGAAATAAGGATGGGGGTGATATTGGGGTTGATGGCCTGTGAGTGTGGAATATTGCATAAAAGACTGAAAAAAATGTATTTCCCTCCCTCCTTTGCAGAGGGTGGAGTGGGTGTGAGGGTTGGTGGAATTATGTGTGTGAGATACTCCAAAAACTGTTAAACATAGTTAAATGTTGGTTGATTTTGCTGAACTGCTTTTTAAAAAAAATTCTTTGTTACAAGGATAGGGCAGGTGAGGGGATATATTTGGAAATGAAGATAATATTAAAACACAAGTTATCAATAAAAAATTTTGAAATAACAAAAGTTGCATTGAAAATCATTTTCTTGGTCTCTTCTCATAGTTTTTTGGAGGAAGAGAGGGAGGAAGGAAGCAGAGAGAAAAAAGGTTTTTATAGGTCCATAAAAACATTTTAAAATTTTAATATGTTCCTACCTTCCGTAGTGTCTAGCATGGTTGCATACGTCTTGCATCCTTAAAAAATAAATAACGATCATGTTTGCAGGGCATTTAAAATATTTTTCGAAGCCTTTCCCATTGGTTATGCCCATTTGATCCTGAGAACTAACCTGTAGGGTTGATATTATTGCTCGTTCTCATGTGACAGATAAGGAACCCAAAGTATTGGGAGGTAAAATGATTTGTACAAGATCACGTGGTTATCAGCAGAAGATTCAGGACAGACACTCAGGTTACTTGACTCCTGATCCAGTATCCTTTCTACTAAATTAGATTCAAGATAAACTCCTCTGCTTGGCATCCAAAGTTCTCCACAACTTATGTTTTTGGCCTCATTGAACATTATTACCTCTATCCAAGGCAGCTTGGAGGCACAGTGGATAAAAGGCTGGGTCTGGAGTCAGGAAGACTCATCTTCCCGAGTTCAAATGTGGCCTCAGAAACTTACTAGCTGTGTCACCCTGGGGAAGTCATTCAACCCAGTTTGCCTCAGTTTCTTCATCTGTAAAATGAGCTGGGGAAGGAAATGGCAAAGCCACTCCAGTATCTTTGCCAAGAAAACCCCAAATGAGGCCATGAAGAGTTGGACATGCCTGAAAAATCACTGAACAACACCACCTTTGTTAATCCCTTCCATGAACACGTTGATCCAGCCAAATGGGCCTTCTTGCTGTTTGTCCTACATACCACTCACTCCATTTCCTGTCTCTGTGTCTTTGTCCTGGCAGTGCCCCATGCCTGGAATGCACACCCTCCTCACCTCCCCTTCTTGTGCTCCCTAGTTCTTTCAGGACTCAGCTACCAGCTGTCTATATATGCACATGTTGCTTCTTCTGATAGAGAGTAAGTTCCTTGAGGGCAGGATCTGTTTTGCTTTTGTCTTTACATCTCCAGGGGTACCTCAGCCATTTAATCACATTGATTGACTGAGGTACCAATCAGTAAAAATTTATAAAGCATCTATTACAGGCCAGGGGCTGAGCCAAGAGTTGGAAGTACAAAATGGGGTAAAAGACACTTCCTGCCCTCAAGGAGCTTACAATCTAATGAGAAAGACGACATGCAAACAAATATATACAAAGTAAGATACATACAGACTAAGTTGAGAATAATTAACAGAGGGAAAGCACTAGAATTAAGAGGGATTGGGTGCATACAGTTTGTTGTTTCGTCATTTTCAATCATGTCTGACTCGTTGTGACTCCATCTGGAGTTGCTTACAATTTCCTTTTCCAGTTCATTTTACAGAAACTGAGGCAAACAGGGTTAGGTGACTTGCCCAGAGGGGTACAGCCAGTGTCTGATGTCAGATTTGAACTCAGGTCTTCCTGACTCCAGGCTTGGCATTCAAACCACCGTGCCACCTAGCTGCCCTGTACATACAGCAGACAATTAATAAATGCTTGTTGGTTGGTTGATTGACAAAATTCCTGTTCGGGAAAGTTTGTAAGAATAAGGAATTTACTGTCTCTGGTTGTATGCTATGACCTCCAACTTCTAATAATAGCTGAAGATAATCCACCAAAACCTCCCCACCAACTCCCGGGCCATTTTTCCTTTAGCTCAGTATATGCCCTGCCCAGACGTCCAGAGGAGCCGATTTTAAACAGGCCCTAAAAGCAGCAAGAGTGTCCTCCTTTCAACCGAAGCTCTTTTTCTCTTCCAGTTTGAAAATCCCTCAGTCCCCAGTTTATGGATGGGTGTTTCTTTAAAAGCCAAGCCCTTTTCGCATGAATTTGGAAACTGACTTTTAGCATCTGCTCCACCTCCCCATGAAGCAGACTTGCCGAGGAGAGGAGGTCACTCTGACCTCCTTTGGTGGAGCCAGTGGTGCTTCCAACTTCCCCACCCACTGTAGCCACCCCTTACTGCTATGCTTTCTAAGCCAAATACAGAAAGTGTCTCTTGATTTGTCCCATGTCAATTTCCATCCTGGACTTTGGAGTGGGATACCGTAGGGATGGGCAGCGAATGAAGGCTCCCTCCTTAGCATAACGGGAAGGAACCATAGAAACCATTAGGCAGCTGGGTGGTACAGTGTGCTGGGCCTGGAGGCAGAAGACCTGAGTTCAAATCCATCCACAGACACTTACTAGCTGTGCGACCCTGGGCAAGTCACAACCTTTGTTGCCTCAGTTTCCTCAATTGTAAATGGCTATAATAATAATAGTACTCATCTCATGGTTTTTATGAGGATCAAATGAACTAATATTTATAAAAGTCCTTAGCACAGTGACTAGCATAGAGCAGTGCCTCTATACAAAGGCACATTCCTTTTCCTCTTTCTTTCCACTTAGTCCAATCCCCTTCTTTTAGCAGGAGTAAATTGAAACCCAGACAGGGGATGTGACTTACTCAAGGTCACACAGTCCAAAACAACTTTTTAAACTTTATTACACATGCCGCCTTCATGTTCTCTATGGTCCAATCAAACTGGCCTGCATGGACATTCCAGCTCCCATTTCCATACCACCACACTGGCCATCACCCCATGCTTAGGATGGGTCCACTGTTCACTTCCCACTTTGAACCTATAATTTCCTTCAAATTTTGTCCATATTTATACAAGTATATGTTATCTCACTTGATTGAATGTAAGCTCCCTGAGGACAGAGACTGTTTCATTTTTGTATCCATATGCCTAATAACTGGCACAGGTCCTGTTCTTACTAAATACTGGTTGATTTTTTCGTTAATTGACTATAGTAAGTAGCAGTCTGGCATTCCAACACAGGTCTCCTGAATCCAAAGTCTGCTCTCTTTCCATTATACAGCTTAATCTTGATGACCCTTGCAAACTGGCCCGCCCATTTCCAGGCAGAACCTTAATACTGGGCAATTCATGGGGAATGAGGCAAACCCATCTCCCCACTCCCTCCTCAAATATGCATTAACTGGGCTAAGGGCCCTAAACCCAATTAGATTTTCTTATTCACTAGAAATACAGCCCTTCTGAACCCATCTCATACACCTCACAAAGATGAATTAGCATACCGAGCTGCAGGCCTGGTTTTATGATCCTTTTGGACCTAGGTCTGAAACGCTTTGTTTCACTGAGCTTCTCCTTGAATACATTTTTTAGTAGCCCCAGAGCTATGGGGGGTGGGGTGGGGGGTGGGAGACACCGGATATTGCAAAAAGGAGTTTGCAATAGTACTGTTGTTCAAAGATTCTGTTCTTGCCTTGATTTCTGAGGACCCTGACCTCCCCCAGATGTGGGAGACTGAAGCATGTTATATGACCTGAGGTCATTGAACAAGCAAGTGTCAGACCTGATTGAGACGCTGCTGAATTAAAGTACTTTGGTGTTTATGGCTACAACTTTACATTTTTAAATATTTGTATTAATGTTAACTTTTTAGGGGAAAAAACTATTTTAATGTCATTTTACACTTGTACCCTTGAGGGGTAAAGCAGGTGGTGGCATACGCATTCTAAAGATAAGGAGACTGAGATCCAGAGAGATATCAGAACCAGGTTTAGAACTCAAGGTTTCCTGTCTCCCAGACCACGCTCTTTCATTTTTAATGCTCAGCATGACAGTCTTGGAGGGGCCGCTAAGTAGTGTAATGGATAGAGCACTGGCCCTGGAGTCAGGAAGACCTAAATTTAAATAATGACTTCAGACATTTACTAGCTGTGTGACCCTGGACAAGTCACCTAACCTTGATTGCTTCCAACACACACACACACACACACACACACACACACACACACACACACACACACACACACACACACACACACACACACGGTTCTCTTGGCCTGGCTCCTCTTGTGGAGCTCTTTGTCTTTTCTCCTGGTTTAGACTTAGGGCATCCTCTGCTATTGGCCCTGACTCAGCCTCCTGCTGACTTCTGAAGAAGTTAGCTCTCTTTCTTTGGCTTGTTCTTGTGAATCTGATCGTCATTTTTTTTGTTGTTGTCTTTCTGCTTTGGGGTCTGCAGCCAAATGTCTCCTTTTTTTGCTGAGGTAGGGAGGGGGCTTAGGGACCACAGTTCAGTCCAAACTCCTTGAAAGATCACACTTAAGTTCCTATTAGTGGTTGTTAAAATAGCCCTTACTCTTGAAAACTTTTTTTTAATTTAAAAAAATGTCTACCCGCATCCTGTTCCCACATGGTTTTGGTTTCTTCTACTAGTTATCTCTATTTTGAAAGCCTTTCATCATTGTTTTTTTTTGTTTGGTTGGTTTTTTTTGCTTTTTTGGAGAGGGGATGGCAGAGCAATTGGGGTTAAGTGACTCGCCCAAGGTCACACAGCTAATAAGTGTTACGTGTCTGAGGCCAGATTTGAACTCAGGTCCTCCTGACTCCAGGGTCAGTGTTCTATTCACTGTGCTACCTACCCGCCCCTCATAATTGTTTATTATCATTGTCAACATTATCATTATCTTCTCTTTTTTTCTATGGAATTTAGGTGGAAAAAATTCTGGATGAAGAGTCTATCTTGTTATGATTTTTTTTTAGGCATTTGGGGTTAAGTGACTTGATCAGAGTCACACAGTATCTGAGGCTGGATTTGAACACAGGTCCTCCTGACTCCAGGGCTCATACTCTATCCACTGTGCCACCTAGCTGCCCTGATATTATTCTTTAATGATTAATTTTCTAAGGAAATAGCTAGGTAAAGTAATTTATTTTTGTAGTAGGATTAACGTATTAGGATAAAAGCTGTAATCCCTGATTCTTAGGGGGGCTGAGGTTGGTAGATCTTTTGAACTCGGGAATTCTGAGCTTCAGTGGGGCTAAAGCTGATTGGGTATTCATACTGTCTGATACCACTATGGTAAATATTTGATATTGTAACATAGTTAAAATATTGTTCTTAAATTTGTTATGGATCAACGATTTGTTTGGGCATTTGGGAGGATTTGATACAAATGTTCCAGTTTCAATGTAGTTTATTTGCAGAGTTCTCAAGGTTATTTTGGGGTTTCATATTTGTAGTAAGAGTATTCATTGTCTATCAGTCTTAAAAAAGATGGTGAGCTTTTGGCATGTATTTCTAGCCTTTGATTGTATCTTTCTAGATTTCTGGTACATGCTATTTTTTTTCAGTCTGCAATGATTTGTTGTAGAGTTTTCTCCATTTTTTTTTGCATAATCTTCCTTGATCTCATTAGAGAAAATCTTTCTATAATTTCTGGTGGCAGTAACATGATCCTAGAAATCCTCTATTTGTATAAACAAATCTGTATGACTCAGCCGTTTGAGACCTTATCAATACAATGTTGGCTGAATTTATTTAAACATTACCTTTTTTTTTGTTGTTCAGTCAATTAAGTTGTATCCACCTCTTGGTGATCACATTTCAGGGTTTTCTTGGCAAAGATACTGAAGTGGTTTGCCACTGCCTTCTCCAGATCATTTTAGAGATGAGGAAACTGGGCCAGACAGGGTCAAGTGACTTGCCCAGGGTCACACAGCTAGTAAGTGTCTGAGACCAGATTTGAACTCAGGAAGATGAGTCTTCCTGACTCCAGGTCCAGCACTCTATCCACTGCACCACCTAGCTGTTCAAAATTACTCTTGGAACGCCTTTTGATTCCACTCTTGCATCTTATTTCATGGGTTCTATCTAGAAATAAACAGCTTTTGTTTACAATCAGCAAATCTAGTGGTAGGTACCTGTTATCAGCCTTCAATGATGCTTTATGAAATGAAGTCTGTCTGTTCTAAAAATATTTCTATACATTTTAACCTGTTTGTTATGTGCTTTGAGAATACTGGTCTTTTTCCTCCTTTTCAATGATGAATTGTTCATCTTTCTATAGCTGCCTTGGAGTAATGAGCCCCGTATTTCATTAATATTGTACAGATTTTTGTTGGGACACCCACATCTATTTTTACCATACCAAAGATAACTGGTAAGATTGGTATTGTGTAGGCATTAATTATTCTAAATGTGTTCTCACTGATTTTTTATTTCAGGATGCCCGTCCGTCTCTTTAACATATATAATCTTAGTTTTTCCACTATAGCCATACGTTCAGTGTTTCTTGCCTAGAGAAGACCAAGGTATTTATAAGTATCACCTTCATCAGGGTGGTGGGAAGATAGGCACCCTAGCTCATTGTCAGTTAAGCTGTCAATTGGTGCAACTATTTTGGAAAGCCATATGGGATTATGCAAATAGAGTGGTTAAAATGTCCATACCCTTTTACCCAGAGATTCCACTGCTAAGCTTATACCTCAAGGAGATCATGAATAAGAAAATCCCCATCTATGCTAAAAAAAATATTTATAGCAGCACTTTTTATGTTAGAAAAGAAGTGGAAACAAGATGGATGCCCATCGATTAGGGAATGGTTAAACAAATGGTGATACAGGAATGTAATGGAATGTTTCTGAGCTGTAAGAAATCATGAATATGATAAATAAAAAAGAAAGATTTGTATGTCACGATGCAGAGTGAAGTAAGCAGAACCAAGAAAAACAAAATTCAAAATGACTACAATGATATAAGCAGAGAGAATAACCATAAAACTACCAAAAGTGAAGGATGCAAAAGTACAAAGAATAAATGTGGCTCCAAAGAAGAGATATGGGGAGATACCTCCATCCCACTCCTTTGCAGAGTTCTGGAGATCCCTGAGTATGGCACATTGTACTTATAGTCAGAGTTTTTCAATGTATTTTTTTTTCTCTAAAATATTATTTGTTAGGATGCCTCCCTAGGAGAAATACTAGGAGAAATGTTGGTGATGTAAAAAGCAAATATATTCATTAAAATTTGTAACTAAAAAGTGCCATCCATTGGTTCCATTTGGTTACCAAATTTAAGCTCAAATCCTTTAGTCTCTCTTCTTCTTTAATGCTTATTCAGTATTTTGTACTTACTGAGGCCAAAGGATATTTTTATGTAGTTGGACAAAGTTTCCAGGTGACAAAATGGCTTTTGAATGTGTTTTTCAATGGAGCAATATAACTTGTCTTCCAGGGACCTCAAATGGTTAGTTCATCATTTTGGTATGACTCTCCTTGTGACTTTCTGAAAGCCATACTGAGTTTAATTTGGAAATAATGCTTATGGATTTAAGGATAGCTAGAACCACAGTGGACTTAAATTATCTCCATGGAAGATGCCACATTTAATACCAACTGCTCATCATATTATATTGGTGATGTGCTTGTAGATGCCACATACTTTAGAATTCTCATAAACTTAGATCTCTTTTTATGAATTTGAAACATGTAAATGAGTCAAAGGCTTTGAAATAATCGATAAGAGGGAGGTGGTACAGTGAATAGAGCACAGCCCTGGAGTCAGGAAGACCTGGAGTCAGGAGTTCAAATCTGGCCTCAGACACTTGACACACATTAACTGTGTGACCTTGGGCAAGTCACTTAACCCCAATTGTCTTGCTTCCCCCCTCAAAATAAAAAAAGAAATAATCAATAATAGAGTTGTAAATGTTATGCTGATTTCAGGTGACTTTTTCAATAAACACCAAATCTATTATAAGTTGCTCTTTTCAACCCTAGGAATTTTGGAGTGCACTTTTTTCTTTTGCTCTTCAGTCAATATATTATTTTCTTGTTTAATTACTGATAAAGTCTTTGAGTTATATAAACTCAAAATGCTTAGTATAAAGTATGCAAACATTTAAATGGCCCACGTTTGGAAGGATCATTGATGTTCTTGTCCATTGATAATAAATAGATATGTCTTCTGGGTTGGACTTGGCAGGGGGCTATGATTATACCCTAGATTTATAATCCTACAGCAGGGGCCCTTCTGAGATGCTCCCTGCAGGGCCTCAATGATCAAGGCATTCATGAAGAGATCTGAGGGAATGAATTGATTCGTCATGAGCTCTGTGCCCTGGTTTACATGACGTAGTCCAATGACAGGATAGAGATAGTATCACTGCCAGAGCTATCCACACTTATTGTTATAGAGTGAATCTAATGATTAGAGGAAGAAGAAAGACATGGGGTACTGTCTGCCCCCAAATGGGAGACACCTTGGAAACGCTGCTAACAGTTAAAATTACCCCTCTGCAAGCGTCTGGTCTCAACTCGCCTGGTTTTGTTTCCAGACGGCTCAAACGTCAGTGTGCAATATCTGAACTGGAAAGAAGCATGTGAAGGTGTGTGTTTCTGTGTCTCTGTGTGTATACATATATATTGCATATATATATCTCCTTTTCTTCTTCTTATATTATTATTATTCTGTTATTAATATTAAAGCTTTTATGAGCACGTCTCCATTCTACTTCCCTTCTATAATGTCCCCCCACCTTCTTGCTTCCAAACAAACTTTTATCCCATGAGGAATCCCATCAAGTCTGGATCTGGCTCTGTAAACCCCATCATAAAAAACTGGCCAAAGAGTTTTAATAAACATTTCCTGAAAGGTCCCCACCCCTCAAAGTTCTCCCATCAGTTGGGAGGTCTCCATCCCTCTAGAGCTTCCTTGATGGGTGGGTAACTAGAGGTACATTCATTCACAGGGGCCCATCTCCTTTGGATTTTCCAAATGCAAATGTGCAGCTCGTTTCTCCTAACAATAAAACAGCTTGACCAATTTTCTTTATGACTAAATGACTTAGGAGTCTGCTGTGCTTATGGAAACCAATGCCACCTTGGATAAAGAGGGAAGGTCTGCTAGAGGAATGGGGCCAGTTGGTAATTTTCACCCAACAAGTAGCTGGTTTGAGGTATAAGCCATAATTTTTAGTATAGCTTATTTCCTCCAACAACAAAGTTAAGGAGGGAGGAAAAAAAGGGGGGATGCTGAGAAGGAAAACGGAAATTTAACACTACGAATGGGTCTTAACACAAAGCACAGTTCTTATAAATACAGGTCTTTGTTGTGGTCTGAGTCGTAATTTGCAGACAGTTACTAATTTCTCTCTCTCTCACACACAGCCCTTTCATTCTCTGCAGGAGTGTGTAGAGTTCTGTTTTCTTTCCTTCTTTGCCAAGGAGGACCTGCACAAGGGGAGAGAGTGGTCAGGCAACAGCCTACCCCAGGTCACCACCTACAAACCTCCAAAGTCCACTTCCTCAACTAGTACATATGTTTGTGTGGCTGAGTTTAAGATCACTGATTTTAAAAAAAATAAAAATTAAATTAAAAAAAAAAAGAATAAAAAGGGGCGGCTAGATGGCACAGTAAATAGAGCACTGGCCCTGGAGTCAGGAGGGCCTGAGTTCAAATCCGGCCTCAGACACTTCACATATTTACTAGCCATGTGACTTTGGGCAAGTCACTTAACCCCAACTGCCCTCCAAAAAACAAAAAAACAAAAAAAAGATCACTGATTTAGTGCTCAAAGAGATGTTAAAGGTCATTGAAGCCTCATCCCCCACTTCCTCTCTCTACTTTACAGATGAGGAACTGAGGCCCAGAAGATACATGTCAAAAGTTATACAAGTCAGGGTAAGAATTTGAATTCAGGTCCTATGACTCCAAATTTACTTCTCTTTCTGTGGTACCATGCTGACACTTCACTTCTAGTTCTGACCAGGCCCAGGGCCTAGGTTGTTTCCTATGGAAGTATGACGCAGAGGATAGAGTACTGTACTTGGAATCAGGAAGGCCTGGGTTCTAATCCTGCCTTATAAACTGACCAGCTGTTTGATCCCTGGTGAATCAATATCATAGATGCAGAGCTGCAAGGTGTCTTAGAATCAATCCAATGTAACTGAGGGCAGGATGTCAAATGTCAAAGATCACAAATAAGTTAACAGAGTCAGGCTTTGAACCTAGCTCCTGACACTCCAGAGTCAGTCAGTCCTCCTTCCAAAGTCCTAAGTCACTTGGGGCCTCTGAGTCTTTCAGATGTAAAACGCTCTGTCTTAGGGAGTGTTGCGAGGACCAGAAGAGAGAAAATACAAAGCATTTGGCAAACTTTAAAATGCTACGTAAAGGTGAGCTATCAGGCCAATAGAGCCTTCCTTGGGGCAGCTAGGTGGTACAGACAGAGCACCAGCCCTGAAGTCAGGAGGACCTGAGTTCAAATCCAGCCTCACACATTTGACACTTGCTAGTTGTGTGACCCTAGGCAAGTCCCTTACCTCCAACTGCCTCAAAAAAATTAAAATTAAAAAAACAAAGAGCCTCCCCTTTCTCTCTCCCTTTCCCTTCTTCTATGAAATTCTTAGATCCTCTTTTCAAAAGAAGAAGCCTACTTTGCCTGGGCAAGCTGAGAACTCCCTCCTTCCCTCTCCACTTCATCTCTTCTCGGGCAGTTGGTTCGGCCAAAGCTGGAGAGGTAGAGGTGTCAGGAGCAGAAACAATAGCCACTTTCCCCACGTTTATAATCCGGAGTAAATGTTTACAACCAGTCCTACGTTCTGGAAATGCCACAAGGAAACGTCAAATGAGCTGGAGTGGCAGGAGCAGAGAGTTTCCATGTGCCTCCTGGAGCCTCTGCTCCTGGGGGCGGGGGTGGGGGTGCTGTCCAGTCGAGTGGGACGGCCCAACAGGCTCAAAATCCCTCCCCCCATTCCTAGAGGGCCCCCCCTCATTCCCCATACTGGGAGGGATCCCAAGTGGATCCAAAGGGGATCCAAAGTAGGAACCAAATGTCAGCGATGGTTATGTTGATCATGGGAAGGCTTCCTTCCCTGCCCCTCCCCCACAATCTTGGTTACTCATGATTTCTCTGAATGCTTTTACTAGCTTCTTCAGCCCCGTCATGATGCAGAATCACAGCCCTCACATTTTCAGGGCATTGTCTTCCAAGAAACTCAAAACGGCACTTGCCCCATCTCTGTCCTCGTACCCATATGTCCCTAATCACACATAACAATTCAGGGCCAGATTCCAAAGCAAGATTTTTTAAAAAATGGTTTTAAAAAGAACCCTCTCTAGAGGAATTTCTGGGCTCTGTAGCTGAGTATGAGTCAGCAATATCCAGCTTTGGGGTAATTGTACGTGTGCGTCTGTGCTTTTAAAAGGCGAGCTTGTAAAAAAAAATAAAAGGCAAGCTTGTATTAACAGGAGCACAGAGGGTTGTCACTTAGCCTTTGAGTCTGCAGAGAAGGGTTTAGTCGTTCTCATAAGAAGAAACAGGGATAGGTAGGAGACTGATTCCATGGGTGTAGTGGATTCCTCAGGGAGGAAACCCCACCAGTGCAGGTCAGCCCCCTCCCTTCACTGAGGTGCTTAGAGCAGAAGTGTCACACTCAGGGTAGTGGTGGTGGTTCTGCCAGGGGCCTGAACCAGATTAAAATGTAATTGGGAAATATTTAAGAAAATAATTACAAACACAACACAATATTTTGTTTGTTTGTTCAGTCACCTCTGATGCTTTGTGACCCTCATGGATAAATCCATGGGGTTTTCTTGGCAAAGAAACTGGAGTAGTTTGCCAATTCCTTCTCCTGAATGTCCCCATTTTGAAGATGATGAACTGAAGCATATAGGGATTAACTGACTTGCCCAAGTTCACACAGCTAGTAATTGTCTGAGGCTGGATTTGAACTCAGATCGTCATGACTCCAGGCCCGGTGCTCCATCTACTGCACCATCTAGCTGCCCCACAATACTATGCAGCTAATGGTATTTTGTGGCTTTTCCAAGTTGATGTGAGGCTTCTGAGACCCCTTTCTTTTTCAGTTGGATTCACCTGGACTAGAGTTCTGAGAAGTTAAGGGACTTACCCAAAATCACACAGTCCAAATGCACAAAAGGCAGGACTAGAATCCACATTTTCCTGGTTCCTACCTAGGTCAGCTATCTTTCTACAGCTATCTGGCTCTACAGAGGTTCCCAACCTTATTTGGCCTACTGACCCCTTTTTAAAAAAACCTTTGTGTCTTGCCTGGAAATCTACTTTCCAGGTTTTTTTTTTTAATTTGCATCATTTCAAAAAATATAATTTTTTTTAAAATGACACATCTTAAATTTAATAATTTATTGTAAATATGTGGGGGTTTTTCCTGCATCGAAATGTTGATGATGCAATATTATATCATGCAACCATATAGTATTGTATTGTAAACAAGTCATTACACACACACGTCCCAAGCAACACATGCTGGACTTTCTGACAACACACCACACGCCAGTCCCCCCACCCTCCAACACATACACAATCTGAGTAAAAGTTTGGAGGAGGGGTTAAGCTAGAAGGATACTACAAGACAAATGAAACAGTAATGAGACCCATGGTCTTCGAAGTTTATACATGATTGCACCAATTATGGGCAACAAACAAGGTGAAAAAGAGATTTAATACAAGGAAGGAAACTTAACCATATAAGGTACTACTGAAACATGGAAGACTGAGATTCATAATTGGACTATAACTCTGGAAAAGTATTCTCAAATACTCAAATGCATCTGTGATCTCATCCATCTGGATGTTCCCTTCAATGATGAATCCCCAGCCCGTCATACCTGCCCCTCCCGTGCAATGCTTTTCCATGTCCTCCAATAAATTCACTATAGAGAGTACACCCAACATACTGGAGGCCTTCCTCACATTTCCTAACATTGCAAGGATACCCTCCTATCATCTTTTACTCTTGCCGTTTCAGGTTTCTCATTGGTTATATGCAACAGACTAATCGACACCTACCGTGCAGCTGTTTGTTGAACCTTGTGTTACATATTCATCTTTAATTCTTCAGACTTTGTGTCTCATAATCAAATAGCCAGATACACCTTATTCAAAAAGAACAGGATGGATAAAAGGAGCAGGAATGAAATAATATTACTTATTAAGAAGATATACTCATGTGAGGAAATCTATGAACCAGATAAGCCTAGTAGAGAATATTTGTGTAATCAATGAAGGCAAAAACAGAAGCAATACTATTATTGGAATGTACTGTACTCCGTTTGAACAAAAAGTGGAAATAAATGAAGAGTCTAAGGAACAGATCATAAGCCTGATATAGAAGAATGAGATAGAAGTGATGGAGGATTTTAATTAGCAAGATATGTGTTTGAGCTCTTCTCTGCCCAAAGCAGAGTGGCTAATAATTTCTTGACTTACCTTAATGACAATTTCTCATTTCAAAAGATGGAGGAGCCAACAAGAAGAAAATTTATTTCTGGATCTGATTTTCATCTAGGAAGAACTGGTCACTGGGATGGAAATGAGAACTTTAGGGTGAATTGGTTTGGAGAGAACACATTTCAATGGGTTCAGAGAAAAAATCAGCAGGATTCATTGAACTAAAATTCCACTGGAGAAATCCAAGTAGGATGATTAATTCTCAATTAAATTCCGAAGACACAAAGAAAAACAATTCCATTGAGAAGGAAAAGAAATTGTCTAACAAGACTGATGTGAATACTCAGGGAAACCCATCAACTGGCTTAGGATTTCAAAGATATGCACAGAACAAAGAAGGACAGCCAGCAGAGAATAAATGAAAGAGCATGGCATTGTCCTGTAAGACCACTAAGACCACAGGTACACTAAGGCTCAGGATGAGCTGAGTTTATCAAGGAAAAACTAAAAAAGAGAGACATACTGGTGGAAAAAGTAACATCAGAGAAGGACAGGATTGTTTGGGGTGTAGAGAGGGTTACATGGGGACCAACCAAAATCCTGTACTATTACACATTACTTTTAAAAGATGGCTGAAACATCTAGGAAAGGAAGCAGCCATCACAAAAAGGCGTCATGGCTTCACCAAAAACAGGACGTGTCTGACTGACCTAATTTCCTCTTTTTGAAAGGGTAGCTAGATCAAGTGAATGCCATGGTTTATTGAGATGTTAACAAAGCATTTCCCAGGATGGAGAGAGGAAATTTAGACACTATTACGGGCTAGTGGATTTGTGGCTGGTTGAGTAACAAACTCATGAATAGTTCAAATTCAGCTTGGAAAGAGCCACAGGGATGGATCTGTGTTTGGTGATGGTTAACATTATGACCAGTGATTTGGACAATGGCCTAAATGGCATACTCATCAAACTCTTGAATGAGGTCTTCAGGGGAAGGCTGGATGACCATTTGGAATGTTATAAAGGAGATTCATTCCCAGGTACAAGTAGAGACTTCTGTGGACCCTTCCAACTCTGAGATTCCGTGATTTTATGAGCTCATGGATCAAATGAAACAATGAAGTAATAATAACAGCAAATAATTTAATATCAGAAAATTCTGCTGTCTGTACTGTATAGATATGCACTCATTTTATGATGCCGTATTGTGTATGTTACAATGAAGGCATCCACTTCTTGGTGGGTAGCAATATATAGCAGGTACAATTTTCAAATGCAAGGAGCAGGAGCCCACAATTTTTCAACCTTATTTAGGGTACACAAACAACAATAATAATAATAGCATTTATGTATTGGTTGGAAGTTTATAAAGCATTTTTTAAATATGTCAAGCCAACAATCATTTATGAGCATATTATGTACCAATAAAATACAATAAACATTTAATTAGTGCCTGGTTGCTTTTTTAACCAGGCACTGTGCTTAACACTGACCAGGCATAGTTTTCCCATTTGAGTCTCACAACAATCCAGTGATGAAGGTACTATTATTGTTTCCATTTTATAAATAAGGAAACTGTGAATGAGAAAGGTTAGGGGACTTACCCAGGGTCTCACACAGTTAAGTGTCTGAGGCAGGATTCGAATTCAAGTGTTCCTGACTCAAGTCCTGTACTAGCTATTATACTTTGTCTGGACTCTGCTTCTCTATCCAAAATTGATCTGAGACATTACAGACAAATAGATAGCAAAAGAAAATGGAGAATAAGATAATAAAATAGTTATTATTTAAAAATTTAATTGGGAAAACATAAATAACCGTACTTTTCTCCTTGTGGTAGGGGACAGCTAGTACCTACAAAGATAAATGTCACATAAATTGTCAAATGTAGTTATGTATATCCCAGAATGACAGTGATATAAAAACAGAAGGCATCAATAAAGCTCACTGGTTTTGTTGGTTTGTTTGTTTTGTTTTTCAGTCAGCATAAGTCTGAGCAAAAGTGGGAAAGGGTGGGATGTGTGCTGGCAACTCTACAATGTTCAAGTTTAGCCACATTTGGTATACTAAAACTGTGAGAAAAAGCAAAGGTGGGCTGGACCTAGATCACAGAAGGCCTTGAGTGACAAATTAAGGAGTTTGGATTTTAATGGAAAAAACAGGTGGTCCCTTTCTCCTTTTCTCTGATTGCGTCAATTTCTCCTGGTCCACATGTCATCCATCGCATCTCCGTCTGAGATACAAGGTGGCTGCAACACTTTTCCCTGGGTATGACAACAGGAGAAGCAGAGCTGCAAAATATAATTTCCCTGTGTGGGCTAATTATCTAATAAAGTGTGTGTTTCTCATTCCCTCCACCATCCTACCAATCAGAACTTAAAAAACTTTTTTATAATAAATATGCACACACACATACACACATATATCCACACACATATACGTAAAAATATTTTAGTAGATACTTAGATTGGAGAAGGAAATGGCAAATCCCTCCAGTGTCTTTGCCAAGAAAACCCCAAATAAGGGTCAGGAAGAATCAGACACAACTAATCAACTCAACAACAACAAGGAAAATAGACAGATAGACTGAAAGGTACATGGATGGATGGATGGATGGATGGATGGATGGATGGATGGA